>JANAVB010004599.1:9414207-9816513 GCA_029216955.1 Iris pallida | reverse complement strand
AACTATGTTCATTCTAGGTCTAAACCTAGTCTATCAAGTCTATATCGTCTAATCAAGGCTAAAACTAGCTATATAGTTACCAAGTCATTCAACCTATACAAACTGTCCAAGCTTACACATTACCTATAGGCACACATTACTTAGCATATATATATATTACATATATATAGCATACATAACCTTACACATAAAGGCAACATGTACATAGATGCATCTTACATACTATTCACAAGTATCTATACTAGATACATACATACTACTATATGGATATACATATATTACATAATACATGCATATATATACATAGGTATATAGAGATATAGAGAGGGATAGAAAGAGAGTGAAAAGAGTGTCAAAGTGTGGGTGAGTGTATGGTAATGTGAAATATGAAAGAGTGTCAAATGTGACAGCGAAGGGTGTGTGTGTGTTAGTGAATCCTGAAACAGTGAACTAATTGTGTGTAATATCCTGAATTCGGTGAACTAAACATTGAGATTGTGTGAGTGAGAGTGTCACATTTCCTTTAGAATCAGTGAGCTAACTATAGGTGTAACAAAGTGTCTAGGAAATAGTGAATGTATTTGGGTGTGGGCAATAGGAAAACAGGAAACAGTGGGTGTACGTTTCCTATAAAATCAGTGAGTAGTGAACCCAGTCCCATATGACAGTTAACATATAAACTAAATCTCAGATTTGAAGAGCTAACATTCACATTTAGTTTTCTAATTAGAAACTGAAAACTAATCAAAACCAATGCAATGTTGTGGGGAAAATTTAGCAGTCCAATGGGAAATCGAAATTAGTTTTAAGGAGAACTCTTTGACAGTTCTCAGGAACTTAATCTCAGGTTTGAGAGTTCAAACAATGACAGTATAGAAATCAGTAGTGGGGTGTGTGTTTCAGATATGTGTGAGTGAAGTGTCAAGTATCCTAGACAGGCATGTGAGTGGTGTGAGAGTACCTGTGCTCAGAATGTGTAGAGTGAGTGGCCTGTGTTCAGGGAAGTCATCTTCCTGGTGTGAGTAAATCAGGAATCAGTCTCAGGTTTTGTGTGAACAATGCTTTTATTTGTCAATAACTGACACTCAGTTATTCGTGATTCAACAGTACAATGTGTCTCAGTTCATTACAATGACAGGAATTATCTCAGGTTAGTCAAACAATGTTCAAGAGTAATTTAGAATTTGCCTTGTGTGTGTGTGAACTTGTATAATGTGGCAGTGTATTAAAATCCAGTTGACAGTTCACATCTCAACCTAAATTCGAATTCCACATCCTATCCCATCATTCACAACAATTAAACTGAACCAACAATTAGATAACAGTTTTAAAAAGAAAGGAAGTCAAACTCAGTTCCTACATTGCACTAACAGTTAGACACCAATCAAAACCCCCATCTAAATCCCAAATCAAATTCGAATCCCCTTTACTTGATAACTCCAACTAACAGTGAACTCACAAAACATTGAATCAACCTGGCTATTTAACATGAAATTCAGTTTTACAAGAGTGAAGGAAATCAAATATCAGTTCTAAAAAGACCAACAGTTAACCCAATTGACAGTTAATAGGAGTGAAGTTCAGAAATCAAATTCAGGAAATCAATTCTCAGTGTTCAAAATATCTCAGATTTCATCAAAACCAAATTAGCTAAAAGAGACTAATTCTCAGTGATTGAACCTTAACACATTACACATATGAATATATATAACTAAACTGATATATAGATATAATCTACAATACAAAATCCTGATTTAAGCATTAAAGCTAATAAAAAACTGATGAGAACATAAATGGGAACTGAACTGAACTATGCAAACCCGATACTCAAAAGTTCAACCCAAAACTATATGAACTTAATAACATCTCAAACCAGGGTTGGTTGTCACTCCCCGTTCCCAGAATGCATATTTTTATACAAGAATGCGTATTTTTATACATGTACAACTCAGATATTTATTTAGTATTTTCATGTATTATCCTGTATTTAAATTTCTTTAATTTCATGTTAATTAATTGTCTGTATTTTATTTCCTGCAATTTTATTCCTGCAATTATTTTTGTATTTTTTCCTGCTTCTAACCTCTCTGCTTTGCTTCGGGTTGGCCTTGGTGGGATCCGAGCAAACCCGACCCAATAACCCCCCTACCACCACCCTCCCTATTTAAAGCTCCATCTCCTTCTCTCTTCTCATAACTCTCATTCTTCACCATTACTTCTTCTTCCTCTCATCACTTCTCCACCTACCAGCAGTAGCAGCAGGCAAGTGCAATCTTGCTTCTTGATTGGAGAACCATTTTTATGGTTCATTATTCTTTCTCTCATGATCCTGAGAGAGTTTAGTACTTAGTATTTTTGATTTCGTTGGCTTGTTTCTCCCAGATCTAAGTTTTGTGTTTTCGGTTGACCATGGGTTTGATCTCCCAACTTGACGTGTATTCTCGGTTGTCCATGGGTTCTGAACTATGGGAACTTCATTTCTGGCTTGGGACGAAGGTTCCTGAGTCACGCACACGTTCTTACGTGTCTGCGTGTATTTTCAGTCACTACACGTTCTTACGTGTCTGCGTGTATTTTCAGTCACGCTCACGTCCTTGCATGTGTGCGTGAATTTTTAGTCACGTACATCTTTGCGTGCGTGAATTTTTAGTCACGCACATTTTTGCGTGCGTGAATTTTTAGTCACGCACATCTTTGCGTACGTGAATTTTTAGTCACGCACATTTCTGCGAGCGTGCGTGAATTTCTTGTCCCTCTTTTTACGCTCTCTTTTCACGCTCACGCTATGAGTGCGTGCATCACTTTTCACGCTCACGCTGTGCGTGCGTGAATTTCCCTTGCGTGAATTTCTTACCACTTTTCACGCTCACTCCTACTAGACTTGGCGTGACTTGTTGGCCTTAGCCTAGACTTGTTGGCGTGACTTTTGGCCTTAGCATAGACTTGTTGGCGTGACTTCCTGACCTGGGTGTTTCTATTTGTTCTTTAATTTATTTATTTAATGGTGGCATGATAATTCTTCTATTATATCCTTACGCCTCTTGGCATGAACTTGATAAAATCATGATATGTTAATATTGTTAATACAGATTTTGTGGAATGTGTCATGTGTCTTGATTGATCCAAGGATACCCAGTAAGGCTGGAACTTAACTCTGAGGAGTTTATAGACTCGACCCCACTGAATACTAATTGACTTTCATGCCTTGTCACCATTGATAATGATTGTGACATTGACTAATAATTGATCATGCATTCCTAGTTGGAACTAAGAGACTGGCTAGTCGTTTTATTGAATTGAATGAATGAGACACGTTCATGTAATGAACTATTGTACTCGATTAGCCGATCCCGAATATTGGCATACAGGCACATGCAGGCTTCAAAATTATTTTTTTATTTATTTAGTTATTTTTATCTTACAAAATAGCATGTGTACTTTATGGTCAAGGCATGATTACTCCGTGGTTAGATTTGATTGTTGCATCACGCTATGTAAGACCTACAACCTAGCTGCACGGGTATCGTTGTAGAGTTGCGCATATCGTACCCCATACGAAAGTACTCATTTGAATGACCATGATCCACGGCATGGGACTTCACTCAACCCATCTGGCTATGTTTTGTAAAGCCAGATCTCAAGAACATTTTGACTGAGCGTTTGGGACGCCTTACTGCTTTATCTTACATGTTCTCTATTTCTGCTTCTTGTTTGAATGATTGAGACAATAGATGTGAAGTGACCATAGTAAGACTTTCATGTAGTATGCACCCCCTCGTCTGGTTAGACAGCATTGATCGTATTATACGGTATTCATCTACCCGTAATACGTAGCTGGCTGAGTCATTCCCCCCTCTCCAGTATTCTGATTCTGGGGCGTGATAAGATTTTAGTGGTGGCCCATGCAGGTCTGATTTCAGACTTGTGGGGTATTTTGATTTATAGGATGTCTCAATCACATGTGTTCCCCTCTTGATCTCATGATTCGTTATTCTCAACCCTTGCTTGACATTCCAGTATCCTTTGACTTCATTGATCCTTCATGTCCGGTTGTTTGATTGTTCTCTTGTCCCTTTTCTTTGGGGCACTTCGTCCGCATCGGTCAGAGCTGGACAACAGCAGGGGCAACATGGGCAACCTGACCCTGTTGGTCAGCAACAAGGGCCAGCCTCACCTCAGGAGGCTATCCAGGAAGAAGTGGTAGTGGAAGCAGCAGCTGGATCGCAGTATCCGGATGTTCCACCACCACCAACAGTTCCACCTACCCAAGTGGATACACCAGCCCTTCTGGAGATCATGAGAGGAATGATGGCTACTCAGCAACATCAGATGCTGGCCCAGCAGCGCATGCACACTCAGCTACAAGAGCAGAATGTGTTGCTCAACCAAGGATTGCAGACGGCTTTAGAAAGAGGAGTGAGGACTGATTCAGGAGCATCAGCCAGGTTTTGCAAGTACAACCCCTGCCGTTTCGAGGGTACGGAGGATGCCATCTCAGCAGATGCATGGCTTAAGGATATTGAGGCTATTCTGACAGCAGCTAAGGTACCGGCAGAAGAACGTGTGGATCTAGTAAAGTTGTTACTTCAGGATCTCGTACGTGATTGGTGGGAATCAGAGGAAGTGGGCATCAGACGTCCTGTGGCTTGGGACGATTTCACTGCCAGATTCAAGACCAAGTACTATGGAGTTGTGGCGCAGTTTGAGCTACAACAGAAGTTTATCAACCTCAGGTAGGCCGGCAAGACTGTAGATGCTTATGCAGCGGAGTTCTGCAGATTGAGTAGATTTGCCCCAGAGATGGTAGCAACAGAGAGCCAGAGGGCCATGAGGTTTCAGCAAGGGTTTCATCTTGAACTCTTGCAATTGATAGAGGGGCACAATTACCAAACTTTTGACGAAGTATTGACGGCGACTCGAAGGCATGAGATCACCATTCAGAGGCTTGCGGTGAGGACTGGGTGTCACGACCCGTTACCCAAATTGTTGGACCGGGCCGAGCCATGTCCAGCCTACGCTTAAGATAAAGCGCAGTAAGCTGTTCTAGAGATAACAAGACAAGACTAAATGTGCTAACAGTTCTATAAGTGAAGAAGAATCATAAATGCTCCAAACACAAAAGTCGTCGTATATAGTGAAATACCCAAGTACAAGTAAACTGAAATGTGAAACTGGATACATGTCCAGTTACAAAATGGTATAGTCTAATACATGACTACACTAAGTATCCCAAGCAGCTAAGCAAACTAGACGAGTCTCCCCGCAGGAACATCCTCGTATGGCAAAACCGGGTCCTCGGCAGTGACTCCATAATACGAATCACAGAGCAACTCCTCCTCAGTAAGTATACCTACAACGTTATCCTGTCAGGACGGGAGCAAGTACAACCTCTATAACTAAAGTACTGAACATATAAGAAAGAGATGTACAACAAGAAACATGGTGTGATAAGTCTATAAACAGGAAATGGAAACATGGCCTTATGGTACAACTGGGATCATAGTATCATAGTAACAGGAAACATGGCATATCATGGTTTAATTGGTCATTTCTTCAAATGACCATATATAGTTTAAAAGTTTAAAATCGTAGCATGTACGTGAATCGGTCAATAGGTAGTATGTACTGTGGTACATGTCAAGTTTTTCTGGTGTGCCCACACGTGCACGAACGGCATCGATGTATATCCATACACAAACGCGAGATTCAGAAACATACGGCAAGGTCGCATATAGAATGTCCCCGAGCGCGGTAAGTACATACGGAGAAGGGGGTCATGTTCACGTACACTACTAACAGTTTCCCCTTAACCCGTTTATTTAACATGTGGGAGATACGAGAGCAGTAAAAACATGTGAGATACTGGGAGCAGTATAAGCATGACAGGTACTGGGAGCAGTATAAAACATGTGAATACTCAGAGCAGTCTAAAGCATAGTGAAACTTGTACTGAGAACCCGTAAAAGCATGTGAAGATATAAGAGCTGTACTAAAGATGGCAGTACTGAAAGTGATACAACATGTGAAGACATAACTTGCTACCTCAAGGATCAGTCTTTTAACAGGGTTAATACATGTTCTAGCATTAAAAGACAGTAAATGAGTATGTAGATGTACTTGCCTCTAGCAAAACAAGCTGCGATAAAAGTGCTATGGATGTCTGGTAACTCGTCACTGTAGAAATAAATACAATAACTTAGCTTTTACACAAGCTAAAACACTAGGACACTAATTGGTGCGACACGACTTGTGACTGGGCACCTAGCCAATAATGATGACTTGGCATAGGAGACCAATGTGGGGTGACACACTACTTTAACTAACTTTCTAGGGTCTTTACACTAGTGAGGGATGGGGTTCAACACGACTAAAACTCCAAATAACACAAAAAGCTACAAGTCGTAATTAATCAATAATAAATCAAAAGATCATTGTGTTCTAACAATTTTAGAGATAGGCAAAAAGCCTAGTTTTTCTTAAAGCAAAGTATCAAAGTGATCCTTGTTAATCATAGAAATTTATTATAATTTTTCTGGAATTTATTAACCAGTACAAATATTTTATAAAAATCACTTTTCCTAAATATACAGAAAATAAGTTTTGGTTTCATATGCCAAACTAGGGGCAAAACAGTAAATTAAATACTACAAAAATTATACTAAATTAGCTAACTTAACATAGTATCTAAAAACTATTTTTCCATAATTTTAGCAGTACTTTTAGTATTTTAGAAAATCAAAAACAGCAATGCACACAATAATTAATTATCTGCGTATTTGTCCATGTATATAATTTGAACCAAAGTTCAAATACAGGACCCAAGGCCATGAATCAAGTCCATATGACTTGTTCTGAATGTGTGAAAACACATTTGAGCCCAAATACCCATGCTAGGCTTGGACACCAAATGGTTGCAGTAATTTAAATACAATAAAAATACAGTTTGGTAATAGTCAAAATAAATATTATTATTTTAATAAGGTAAAGTTATGCATAGTAAAATATCCATACATATGTTTAAAAGTACATATATATATATATAAGGGAAATACTTAACTTATAAAGTATATATATATATATATATATATCTATATATAATATATATATATATATATATATATATATTATCACACACAACACAAACAATAATATATATAGAAAACACTTAAAAATAAAGTGTATATAAATATATAATACACATGAAAAAGTATACATAATACATATATATATAAAATTTACTAACTATAAAAATATATACATATATTTAAAATACTGTAAAATACAGTATATACATATATATATATATACTAATATATATACATATACATATATATATATATAAATATATAATAAAACAAAAGAAAAAGAAAAGAAAAAGAAAACAGAAAAGAAAACAGAAAGGAAAGGGGGGGGCTCGATCCTGAGCCAGCGGGGGGGGGGGGGGGGGTTTTAGAATAGGACGGGCTGGCCAGGGGGTCAGCCCACGGCTTGTGTTAGGGTAGGAGGAGGTTTTAGATTTATTTAGGTTTTCTAATTAATTAAAATATAAAAAATAACCCTGTGTCCTGACAGTTAGGGACACAAGAGTCTTGTGTCCTAGGCTAGCACCACGCATGAGTTGATTTCGGCGTGTCCAAACTCACCTAGGTTCGTCAGGATGCGGCGAGTCGCATACGTGAGGACGAGTCGTGTCGGAAAAGGAAATAGCACAGTGACACGTACGTGTCCAAGTTGAACGGGCTGTTGGGGCGGCGACCGGGCGGAGGAGACGTCGGCGACGTGGCGCACCGGTGGCGCTGGGCGTGGCTCAGCGCGGCGAGTCGGATGAGGGTGGTTGGGGGTCGTGGCACTCGCGTGGGGGCTGGACGAGGAGTTCGTCGGCGCTAGGGTTCCGGTAAGTAGAGTGGGGAAGACGGGGTTTGTGGTGGTCGTGGGTGGTCGGGGAGTCTAGGTTAGGTCTGGGGGGTCAGGGCTATTTATAGTCCTAGGGCGTGGGTTTTGGGTTAGAAATTAGGATTAGGGTTAGGGTTTGGGCGGATCGCCGGACGACGACAGCGCAAAGGCGGTCGTCGATTAGGGTTAGGTTAGGTCTTTTTGTAGAAAACCCCCTAGAGTTTAGGAAATCATAAATAGGTCCTCCCAGCTTTAAATGCAAAATCAAATTTGCATAACCCATCCCGCACTGTTTATGTGCAAAAAAATTTGCATACAACAATTTAGAAATTGCAAACCGACATTTAAACAATCTAATTAATTGCAAAACTTAATTAAAATATTTTAGAAAATTGCAAAATGGTATTTTTGTATTTAAAACTCATTTAAAAATCATTTAAAAATTCTAGAAAATTTTCTAAAATCATAATAATATTTTAAGACTAAAAATGACATTAACAGCTAATTTAACACTAATTGATTTAATTTTGAAAAAATCAGGGGCTCACAAGTCTTCCCTCCTTGAAAAATTTCGTCCTCGAAATTCACAAGGATTGAAGACCCGAAATATTCTAACATAGCAAGCAATGCAACAAATGACTAAGGCTCGATCAAAACTAACCTCCTGAAACCTGTTCCGGCTCCGGCTCAAGGACTAGGCTATAAGTCTTTTCTGGGGTCCCTTGGCTACTGGGCATCCCGAATCTGATGGATGGCAGACCCACAAGCTAAACACTTGTTGACACAAAGTCACAGTCAACCAATATTGACTACATTGACCAAATAATATTTGTATTAATTCAATACGACACACGACGACTGCATTCAGTTCAAGACAGATGACAGCTCAGTCTCCGGCTCTCAGTGTTCTGGAGTCTGTATTTATGATTTCATTGAGTCTAGATTTGTACTCTGAGTCTTGCTGAGCTCTTGGAACTTAGTCTAAACCTACCCAAAATCCCAAGCTCCACTGAACCAAAAACTGCCCCTGGTCCCCTTAGAACCACTCTGTGCTCTGGAGACAGAGTTCGGGCCGAACTCTGCCCTCCACAGAGTTCGGCCGAACTCTGTCCCCTAGAAATCAGGAACCCTAATTTTAGGGATAGCTGGTTGCTAGCTGTCCAACGCCAATTTTGAATTTTCCTACCCAATTCTGGCCGAATTCTGCCTATACAAAACGCTATAAATAGGGCAATGAATTCTCTCATTCAATCCATCAATCTTCTCTTCTCTTCTCTCTTATAAGCTCAATAAGCATACCCTTCCCATCTACTAGCCACAAGCCTCCTAAGTCTCGAGTGCTCAGCATCTCTCAGTTAGGATTCTTGTGCAAGAGTTGAGAAGTCGCTTGGACAATTCCAAGCAAATCGCCACTGCGATCCTCTGTTAGAAGTTGACGTGCTCTTCTGAAGAAAAGGCACGGGTTGTAAACTACTATTTCACAAATAGTGGATTTAATCCTGAGCTAGAGTTCTCAGGCCTGGACTAGTCCTCCACGAGGGAAACCAGGTTAAAATCGCTGTGTTTGCGTATGCTCTTTGCTCTTTATTTATTTTCCGCACTTTACTCTGATTATTGATTGTTGGTGAAAGAGTTATTTTTAATTGGCTATTTTTCTATATAAACTCTATTCACCCCCCTCTAGAGTTGCCAAACTGTTCTTCAATTGGTATCAGAGCTCTGTTCTCTTTACAAGGACTAACATCCTAAGAGCTGATCCATGGCAACCACACAATCCTTGATTTCCAATCATGGTGAAGGTCAGTCCACTCATAGGCCTCCCCTATTTGATGGAACTAACTACACATATTGGAAAACAAGGATGAGCTTCTATCTTAAGTCTCTAGACTTTGACCTGTGGACTGTCGTCACTGACGGTTACAAAAAGCCCGCCAGGATAGTTGTCGATGGTGACCTCATTGAGAAACCACACGACAAATATTCTGTCGAGGAGAAGAAACAGGCAAGTCTAGATGCTAGGGCTATTAATGCTTTATTCTGTGCTATAGACAGGAATGAGTTCAACAGGGTTTCTACTTGCACCACTGCTCATGAAGTATGGAGACTTCTAGAAGTGACGCATGAAGGAACCACACAGGTCAAGGAATCTAAAATAAGCCGTCTCACTCAAGAATACGAAGCCTTCAAGATGAAGCCAAGTGAGACGATCACTCAAATGATCACAAGATTCCTCGACATCATCAATCCTCTATCTTCGCTCGGAAAGCAGTACTCAAACCACGAAAAGATTCGTAAGCTGCTCAGAGGGCTACCAAGATTTGGAACCCTAAGGTGACAGCCATCATAGAAGGAAATGATCTCACAACAATGTCAATGGAGACCTTGATGGGTAAGCTTATGACTCACGAGCTTGACCTCAAGGACTTCGAAGAGCCTGCTCCGAAGACCAGGGAGATCGCACTCAAAGCTCATCATCGAAGAGCTAATCATGATGAGACCGAAGAAGATAACTCGGATGATGAAGACCAAGCTCTCATGGTTCGCAACTTCAGGAAATTCCTTCGCTTCAATCGAAGGAAGAAGGAATCTCAAGAAGACGATGAAGAAGAACCAACTTGTTACGGTTGCAAGAAAACTGGACATGTCCGAAAAGACTGCCCATTCCTGAAGAAGAGCAACCGCTATGAGAAGCCATACAAAAGAACTCATCAAAGAAATATGCCAACACAGGCATCTGGCATGAGAGTGAAGCAAGTGACTCTGAGGAAGAAAAGGACTCTCCTCAAGATACAGCAAATGTGTGCCTGATGGCGACGTCTAACAAGGTATCTAACGAAACTCTGGATGACTTCTCTTTTGATGAACTTGGCGATGCTTTCACTGATTTACTCGATGATCATAAAAAGGTCATCGGTAAATATAAACATGCCAAGGACAAAATCAAAAGTCTAGAAGATGAGATACAAAGAATTTCCTTACTTCTTGATAATGTTAGAGACACATCACCCACTAATGACGCTGATGAAGTATCCAAGCTTAAATTAAGCTTGCATGATGCCGAAGCACGTATTGAGCAACAAACTCAAGAAATCACTACACTCAACACGTTGCTTGCTGAAGAAAAGAGTAGACACAAGATTTCCATGACTAAGATATATGGCTTAAATATTAAGGTTAATGAACTGCAAGCTGTTACCAAAAGATTAGAAACCAAATTGGGTAAACAGGTTGTTCAACCTCAAACCCAATCACATGAGCACAACACCACTCATGCTAGTCAACCACGTCATTCTCATGCAGCACATAACCATGCATTCATATACACCAACTTTCACAAACTACATGCACGTAAGAACAATTCTCACTCAGTACACAAGCATCATGCACAAAGACACAATCAACATCACTCCACACATAAAAATCATCATGCCATGCCATATAGACAAGATCATCATGCAATGCCATATAGACAAGGTCCTCATATACCATATAGACAAAATCATCATGTCATGCCATATAGACAAAATCATCATGCCATGCCATCTAGACAATATCAGCATGTCACACACCATAGACAATACCATCATTCTATGTCTCAAAGACACCATCACCATGCCACTTATTCCATGCATAATCATCCTCACCATGCTAACTCTTCACATCATGTCCATCCTCATCCTGTTGCTTATAGATATTATTCTCATGCTCCTAGTATAAACAAGAATGCTATCTGTACTTATTGTGGATTACATGGACACATCTCACCACAGTGCAGAGTTAGAAGACTTGTAGATAAAAGGATATATGCTTGGTTCCCAAAGACTAACTTTTCAGGACCCTCAAGAACTCGGGTACCAAAGGTCACATCTACTCTTGATGTAGGTGGACCTTCCCTCCTCAACTGAAAGTAAGTGGATTCTCGATAGTGGATGCTCGCGACATATGACGGGAGACGCAAATCTTTTTGCATCACTATCGATGAAGAGAGAAGGATACGTATCCTTCGGTAACAATCTCAAAGGGCACATTATAGGTAATGGTATCATTGGTCATCCTCCCTCTCCTGTAATAAAGGATGTCTGCCTAGTGACCGAGTTAAAGCATAACCTGCTCAGCATTAGTCATCTTGCTGATCATGGATATGATATTAACTTTGGACAAAACAGTTGCTATATCTATGATAGGTCAACTGGAGACATTGTTTTTGAAGGGAAAAGAGAGGATAACATCTATATTTTCTATCTTTCTATAAATACTAACAATGCAGGTAGATGTTTATATGCCCACAAAGACGAACGACTACTTTGGCACCAGCGTCTTGGTCACGCCAACATGGATGCTATATCCAGGCTTTCTACCAAGAAGCTAGTGAGAGGATTGCCTGACATCACATTCAAAAAGGACACGGTATGTGCCGAATGTGAACTAAACAAGGCAACAAATCCTCGTTTCATTCCATCAACTCTGTAAGTACCACTAGACCCTTGCAACTTCTTCATATGGATTTATTTGGTCCTAGTAGAATAGCTAGCCTTGGTGGCAAACTGTATGCATTTGTTATTGTTGATGATTTTTCGAGATTTACTTGGGTTTTCTTTCTCGCTAATAAGAGCGATGCTATTTCTGCTTTCAAAGTTTTTGTAAAGAAAGTTCAAAACGAAAAAGGCTACATGATTACTCGAATCCGAAGTGATCATGGAGGCGAATTCGTAAATTATGATTTTGAAAGTTTTTGTAATGCAAATGGTTTTGATCATGAATTTTCTTGTCCTAGAACTCCTCAACAAAATGGTGTTGTGGAGCGGAAGAATAGAACTCTCGGCGATATGGCCAGAGTCATGTTAAATAAATTTTCACTTCCGAAATACTTTTGGGCAGAAGCTGTTAGTACAGCATGCCATATTTTGAATAGGGTGCTGATTCGTCCCATTACGAAGAAAACACCCTATGAGCTTTGGTTTGGGAGAACCCCCAATGTTTCTTATTTTAAAGTTTTTGGTTGTAGATGTTTCATCCTTAACACCAAAGACAACTTAGGCAAATTTGATGCCAAAGCTGACGATGGTATCTTTCTTGGTTATGCCGCCAAGAGTAAGGGATATAGAGTTTTCAATAAACGCTCACTTATTGTGGAAGAGTCAACAAATGTGACTTTTGATGAAGACAACAGTGCAGCAAGTACTCTTGATGATGACGTTGAGCCATCAACTTCTACTCCAATGAATACTTTAACCAAAACTAATTCTCTGGAGGGTTTGCTTAAGAAATTCTCTTTCAAACCTTCTCATCCAGAAAATTTAGTTATAGGAGAAGTTTCACGTGGAGTAACTACTAGATCATCACTAAGAGACTCTGTTGCTAGCACTGCCTTCATTTCACAAGTAGAGCCTAAAACATTTCTGAAGCTTTTAATGATGAATTTTGGATTTCTGCTATGCAAGAAGAACTCAACCAATTCGAGAGAAGCCAAGTATGGGAACTCGTTCCTAGACCGGTTAATCACTCTATAATTGGCACTAAATGGGTTTTTAGAAACAAAGTAAATGAAGATGGTTCAGTCACACGTAACAAAGCTCGTCTAGTAGCTCAAGGATACAACCAAGAGGAAGGTATCGACTACGATGAGACGTATGCTCCTGTTGCTAGACTAGAATCCATTCGGATGCTTTGTGCTTTTGCTAATTTTCAAAACTTTAAATTATTTCAAATGGATGTGAAAAGTGCTTTTCTGAATGGTTTTATTAAGGAGGAAGTTTATGTGAAACAACCTCCTGGCTTTGAAAATCACAAACTTCCCGACCACGTGTTCAAGCTAAAGAAAGCACTTTATGGCCTCAAACAAGCCCCCAGAGCTTGGTATGAAAGGCTAAGTAGCTTCTTACTTGAGAAAGGTTTTTCAAAAGGGAAAATTGACACTACACTGTTTATAAAATCTTTTAAAGACACTATTCTATTGATTCAAATTTATGTTGATGATATTATTTTTGGGTCTACTGATGAAACTCTTTGTCAAGAATTTGCCAAGTGTATGCAGACAGAATTTGAGATGAGCATGATGGGAGAGCTCAACTACTTTCTTGGCCTGCAAGTAAAGCAACTGGCAAATGGAACTTTCATCTGTCAATCGAAGTATACCAAGGACATGCTGAAGAAGTTCGACCTTGACAACGTCAAACCAATTAGCACGCCAATGGCTACTTCAACCAAACTCGAACCAGATGAGAGCGGCAAACCCGTTGATCAACGTAAGTATCGAGGTATGATAGGCAGCTTACTTTATTTAACTGCTAGTCGCCCCGATATCATGTTTAGTGTTTGCCTATGTGCTAGATATCAAGCAAATCCTAAGGAATCTCACATGACCGCGGTTAAGCGTATCTTTCGATACCTTAAGGGTACGGTTACAGTGGGCCTATGGTATCCCAAGTCAACATCATTTGACCTCATCGGTTACTCTGATGCTGACTTTGCTGGATGCAAGGTCGACCGTAAAAGTACGAGCGACACGTGTCATTTGTTAGGAAAGGCTTTAGTCTCATGGTTTAGCAAGAAGCAGAACTCTGTCGCACTATCCACAACAGAAGCTGAATACATAGCAGCTGGGCGTTGTTGTGCACAGATTCTGTGGATGAAGCAAACCCTTGAAGACTATAAGTTATCTTTCATGCATATTCCTATATTCTGTGACAATACTAGTGCCATCAATTTGACTAAAAACCCTGTCTGCCACTCACGCACTAAACACATTGAGATCAGACACCACTTTTTGCGTGATCATCAGCAAAATGGTACGATTAACTTAGAATTTATTGACACTGATCATCAGCTAGCAGATTTCTTTACTAAGCCATTATCCGAAGAGCGCTTCAATTATCTTTGTCGTGAACTCGGAATTTTGGATGAAGCAGTTATAAGTTAAGACTTACCTGCGTAAATATCGAGTATATTTTGATTCTTTTATGACAAATTTATTATGGGTACAAGCCGAAAGGGTCCTTCTGACAAAAAGGCGTAAAAGCCTAAGCGACACGGTGCACTAGTCCTCAGGACTACCGCTAGCTGGGATCCGGCCCCTGCAGCTAACCCATGGCAAATTTGAAATACTGAATTACAATATATTTCCTTGTTTATTATATGGTTTGTTACGATTTATTATTGCCAAATTGATCTTCCTAAAGTTCATTCTGACCTTTGTGAATCTCTCTATGTACTTATTGGGTTTCTCAAAATTGTATCTCTTTTTGTTCAACACTTAATCTTTTTTCAGCCTAACTTTTGTTCTGGACCACTGATCCAGAACTCGGGCCGAACTCTTCCCCTAACAGAGTTCGGGCCGAGTTCGGTCCCTAGGTTCCAGAATCGGGATCTGGCTCCGCCGTTGGATCTTTTCTAATCCGATGGTCACTATTCTACCCGACCAAAGACAAAGCCCTACTTTATGTCGGGATTCCTTCTCTTTCCTCCCATATTACCTCCTTCTTCACCTCTCCAAACTCCTTCCTTCAAACCCTAACCCTAGTTTTTGATCTAGAGTGCTCCATTGCTCCTCAAAATCAAGGGAAAAGGGTTTCTCATCATTCTCTTCCACTATTTGGTATTACTTTGAGGTATCATTCTTGTCTTCTATACTTCACTCTATCAATTGTTTTTATGGCTCCTCGCTTGTTCAATCGTGGGAAGAGAATTCGAACTGAGAGTGTTCATCTTCGGATACTCCTCCGACGAATGAACAAATCATTGAACAACTTCAACCACCTCATCCGTTGTTCAACCCATCTCGTCCTCGAAACCATTCTACCTATGACAACCGATTGTTTGTTTCACTAGAAGCCTCAAACAACTGGTTTAGTGACTATCGGAATCGTCAGGTATTCGCAGGACATCCTATTAATTTTTCTATCTTTTCTCAATATGATTCTTTGTTTCATGACCTCTACTTTGATGAGCTTGTCACCTCCACTTCTGCCATCTATCGTCATGCTGTCCAAATGTTCTACTGCAACATGACCTTTGATGATCTCCATATTTATTCCCGCGTTGCAGGAATCAATATTTCTTTTGATGACTTTGACTTAGCTGAATATCTTGATCTTCAAGAGCCCAATTCTTGGGAAAAGCTAGTTGACGCTCGCTCGTTCCGTTTTCCCGACGGAATTTCCCTTGAGAGCTTCAAGGACGATTTGTGTTCTCCATATACACGTCCTCGCAAGCTCACGGCTAAATATCTCAACCCTTATTTTTCTGACCTTCATTGGATAATTTCTAACACCATTCTACCCAAAACAGGTTCCCATGATGACATCACTTATCTTGAAATATCCGCTCTTTATCATCTTCACTTTGGATTTCTTTCAACTTTCCACGGACTATGATGGATTGGATGATCAACTGTCGGAAGAAACCAAGAGCTTTGGTTTATCCTCTCTTCTTCCTTTCGTTTTCGTGCCTTCATCATTATCCATGATTGTCCGTTCCTGCCTGCACCTGCCTTTCTATCCAAAGCACGACGCCTTCAGCCTGTCGCTGTCTGAGTCATCTGAGCATTCTGCTGATGAGGAGCCTGACCCCTCCTTTTGGTCAGGATGCCACCTCCTGCCACTCTTGAGTCCATTCAGACCATGCCGGGATCGTTTTACTCTTGAGGACGACGCTGGACACAGCTGGACTATCGTACCACTCTGCAGATGAGTGCTCTCGGCAACTCTCTGCATGATATCCGGTACTCTCTGTCTCAGCATTGCACATTCCCATGGAGAGGGATCCAGCGCGCGCGGGTTATCGCATTGATGATCCATGGGTTATGCGTTACATGGATCCGGATGATGCTTTTGTGGACCCTCGTCGCTCCTTCCATGGTCCATCAGATGTTCCAGGACCATCTCGTGCTCCATGATGGAGATTGGCTACTATCTGCTGCTGCTGCTACTGATGATGATCTTAGTTACTTTTGATTTCAGTTATTAGTTTCTTATGGATTTATGTAGCTGGTTTTATGTACTCTGTTTATGAGTTGGCCACTTGGTTTGGTGGATGACATTATCTGTCTTTATTATCATTCTATGTCAGTGACTTATTTGCTTAGTATTTTACTGTTTCTTCTCTGCTTGGTGTGGTTGCAAATTCATTGCTTCTTTATATTGCTAACTGCCAAAAGGGGGAGAAATAATGTATATTTTATTGTTTTGCTTTTGGGAGATATAGATATCATAGGTTCTATGCATTCGTATATCTGTGTATCTGTACTTCTTGCTCTGGAAAATATTATCTATCAGATCACAGGTACTATGCATTTGTAAGGGAGAGCGCTATAGCTTCTAGCTCGACACCGTTCATGGTTTACGGGGGAGCTATTTTCTCTTAGCTCAGGCATCGTGTATGGGGGAGCTATGGAACTATGTTACAATCAACTGTCAGGTATGAATATTGAAATATACATATATTATTTTGTCAATTATCAATATGGGGGAGATTGTTGACACAAAGTCACAGTCAACCAAATATTGACTACATTGACCAAATAATATTTGTATTAATTCAATACGACACACGACGATGCATTCAGTTCAAGAAGATGACAGCTCAGTCTCCGGCTCTCAGTGTGTTCTGGAGTCTGTATTTTATGATTTCATTGAGTCTAGATTATGTACTCTGAGTCTTGCTGAGCTCTTGGAACTTAGTCTATAACCTACCCAAAATCCCAAGCTCCACTGAACCAAAAACTGCCCACTGGTCCCCTTAGAACCACTCTGTGCTCTGGAGACAGAGTTCGGGCCGAACTCTGCCTCCACACAGAGTTCGGGCCGAACTCTGTCCCCTAGAAATCAGGAACCCTAATTTTAGGGATAGCTGGTTGCTAGCTGTCCAACGGCCAAATTTTTGAATTTTCCTACCCGAATTCTGGCCGAATTCTGCCTATAAAAACGCTATAAATAGGGCATGAATTCTCTCATTTCAATCCATCCAATCTTCTCTTCTCTTCTCTCTTATAAGCTCAATAAGCCATACCCTTCCCATCTACTAGCCACAAGCCTCCTAAGTCTCGAGTGCTCAGCATCTCTCAGTTAGGATTCTTGTGCAAGAGTTGAAGAAGTCGCTTGGACAATTCCAAGCAAATCGCCACTGCGATCCTCTGTTAGAAGTTGACGTGCTCTTCTGAAGAAAAGGCACGGGTTGTAAACTACTATTTCACAAATAGTGGATTTAATCCTGAGCTAGAGTTCTCAGGCCTGGACTAGTCCTCACGAGGGAAACCAGGTTAAAATCGCTGTGTTTGCGTATGCTCTTGCTTTATTTATTTCCGCACTTTACTCTGATTATTGATTGTTGGTGAAAGAGTTATTTTTAATTGGCTATTTTTCTATATAAACTCTATTCACCCCCTCTAGAGTTGCCAAAACTGTTCTTCAACACTGACCCAACCTCTTCCTGCAGACGAGAGAGTCATGGCCTTGCCTCTTGCAGTATACACAAAAAGCCCTTCTGCTGCTGTTGCTCTGTGGGGTCCCGGGGTTCTAACTGGCTGGGTGGGTGATGTGATGTAGGGGGATGGTAAGTCTGCTGGGGTGGCGTCGGCGCTCTCTGCTGGAAAGCCTGACGCTTGGACGGACCCTCATGGTGTACAGAAGCCGGCCTCTTGCTAGACAGAAGACGCTCCTCGATGCTCCGGGCTAACTCTAGGCTCTGGTAATAGCCAGTCGTACCGTTCGCCACTATAAGAATGCTAATGTCTGGAACTAGACCATGGCAAAACCTACGGGTCATCTCCTCTGGATCAGCAACCAGACTAGGAGCAAAACGGCTCAGGCGACTAAACTCTCCCGCATAGTCATCAACAGAACGGTTCCCCTGCTGGGTGTTCTGGAATCGTAGCCCCATGGCTACTCTAGCAGTGGTCGAGAAGAATTTCTTCTTGAACTGGGTCTTGAACTGGTCCCAGGTGGCTCTACCTCTCGCGAACAACGGCTCATTCCTGAACCAGACTCCGGCTAAGTCTATCAGCAGAAATCCTGCTGCCTCGACCTGAAGGTCATCCGGCATCCTAACTCCCAGAAGCTTTCTCTCTACAGAATCTAGCCAGTCATCAGCTACTACTATGCCGTCAGTCCCTGAGAACTCCTTGGGATTCAGACCCATGAAGTCCTTGACCGTCCCCGCTCTCTGCCGTGGCTCTACATGTGGTGGGTCCACGGGACGTCCCTCAGAACGCTCCATGCTCTGGCGGAGTAGGGTAGTCTGCTCCTGATGGGTTGTTAGGAACCCCTGGATCAGTGTGAGCAGCTGGGTCCCGTCGAGAGTGACGGAAGCCTGGGTAGGTATAGTGATAGGGGGTGGTGGAAGTATCGGGTCCTGCCGGGCCTGGGATGTGGAAGGTGGTATCTGGGTCTGTGGATCTATGGAATGGGGGAAAAGTGGTAGGTGGAGGTGTATCAGTCAACTGGTCAGCTGACTGGATATGGAGGGCCCCATTCTCGGGGGTAACATACTGGGGACGAACGAGTAAGCACCATCTAAATTACACATAAAAAGACTTATAAGGACTTATTTAAAGCAAGCAATCATATGCAAGAAAATCTAATTATAATAGCAAATATGTGATGTATTTCCTATGTTGCAATCCTAGCATTCCTCTAAGTGTTCTAAGCGTCTTTCCTAATGTTGTCTAATTACCTTAAGTTCCTAATTGCAGGCATGCTTGGTACAATAACGTAACCAAACAGTTTAGTCAGGACCTGCATGGGCCGCCAAAAAAAATATGTCACGACCCGTTACCCAAATTGTTGGGCCGGGCCGAGCCATGTCCAGCCTACGCTTAAGATAAAGCGCAGTAAGCTGTTCTAGAGATAACAAGACAAGACTAAATGTGCTAACAGTTCTATAAGTGAAGAAGAATCATAAATGCTCCAAACACAAAAGTCGTCGTATATAGTGAAATACCCAAGTACAAGTAACTGAAATATGAAACTGGATACATGTCCAGTTACAAAATGGTATAGTCTAATACATGACTACACTAAGTATCCCAAGCAGCTAAGCAAACTAGACGAGTCTCCCCGCAGGAACATCCTCGTATGGCAAAACCGGGTCCTCGACAGTGACTCCATAATACGAATCACAGAGCAACTCCTCCTCAGTAAGTATACCTACAACGTTATCCTGTCAGGGGGAGCAAGTACAACCTCTACAACTAAAGTACTGAACTATAATGAAAGAGTGTACAACAGAAACATGGTGTGATAAGTATATAAACAGGAAATACTGGAAACATGGCTGATGGTACAACTGGGATCATAGTATCATAGTAACATAGGGAACATGGCATATCATGGTTTAATTGGTCATTTCTATAAATGACCACATATAGTTTAAAAGTTTAAAACCGTAGCATGTACGTGAATCGGTCAATAGGTAGTAGGATGTACTGTGGTACATGTCAAGTTTTTCTGGTGTGCCCACACGTGCACGAACGGCATCGATGTATATCCATAACAAATGCGAGATTCAGAAACATACGGCAAGGTCGCATATAGAATGTCCCCGAGCGCGGTAAGTACATACGGAGAAGGGGGTCATGTTCACGTACACTACTAACAGTTTCCCCTTAACCCGTTTATTAACATGTGGGAGATACGAGAGCAGTAAAAACATGTGAGAGATACTGGGAGCAGTATAAGCATGACAGGTACTGGGAGCAGTATAAAATATGTGAATACTCAGAGCAGTCTAAAGCATAGTGAAACTTGTACTGAGAACCCGTAAGAAGCATGTGAAGATATAAGAGCTGTACTAAACATGGCCGGTACTGAAAGTGATACAACATGTGAAGACATAACTTGCTACCTCAAGGATCAGTCTTTTAACAGGGTTAATACATGTTCTAGCATTAAAAGACAGTAAATGAGTATTGTAGATGTATTGCCTCTAGCAAACAAGCTGAGATAAAAGTGCTATGGATGTCTGGTAACTCGTCACTGTAGAAATAAATACAATAACTTAGCTTTACACTAAGCTAAAACACTAGGACACTAATTGGTGCGATACGACTTGTGACTGGGCACCTAGCCAATAATGATGACTTGGCATAGGAGACCAATGTGGGGTGACACACTACTTAACTAACTTTCTAGGGTCTTTACACTAGTGAGGGATGGGGTTCAACACGACTAAAACTCCAAATAACACAAAAAGCTACAAGTCGTAATTAATCAATAAATAAATCAAAAGATCATTGTGTCTAACAATTTTAGAGATAGGCAAAAAGCCTAGTTTTTCTTAAAGCAAAGTATCAAAGTGATCCTTGTTAATCATAGAAATTTATTATAATTTTTCTGGAATTTATTAACCAGTACAAATATTTTATAAAAATCAGTTTTTAAATATACAGAAAATGAGTTTTGGTTCATATGCCAAATTAGGGGCAAAAACAGTAAATTAAATACTACAAAAAATTATACTAAATTAGCTAACTAACATAGTATCTAAAACATTTTCCATAATTTTAGCAGTACTTTTAGTATTTTTAGAAAATCAAAAACAGCAATGCACACAATAATTAATTATCTGCATATTTTGTCCATGTATAATTTGAACCAAAGTTCAAATACAGGACCCAAGGCATGAATCAAGTCCATATGACTTGTACAGGTCTTGAATGTGTGAAAACACATTTGAGCCCAAATACCCATGCTAGGCTTGGACACCAAATGGTTGCAGTAATTTAAATACAATAAAAATACAGTTTGGTAATAGTCAAAATAAATATTATTATTTTAATAAGGTAAAGTTATGCATAGTAAAAATATCCATACATATGTTTAAAAGTACATATATATATATAAGGGAAATACTTAACTTATAAAGTATATATATATATATATATATATATATATATATATATATATATATATATATATATATATATATATATATATATATATATATTTTTTTTTTTTTTTTTTTTTTTTTTTTTGGGTGGGCCCCGGGGGGGGGGGGGGGGGGGGGGGGGGGGGTCCGGGGGTGGGGGGGTAACCCGGGGGGAGGGGAGGGGGGCCAGGGGGGGTGGGGTGTCCGGCAAGGGGGCCCCCAACCCGAGGCCGCGGCCAAAGCCGCCCAGCCACCTCGGGTGGGGAAGGGAGGGCTCGAACCTAGCCCACCGCTAGGGGAGCCAACCCTCCTAACCAATAGAGCTAGGCCCGCCGGACATATATATCTATTATATATATATATATATAATATATATATATATATAATATTATATATATATATATATCTTAATATATATTATATATACACACCAAACATATATTATATATATATATAATATATATATATATATATTATATATATCTATATATATATATTATATATATTAAGAAAACACAAAATAAAGTGTTATATAATAATATATATACACATGAAAATGTATACATATTATACATATATATATAAATTTACTAACTATAAAATATATATACATATATATAAAATACTGTAAAATACAGTATTACATATATATATATATATACTAATTATATATATATATCTATATATATATAGATATATATATATATATATATATATATATATATATATATATACATATATATACTATATATAAAATATATATAAAACAAAAAGAAAAAGAAAAGAAAAAGAAACACAGAAAAGAAAACAGAAAGGAAAGGGGGGGGGGGGGCTCGATCCTGAGCCAGCGGGGGGGGGGGGGGGGGGGGGGTTAGAATAGGACGGGCTGGCCAGGGGGTCAGCCCACGGCTTGTGTTAGGGTAGGATTAGGTTTAGATTTATTTAGGTTTTCTAATTAATTAAAATATATAAAAAAATAACCCTGTGTCCTGACAGTTAGGGACACAGGAGTCTTGTGTCCTAGGCTAGCACGACACGCATGAGTTGATTTCGGCATGTCCAAACTCACCACTAGGTTCGTCAGGATGCGGCGAGTCGCATACGTGAGGACGAGTCGTGTCGGAAAAGGAAATAGCACAGTGACACGTACGTGTCCAAGTTGAATGGGCTGTTGGGGCGGCGACCGGGCGGAGGAGACGTCGGCGACGTGGCGCACCGGTGGCGCTGGGCGTGGCTCAGCGCGGCGAGTCGGATGAGGGTGGTTGGGGGTCGTGGCACTCGGCGTGGGGGCTGGACGAGGAGTTCGTCGGCACTAGGGTTCCGGTGAAGTAGAGTGGGGAAGACGGGGGTTTGTGGTGGTCGTGGGTGGTCGGGGAGTCTAGGGTTAGGGTCTGGGGGGTCAGGGCTATTTATAGGATCCTAGGGCGGTGGGTTTTGGGTTAGAAATTAGGATTAGGGTTAGGGTTTGGGGCGGACCGCCGGAGACGACGACAGCGCAAAGGCGGTCGTCGATTAGGGTTAGGTTAGGTCTTTTTGTAGAAAACCCCCTAGAGTTTAGGAAATCACAAATCGGTCCTCCCAGCGTTTAAATGCAAAATCAAATTTGCATAACCCATCCCGCACTGTTTATGTGCAAATAAAATTTGCATACAAGAATTTGGAAATTGCAAACCGATATTTAAACAATCTAATTAATTGCAAAACTTAATTAAAACATTTTAGGAAATTGTAAAATGGTATTTTTGTATTTAAAACTCATTTAAAAATCATTTAAAAATTCTAGAAAATTTCCTAAAAATCATAATAAATATTTTAAGACTAAAAATGACATTAACAGCTAATTTAACACTAATTGATTTAATTTTGAAAAAATCAGGGGCTCACACTGGGGTCAGAAGAGATCCCACAGTCAGATTGAAGGAGGAGGGGGAGCAGCGCCCCGAACAACAGCACCATCCACTGGCATTCGTATCCACGATGTGGCGATACGAGGACCAGCACCACCACCCAGGCAGCAGCAACAGCAACAGAGGAAGAACCAGCAACCCCCGGCAGGCTGCACTTATTGTGGGAAGATGGGGCACACTAGAGATGTGTGTCGGACATTGAATGGACTATGTCTGATATGTAGAAATCCAGACCATCGGGTTACCACATGTCCCATGAATTCGAGGTCAGGAGGACCATGGCAGCAGTTTTCTACTCTGCCAGCACCAGGGGCAAGCCAGTATCGAGGACCAGCAGTGGCAGTAAGGCCGTTGGCACAGCGTCCGTTTATACCGCAGGCTCAGATGTTTCGGCAGCAGGGGCCGCCGATACAGCAACACCAGCATAGACCACCCCAGCATTATCAAGGAAGGGGCCAGCAACAACATCAGGCTAGACCGCAGCATGGAAACCAGCAAGGAGGTCAAGGGCAAGCATTCACTCTGTCCTTGGAGGAGGCATTGACATCGGGAGATGTTGTGGCAGGTAACATTCTCGTCGCCTCATATACCACAGTAGCATTGTTTGATTCGGGAGCATCCCATTCATTTATATCTGTACAATTTACGACACGGCTAGGAATGGAGTTCGAGGCATTGCCAGGGAAGTTGAATATACTCACTGGTAATAGGCTCGTAGGAGTTAGTAGAGTTATTTTATCATGTAGCGTTGTGGTTTGCGGGCATTCCTTACCCGCCCGGTTGATAGAATTTTCTGTTGGAAATTTCGACGTTGTCGACGTTGTCTTAGGCATAGACTGGCTGAAAGACAGTCATGCTACAATAGATTGCCGTAGAGGGAGTGTATCTTTTGATATTCCAGGCAAGGAGAGATTCACCTTAGTCAGATCAGAGGCAACTCAACGAGAGCAGGGAGTAGTAACGGCAATGGAAGAAGTTCAGATTCCGAAGGTAGTTGAAGAGTTTCTAGACGTATTTCCCGAAGAACTTCCAGGTCTACCACCAGTCAGAGATATTGAGTTCAGTATCGAATTGGCACCAGGAACTAAACCGATATCAGATCGAGTTTACAGAATGGCGGATTCAGAGCAGGCCAAGGTATACCAGCATATAGAGGAGCTGAAGGAGAAGAAGTTCATCCAAGCTAGCGTGTCACCATAGGCAGCACCAGTGGTACTTGTAGGGAAGAAGGATGGGTCATCCAGATTATGCATTGACTACAGGAAGCTTAACGCGGGCAACAGTGAAGAACAAGTACCCATTACCCAGGATCGACGACTTATTTGATCAGTTGAGCAAAGCTAGAGTTTTCTCCAAGATAGATCTTCGTTCAGGGTACCATCAGGTGAGGGTTCAGAAGGAAGATATTCCTAAGACAGCGTTCAGGTCGAAGTATGGGTATTATGAATTCTTAGTAATGCCATTTGGTTTGACCAATGCTCCAGCAATATTCATGGATTTGATGAATCACATCTTTATGCCATACTTAGACCAGTTTGTCGTGTTTCGTGACGACATACTCGTATACTCTGCTAGTGAAGAGGAGCATGAAGACCACCTCAGGAAAGTGTTACAGGTTCTGAGAGAGAACCAGTTGTATGCCAAGCTCAGCAAGTGTGAGTTCTGGACGGATCATATTTTATTTTTGGGTCATATCATATTAGGAGCTGGAGTAGCAGTAGATCCCAAGAAGATAGAAGCAGTAGAAAGTTGGCCAGTACCCAAGACCGTAGCAGATGTGCGGAGTTTCTTGGGATTGGCAGGATATTACAGAAGGTTTGTGTCAGACTTTGCACGGCTTTCAGCACCCATGACCCGCTTGACCCGGAAGGATGTACCGTTCGTTTGGTCGGCAGAATGTCAGGCATCATTTGAGACTTTGAAGCAGAAGTTGATATCAGCACCTATTCTTACATTGCCAGTTGGACCCGAAGGTTTTACAGTATATTGTGATACGTCAGGTAAAGGACTTGGATGTGTCCTTATGCAGTATGGGAAGGTGAGAGCATATGCATCTAGGCAGCTTCGGGACCACGAGAAGAATTACCCAACTCATGATTTGGAATTAGCGGCAGTAGTGTTTGCTCTGAAGCTATGGAGGCATTATTTATATGGTGACCGAGTAGACATGTACACAGACCATAAAAGTCTGAAGTACATCTTTACTCAGAAGGAGCTGAACATGAGGCAGAAAAGATGGTTGGAGTTGACCAAGGATTATGACGTGGAGCTTCAGTATCATCCAGGCAAGACGAATGTAGTAGCAGACGCTCTTAGCAGGAGAGGCGGCGCATTTATGTTAACAACACAGAGGCATATCTTAGAAGACCTTCAGGAGATGGGCATCGAAGTTATACTTCCTAGTGATGTTGGAGTTCTAACCAGTCTGCAAGTTCAATCCGACTTGGTAGGCAGGATCAAGGCAGCTCAGGCACAAGACCCAAGGATTCAGAAGCTTAGGGCAAAATATGAGTCAGGACTCAGGAAGGAGATGAGAATTCATGAAGATGGTACACTTAGGTTTGGATCACGTCTATGTGTGCCTAGTGGAGATATCAGACAGGAGGTTATGGCAGAAGCTCACAGTTTTCAGTATTCTATTTATCCTGGAGGGACCAAGATGTACCAATATATCAAGCAGTATTTCTGGTGGAACGGGATGAAGAGGGAGATAGCTAGATTTGTTTTTCGTTGCTTGGTATGTCAGCAAGTGAAGGCAGAACAGCAGAGGCCAGCTGGGTTTTTGCAACCGCTTCCTATTCCGAAATAGAAATGGGAGCATATTACAATGGACTTTGTGACCGGTTTACCGAGATCACCAAGTGGTAAGGACGCTATTTGGGTGATAGTGGACCGACTTACGAAGGTAGCACACTTTCTTCCTTTCAGAGTAGGGCAATCTACAGAAAAGTTGGCAGAGTTATATATGCAACAGATAGTCAAGCAGCATGGAGTCCCTGTCAATGTTGTGTCGGATCGAGATACCCGCTTTACATTACATTTCTGGAAGAGCTTACATCATAGTCTGGGTACCAAGTTAAAATTTAGCATGGCCTACCATCCGCAGACGGATGGGCAATCAGAAAGAACAATTCAGACTTTAGAAGATATGTTACGAGCTTGCACCTTAGATTTTGGAGGGTCTTGGGAGAGTCACCTGCACTTAGTCGAGTTCTCATACAACAATAGTTATCAAGCCAGCATCCAGATGGCGCCATTCGAAACACTATATGGTAAGAAGTGCAGGTCACTGCTTGCATGGGATGATATCGGAGAAAGGAAGATGCTAGGCCCGAAAATGATTGTTCAGACGGTTGAAGTGGTTAAGGGAATTAGAGAGCGACTTCGAGTTGCGCAGGACCGGCATCGTCATTGGGCGGACCAGCATCGTAGACCGTTAGAGTTCTCTGTTGGGGACCACGTATTCTTGCGGATCTTACTTACTCGTGGGGTCATTAGATTTGGCGTTCGTGGGAAATTGAGTCCGCGGCACGTGGGCCCATTTGTTACCCTTGATCGGATAGGCGATGTTGCTTATCGTTTATCCCTTCCGCCTTCGTTACGAGAGGTGCATGACGTGTTTCATGTATCTCAATTACGTAGGTATGTATCAGACCCAAGCCGTATCCTCGATCATTCTGAGCTGGTTGTTGGTACCAACCTGTCTTACGAGGAACAACCTGTGTCCATTTTGGACCAAAGAGAGAAGATACTCAAGAACCGAACAATTAGTCTTGTCCGTGTTGCTTGGGGTCATCACTCCTTGGGAGAGTCGACGTGGGAACGTGAGGATGATATCCGATCACGGTATCCACACCTGTTTGACTCACAAGGTATATCTCTTTCTGTATACCTTGATTGTCCTGATTCTTCATGCTTGTCACCTTGTGGGTAGAGCTACTTGATATCGTGGAATGATGAATTTACATATATAGTATTTGCTTTTGACATGGTAAAAATGATTGCTTGCTTACTAGAATGGCTTGTATTAGTTTAGCTCCGATATTTCTACCTGCTTGGATTTGAAATTTCGAGGACGAAATTTTTCTAAGGTAGGTAGAGATGTCACTTTCCGTTCCCAGAATGCGTATTTTTATACAAGAATACGTATTTTTATACATGTACAACTCATATATATTTATTTAGTATTTATCATGTATTA
Organism: Iris pallida; assembly: GCA_029216955.1. NCBI lineage: Eukaryota > Viridiplantae > Streptophyta > Magnoliopsida > Asparagales > Iridaceae > Iris > Iris pallida. Next base: position 9,788,652 of record JANAVB010004599.1, on the reverse strand, counting down.
TCATGTATTTAAATTCCTTTAATTTTATGTTAATTAATTATCTGTATTTTATTTCTTGCAATTTTATTCCTGCAATTTATTTTTTGCATTTTATTTCCTGCTTCTAACCTCTCTGCTTTGCTTCGGGTTGGCCTTGGTGGGATCCGAGCAAACCCGACCCAATAACCCCACCTACCACCAACCTCCCTATTTAAAGCTCCCATCTCCTTCTCTCTCCTCATAACTCTCATTCTTCACCATTACTTCTTCTTCTTCCTCTCATCACTTCTCCACCTACCAGCAGTAGCAGCAGGCAAGTGCAATCTTGCTTCTTGCTTGGAGAACCATTTTTATGGTTCATTATTCTTCCTCTCATGATCCTGAGAGAGTTTAGTACTTAGTATTTTTGATTTCGTTGGCTTGTTTCTCCCAGATCTAAGTTTTGTGTTTTCGGTTGACCATGGGTTTGATCTCCCAACTTGGCGTGTATTCTCGGTTGTCCATGGGTTCTGAACCATGGAAACTTCATTTCTAGCTTGGGACGAAGGTTCCTGAGTCACGCACACGTTCTTACGTGTCTGCGTGTATTTTCAGTCACGCACACGTTCTTACGTGTCTGCGTGTATTTTCAGTCACGTACACGTTCTTACGTGTCTGCGTGTATTTTCAGTCACGCTCACGTCCTTGCATGCGTGCGTAAATTTTTAGTCACGCACATCTTTGCGTGCGTGAATTTTTAGTCACGCACATCTTTGCGTGCGTGAATTTTTAGTCATGCACATCTTTGCGTGCGTGAATTTTTAGTCACGCACACTTCTACGAGCGTGCGTGAATTTCTTGTCCCGCTTTTCACGCTCCCTTTTCACGCTCACGCTATGAGTGCGTGCATCACTTTTTACGCTCACGCTGTGCGTGCGTGAATTTTCCTTGCATGAATTTCTTACCACTTTTCACGCTCACTCCTACTAGACTTGGCGTGACTTGTTGGCCTTAGCCTAGACTTGTTGGCGTGACTTTTGGCCTTAGCATAGACTTGTTGGCGTGACTTCCTGACCTGGGTGTTTCTATTTGTTCTTTAATTTATTCATTTAATGGTGGCATGATAATTCTTCTATTATATCCTTACGCCTCTTGGCATGAACTTGATAAAATCATGATATGTTAATATTGTTAATACAGATTGTTATGTGGAATGTGTCATGTGTCTTGATTGATCCAAGGATACCCAGTAAGGCTGGAACTTAACTCTGAGGAGTTATAGACTTTACCCCACTGAATACTAATTGACTTTCATGCCTTGTCACCATTGATAATGATTGTGACATTGACTAATAATTGATCATGCGTTCCTAGTTGGAACTAAGAGATTGGCTAGTCGTCTTATTGAATTGAATGAATGAGACACGTTCATGTAATGAACTATTGTACTCGATTAGCCGATCCCGAATATTGGCATACAGGCACATGCAGGCTTTAAAATTATTTATTTATTTATTTAGTTATTTAATTATCTTACAAAAACAGCATGTGTACTTTATGGTCAAGGCATGATTACTCCGTGGTTAGATTTGATTGTTGCATCACGCTATGTAAGACCTACAACCTAGCCGCACGGGTATCGTTGTAGAGTTGCGCATATCGTACCCCGTACGAAAGTACTCATTTGAATGACCATGATCCACGGCATGGGACTTCACTCAACGTAGAGACTATTAAGTTAAATAAAATAATGATGGCATGGAGAGAATGGATTCCCGAGTTCTTACATAGCAGCCCCCTTGGGACTAGTAGTACCCGACGGGTCGGCTGGTTCCCACAGATACTGTAAATCTGTCACACGGATAGGAAACGGTATCTGCTTATATTATTGTACATGCTATATTAACGGCGGGCGTCCCGCTGGGACTCGTCTAATTACATGATTGGCGCAATTGATTGACTGGATAGACTAGCCTTGCTTGCACATAGTAAGAACTGAGGAATCCCTATTTGCATAATTTCAGGATAACTTGGGACTCACAATAGCAAGCCGTAGTAGTTGATTGGCCGTTCAAAATGATTTGTTTGTGTATTGTACCTACTCTGTTGCCTAACTGAGATGATCAGAATATCAGGACATGACGGGCCAACTTCTGTCCTTATTTGGTTGGGAGGTTGGTTCGAAGTGTCGTGATGTTATGCGAATCCTAGTGGAAAGCAGAGATATATTATTATATTCTCTTACTTACTAGTTTAATCCTTCATATCGTGCTCCCTTGTGGTACTTGCTATTAGAGGTCTAACCTCTCTGGTTTTGCATGGCCAGATTTAGAGCCAGTCCCCGAGGATCCAGCTTACTTCTACCTCCAAGATGGTCAATACTAGGGGAATGATCGCAGGAGGAATCGAGTGGGTTCCTTACTTCACCACTCGTTTTGTTATTTACTTTATACTTTGTCGTTTGGCACCGACATGTTAGTCGGATTGTCTTGCACTTACTTTTACATGATTGTAACTAAAGTCAGACTGCAGCTGATAACAATTGTGTATATATTACTATACCATCTGGCTATGTTTTGTAAAGCCAGATCTCAAGAACATTTTGACTGAGCGTTTGGGACGCCTTACTGCTTTATCTTACATGTTCTCTATTTCTGCTTCTTGTTTGAATGATTGAGACAATAGATGTGAAGTGACCATAGTAAGACTTTCATGTAGTATGCACCCCCTCGTCTGGTTAGACAGCATTGATCGTATTATACGGTATTCATCTACCCGTAATACGTAGCTGGCTGAGTCATTCCCCCGCTCTCCAGTATTCTGGTTCTGGGGCGTGACATTGGTAAAGCAGTGCACATGTGTGCTCGTGTCCCTCAACCCATCTTGTGTCCATCAAAGTGTCCCAAACGTGTCCAAAACTTAAACAACCCAAAATAGTACAAACTGGACAGCAATCATCGTGCACATGTTCACTGTACTTGTGGACACGACACGAGACAAAGTAGGACTCGTGCTCGTGCCTAGAGGCTCGCCTGGGATAGGGCTACAAGCCTATGGGCCTGTACCGTATCCACAACACGCCGTGTCCGCGTTCTAGGGCCGTATCCGAACCCTCGACTGAACGCGCACATCACAGTGTAAATCGGGTTCGTTTGGGATTTCTCCCAAACCACTCGATAACTCCTCCTCAAACTTCATACGTGTCGTGTCAGTCATGTGTCCAAGGTGTCCAGCAAGTATCGTATCCAAATGTGTCGTGTACAGTGCACACGACGTGTCCAATAGCAGGGCACTGAACCGAGGCCTCGTGCACGTGTTCGTGTCCAGATTTGGACACAAAAAGAGACACGAAGTGTGCTCAGTCAGTGAAGGATCCAAAGTAAACATATAAGGCTACAAAAACATGAAATTAGTTTTGAAAATAATATCAAAAAGTTCTCACAAGCATTTCAGCAAACACTTGTAAACAGGGACTGATACGTGTCCAATAAGGACACGAAATGGACACCACTCGACACCAAACCTATGCTAGCAGCTAGGGGACTCCTAGGGCTATGTACTCATGCAAAAAAATTGAAATTTGAATGGGTTTTGAGAATTTTACCTATAGGTTTCAAAGCTCCTTGAAAAGCTCCAAAAAAGGGGTTTCTCCTTGCTAGCTAATCTTTCCAAATTGCACCAAACCTGAGAATAATCTCCATGAGCAGCAAGAAGGGATGGATTAGAACCTAGTGCAAAAGATTTGAGCTAAAAAGGACCTAAAATGGAAAAGTTATGGATTGGGAAAGATGGCTATACCTTTCTTTCTTTAAACTTGGAAACTTGGATGAAAAAAGGCAAGAACACATGAAGAGGGGTTTATATAGGGGAAAATCCCAATGGTGGCTGGCCACTAATGCTAGGGTTAGGTTTTCTAGGGGTGCATCTAAGGCTAGCAATGCATCATGACTATTTGGAAGGCCTAGAATCTAGAGCTCCTTCCTAGTCATGTTACAAACCACTCAACCTAGCTAATCATGACTTAAACTTATTTAACCAATGCTAACTAAGCTCAATATGACTAACTAGACTAGCTACGACTAATCTGGGTTAGGTTCAATCTAGGTTAGACTAACATAAACCACATGGAAATCAATTAACTAGTATTTAAATCACACCATTCAAATAAATTATTTTAAATTCCTAAAAAATATATTAAATTCAAATAATTCAAAAATGATAAAAATACCCTCAAACTAGAAATGATAAATGAATACCCTAATCACATGGCTAGGCTCTAGGTCACTATCTCTAGGGTTATACTAGCAAAACACCAAATCACAAGTCATAATTTTAAATAGTTTAAAAATGATTAAAATTCACCAAAAATCATAATATAAAATAAATATCAATAAATAATAATTATAATTACAAAATTTCAAAATTATCCTCATCTGGAAAATTGGGTGTTACAACATCTCCCAACTCCAGAACCTTCTGAATCTGATGAAGAAGAACGATCTAACTCTTCTGATTCTATTTCATGGGACTCTGACACCAGCATTGGTTATGTTCATAAAGTGATGGTGTCCTCTAACATGGTGTCCGCCGAATTCTCAGAAGAAGATGAAGATGACATTGAGGAAGCTCCTGAAGTGGACCCTTGGACACAAAAGATGGACAACCAGTGGGAACTTCATTTTGAACAACGAGAGCCACCTACTGAGGATCAACTAGTCCAGGTTGACATTGGAGAGAAAGGCGTGTAACGACCAATCTTCATTAGCAAGAATCTCCCTGAAAGTGATAAACAAGAGTTGATTCACCTCATTCGGGAATACATTGATGTCTTCGCCTGGAGCTACGAAGATATACCGGGATTAGATCCTCAAATTGCAACTCACAAGCTTAATATTTTGCCGAATACCAAACCGGTCAAACAACAACAATGACGATTCAAGCCTAAAATGATGGATGCAATTGATGATGAAGTCAAGAAGCTTATAGCTTACGATTTCATTAGAGAAGAACAACATCCCGACTGGGTAGCCAACGTCGTCCCAGTCCTGAAGAAGACCGAAAAGGTTCGAGTTTGCATAGATTTTCGGGATCTCAATGATGCTAGCCCTAAAGATGAATTCCCTCTCCCAATCACTGATGTTATGATCGACAATACATGTGGATTCGAACGAATTTCTTTTATGGATGGGTTTTCTGGATATATGTAACATCCAGTTTTCCATATGAGGGTAATTTTGAAATTATGTAATTATAATTATTAATTATTGATATTTGATTCACATTATGATTTTTTGTGATTTTTAATAATTTTTAAACTATTTAAAAACAGGTTTAAATCATGACTTGTGATTTTGATGTGCTGCTAGTAAAACCTGAGAGACTGCATGACCTAGAGCCTAACCATGTCATTAGGATATTTAATTATCATTTTTAGCCTAGGGGTAATTTGGTTATTTTGACTTATTTGAATTATTTGGTGATTTGTTGAATTGGTAAATTCTAGTTTGACTTTCACTTGTTGAGACCTAGTGGACTAGCCTAGAAGCTAACCCTAGCCATGGTGACCCTAGTCTATCTTGAGTTAACCTATTTTAGTCATTAGAGAATAGTTTTAGAATGAGGGAATTTGGTTTAGTGAATTTAAGTCATGGCTTGTGATTTCATGAAATGACTTATGGCTTAATTATTTAATTGATCATGACTTAAGCCCATGGGCCATTTAATGAACCCTAACCCTAATTATTGAACCTATGAACAGCCACATAGGGATCTCCACCCTATATAAACACTTGTTCATTAGGGCTTGCCTCTTTTTATCATTCCAACACTTGGAGAAAAGAAAGGTAAGTTTTCCCCTTCCTATTTTACATATACGTAATGTAATATATGTAATGAATGTAATGTATGCAAGTATGCATATATGAATACATGTAGTATATGAATTTATATATGTAAATTGTGAATGTAATATATATAATGCATTGATGTAAGAATGTATGAAGTATCTAGATAATGAATGTAAGGTATAATGTATATATTTGTATGTATTGTACCTATATTGGATATAGGCCTAGAGTATAATTGACCCTATAGTTGACCAATAGGCTATTTGAACTTGTGGACTTTAGTTGACTAACCCAAGACCTAGAATGACTTAATATTGAACCTAATAGGCTAATTTGACAAAGTTTGACCAATAGTTGACCATTGACCAAATTGACCCTAGATAGTCTTGTTGTTGACCTAGTTTGACTAGATATTGACTTAGGTTGACCTAGAGTTGACCAGGTTTGACTTAAAGTTGACTTGACCTAGATTGGCTTAGAAATCATGTAGATTGCATCATAAACATCATATGTCTCATTTTAAACATATTATAACCCATATTATTCTGTTTAGGACATTGTGACACATTTTTAGTGGTAGCCCATGCAGGTCGAGTTTATGTAGTGGTATTCGAACTAGAGTATCACTACAGCCTGCAGTAGGATTAGGATATTTTGAGGTACTCAATCACATTAGGAAAAACTCTTAATCAGATTCCTTTTATCCAAATTGCTGCTTATTGATTTCCCTTGAATATAAATTGTCCTCCTTTGAAATTTCGCTTCATTCTCAGAAATTGCTTCTTGTTTTGATCTGTCTTCATGATGGTTATGGAGACACGATCTCATCGCTCCGGTTCGGGGAATACTATCGAGAGGCTGGCCACCTCTCGTCCTGTTCATTAGGGCCTCGAGACCGCAGCTCCTGTTGTGCCGACTCAGGTTGGCATTTCTGCTACATTGGAGGTGCACCTCTGTCTGTACAGATACTTTTTCGTCATTTCCGATTTCTCTCAGCAGCAGCGGTTCATGCAGCATCAGCAGCAGACCAAGGGAAACCAGCAGGGCGAGCTATCGTCAAGACAGTTGAGGATGCATAGACCATTGGAGATCTTGCTGCAAGTTCCGTTCTTCTCGATTTTATTTTCTGCAATTGTCTTTTATAACTACCTTGAAATCCGATTCCATCTGTCCCTAGTCGATTGATTAATTTTGTCATGTTGTTCTTTTGTTATGTTGTTTTTCTTCAAAATCATATGGACTAGGTCACCTAAATCATGGGATCTAGAATCTTCGATAGTCGTGTTAGTTGGCATAGTGAGGACATGTAGTCAGATTTGGATGTATCTCTCGGGTATGGGAATTTAAGGTTTCTACCGTCGCATGCGGCAATACGGAAATTTTAAATACCATGAACCTAGAGGTACGTACATTAGTCAAGGACTCTGTGATTATTGTAGCCTTGCTCACTAGCATGATGAAGACTCTGGACAACATGATTTTGGACAGACGCATATGATTAACAGATTGTATCTTGAGAAGGATTTAAACATCATACCCCTTTTGATTGTTATAAATGACTTAGAAGTAGGGATATTCTAGTTTTGTAGAGCTTATTCATAGGTAGTACCTTCATAGTATAATGATATGGTGACTTGTAGAGTGTCTGTACCCTAGAGGTGATAGTTAGCATTGGTGCTAGAATAGTAACCCATTGCAGATAATTCTCCTGTACCAACCAGTTTACACATATAGGATGTTAGTATGCCATACAACCTTGATGATTATTTATTGTTTTCCTTATCCTTCCAAGTGAGGCACCCAGTGACCAGAGCCCGTCCTCGAGTATAGTTGTAGTTTCACCTAAGACTAAGAGGTCTATATATATAGATGATATACTTAGGATATATGTGATGGGTTGTTGTTCTTGAGCATATATATACGTGGTATTTGGGATTGGTGTGCTTAGCTTACGGATATTTAGTTATGGGTGACTTGATAGGATTTGGTAGGTTAAGAGTTAGTCTATTATAGAGTTTCTCTTTTGCTAAATTTTAGTTGCCAACACCTAGATAGCTAGCATAGGTAAAATCCTAAGAAGTTGACCAGCTAATGACCAAGTACTAGGTTGTTGAGAAAATTGACTAGTGATTGACCCTTGACTATGCTTGACCTAGAAAGGGGTGCGATCATCTTAATTTCGAGGACGAAATTTTTATAAGATGGGTAGGATTGTAAAATCCAGTTTTCCAGATGAGGGTAATTTTGAAATTATGTAATTATAATATTTAATTATTGATATTTGATTCACATTATGATTTTTTGTGATTTTTAATAATTTTTAAACTATTTAAAAACTGGTTTAAATCATGACTTGTGATTTTGATGTGCTGCTAGTGAAACCTGAGAGACTGCATGACCTAGAGCCTAACCATGTCATTAGGATGTTTAATTATCATTTTTAGCCTAGAGGTAATTTGGTCATTTTGACTTATTTGGTGATTTGTTGAATTGGTAAATTCTAGTTTGACTTTGACTTGTTGAGACCTAGTGGACTAGCCTAGAAGCTAACCCTAGCCATGGTGACCCTAGTCTAACTTGAGTTAACCTATTTTAGTCATTAGAGAATAGTTTTAGAATGAGGGGATTTGGTTTAGTGAATTTAAGTCATGGCTTGTGATTTCATGAAATGACTTATGGCTTAATTATTTAATTGATCATGAATTAAGCCCATGGGCCATTTAGTGAACTCTAACCCTAATTATTGAACCTATGAACAGCCACATAGGGATCCCCACCCTATATAAATACTTGTTCATTAGGGCTTGCCTCTTTTTATCATTCCAACACTTGGAGAAAAGAAAGGTAAGTTTTCCCCTTCCTATTTTACATATACGTAATGTAATATATGTAATGAATGTAATGTATGCAAGTATGCATATATGAATACATGTAGTGTATGAATTTATATATGTAAATTGTGAATGTAATATATATAATGCATTGATGTATGAATGTATGAAGTATCTAGATAATGAATGTAAGGTATAATGTATGTATTTGTATGCATTGTTCCTATATTGGATATAGGCCTAGAGTATAGTTGACCCTATAGTTGACCAATAGGCTATTTGAACTTGTGGACTTTAGTTGACTAACCCAAGACCTAGAATGACTTAGTATTGAACCTAATAGGCTAATTTGACAAAGTTTGACCAATAGTTGACCATTGACCAAATTGACCCTAGATAGTTTTGTTGTTGACCTAGTTTGACTAGATATTGACTTAGGTTGACCCAGAGTTGACCAGGTTTGACTTAAATTTGACTTGACCTAGATTGGCTTAGAAATCATATAGATTGCATTAGTTCTTTTATTTACCTTATATTGAACACTTCATAATCTGTACTGCTCTATTTAGGACACTGTGACTCCGGTGCAGACATCTGACATTACACTACTCTTTTCAGAGTATCAGGCGAGTACATTCTCTGATAGTTCTCTCATTTAATTGCCAGTTATTGTATTTCAGTTCTATTTAGTTTTATGTGATTCTCTGTTACAACACGTATGGATATTTTTGGATTCATGTATGCGACACACATACCTTACTTATCTGGCCTCTATTACTGGAATCACTGGAATCATTCCAGAATCTATTACTGGAATCATCATATTTTGGCTGGACTCACCTCGATTCTCGTGTCGAATTCTGGATTCATTTGTTTTGCGGGACGGGGAAATATTGAGTAAGACATGTAGATATACCCCAAATCTAGAATCTCCAACTGGAATCTACTGGAAGCATAGCCATCTCTCGTCTGATCAGTGAGAGATGTGCCTGATTACCCACAGTCGTTTACATGTCGATCTCGGTATTTTAAAACACACTATTAGAATAGCTGGTCTCACCTGGATTCTTGATCACTACCTAGAATCATCTGGTACTGGATTCATATTATTTTAGATTCATCTCGTACTGGATTTATAGTAGTTTTACACTTGTTTTGCAATTACTTTCTGGACTTATTCTGTTACTTTAGTTCAGCTACATTTATTTTACAGTCTTCATTGCCATCATTCTTCTCTTGTTTTAGTTACTTACTTTTCTTGTATCTTATCTGTTCTCCATACCATCACCTGTATATAAACTGCCATATTCATCAATAAAACTGTCTATAACTGCTTTATAGTTCTCTGTCATTACTTGGGTTTTCTTGATGAGTTGTACTCGTTCCTGTCTTGACTGGACCTGTTAAAAATTTTACAGATGATTGCCCTGAGGACACATGCCCTACATATTACTGAGGAGATAACTTAGCTACCTTTGGCCCCGACACTCAGGAGTGATTGGGAGATTAGCTAGTTGTTGTTTAGCTTTTATGTTTAGAATTGGAGTTGTATATATAAGTAGAGATTGTAGTTGAGATTGTTTGAGATTATATTTTTAGTTGTTGGATTTTATTTCTGTTATTTAGCCTTTAGTTATATCTTCTGTGATATCTTATCGTTCTTAGACTGTGATTGAGATTCATTATATCTATACTTGTCCTCCGTTCGGAGTTGAGTTTTGACAAGTACATTATATAATTGTGTGAGTTGTTGATTAGATAGTAACCTAGGACAGCGTTCTACCGCCGACACTGCGGCGTAGGCTGGGCGTTGTTATACGCTCGTACCCTCACAGTGGGTGCGGGTCGTGACAATATAATCAAATCCGGATGAATCCTGAAGATGAGAAGTATACTTCGTTTCGTACTCCTCGGGGAGTGTATTGTTATACAGTCATGCCGTTTGGTCTTAAGAACGCAGGTGCAACCTACCAGCGAGCTATGAGTACTATCTTTCGTGACCATTTGCAAAAGACTGTCGAATGCTATGTTGACGATATTGCTGTCAAAAGTCATCTCAAAGAAGATCATATTCAAGATTTATGAACTATTTTCAATCTAATGCGCCAGCATCAACTCAAAATGAACCCCACCAAGTCTTTCCTGGGTGTCTCTAGTGGTAAGTTTCTCAGCTTCGTCATTACCTCTAAGGGTATACACGTTGATCCCGAGAAGATCAAAGCCATTCAAGAGATGCGTCCTCCACGCAACCTAAAAGAGCTACGAGGATTTCAAGGTCGACTTGCGTACATCGGGCGGTTCATTTCGAATTTATCAGGACGTTGCAGACCATTTACTCAATTAATGAAAAAAGGTGTATCTTTCGTTTGGACGGAAGAATGTCAACGAGCATTTAATGACATAAAACGGTATTTAATGAGCCCACCGGTTCTTGTATCACCGATCTCAGGAATACCCTTCTTAATGTATGTCCGAGCAATGGATCATTCATTGGGAGCTTTGTTAGCTCAAAAGAACAAGGAAGGTGTCACCCCCAGTTTTCAGGAACAGGGGTATTTTTGTCATTTTATATTTTTGAATATTTTTGAAATTTATTTTATTATTTATGATATTGTTTTGGGGTTATTTGAGTCGGGTTCGAATTTCAGCTCAATCCGACTTGTTTCGGGGACCCGGGGTAGTTTTGACTCTAGTAGGACCTACTCATTAGTTAGGCATGGCCCACATGATATTATTTTAGTTAGTGTGTTAGACTAATTATTCATGGATAGGTTAGGTTTAATTAGAGACTTAAAACTAGACTAATTTAGCCTCAACCTAAAGCCTTTTCCTAATTTAATTCAATATGAGTTAGTGGGGGCATTTTGGTCATTAGCAAATAGGGATAAACCACCCACACCTGGCAGCCATAGGAGGAGGGGTGGAGTCATCCTCTCATTTGTTCTCATCCACAAATTTCTCTCTCTTGTTCTTCCCCAAATTTTAGAGAAGGTTCCCATTGATTTCATCTCCAAATCAATCATTTCTTCCACCAAATCTTCTTCATTTCTCCTCTACTTCATGGATAGAGGGTGCTAGCAAAGTTTGGGAGGATTTGGCTTTGGTTCGTGTCCATTTTGAGGCCACTTCGTGTCGGTGTCGTGTCGGAAGGGTTTCTCTTGGAATCTCTCTCCCGGAAGGTATAATCTCTCCTCTAATCTATCCCTACATGCATATAGGAATATTTTAAACCCGTAGGAATGACCCCCATGGTTGTATCTCCATTTGTGTCCATTTTGTGTCCATTTGGAGGTCATAGGAGTGTCCTTTGTGTTGTGCTTTGTGTCCATGTGGAAAACCCCCAATATTGGACACTTCATGTGATTGTGATTTGATTTAATGAATGTTCCTATTTTAATTTCAGATTTTAGATTCCTAGAGTATTGCTCTTAATGTTTCATATATATATATATATATATATATATATATATATATATATATATATATATATATATATATATATATATATGGTGTGTCAATATATATATTATGTTTGTGTGTCTATATCTATGTATCATGTATATATATATTTTCATTTGTGTGTGTGTGTGGTTTTTGGTTTAGTGTATTAGAGATTTGATATTGAGAGAGTAGTAGAGATTGGATACTATAGTGATTTAGAGAGTGAGATAGGTAAAGGAATGGAGGGGGAACATGTTGATTTCAGCAGCACTGTAGTGCAGTCTGGACAAATCAACAGCAGTAGCAAATAGGTATCAGTCCCCACAAGGGGGACTGATTTTAGCAGCAGTAACAGCTGCATATGCAGCAGGTAATGGGGAAGGGGACAGCCATTTCAGCCTCCATTTCACCCATTTGACAGCCCCTAGAACAGCCTATAGGACAGCCATATATCAGTCCTATTCCAGCCCATTGACAGCCTACAAACCAGCCTACAAGCAGTCCCAAATCAGTCCTTAATAACCCACAATTCAGCCCCCGTTCAGCCACCTATTTCACCACAAATTCAGCCACATATCACCCCACATTTCAGCCCCATATCATCCCTTGGTTCACTCATTCATTCACATGTTTCATCCACCAATTTCTTCATTCATTCTCCTACTCATCCATTCATTAATCCCATTATCATATTTCCATTCATTCACACATACATTATTCATCCATTTCATTCATTCACTCAAAATACATTCATTCACCCTTCCATGTTTTCATTCACCCATTAATTCTTTCCTTTCATTTTCCTATTCCATTCATTGACTAAATCAAATTCATTCATTCACCTATTCCATTCATGCATCATTCTTCCATTCATTCAGTAATTCATTCACTAAATTATTCACTAACCTATTTCATCCATTCCCTTTCATTCATCCATTATTCATAAATCCTTCTATCCATTCATGTATCACTTCATTCACCCACCCTTCATTTATACTATCCATCCACCATACATTCTTCTATCCATTCATCCATCAGCTATCCAATCAATTTCAGTCCCTTAACCCTATGTGATTGTGTGTGTGTGTGAGAGTCTATGAGAGGTAATAGGAATTATCATGTTAGTAAGGATAAGGTAATGTGAGGGTAATCAACATGTGTGATAAGATGGATTAGATGCCCAAGAACCCTAGATTTCTTGGTAGGTAAACCCTAGATAGGATAGTATCTAGCTACCCTAAGAAGCCTAGGCTAGTATCCTGAGATCTAGAGGGGTTTCCTTTGTAATGGGCAAGGTATCGAGAATACCTTGTAAGGGTAAATTATGGGGTATAGGGTAATGTAAGGTATTGGATTTCTGATTGCTAGATGGGCTTAGAAATAGGTTGTCTTGGTAGGTAATGACTAGATGAGGATAGTTTAGACTAGTCTTGACCCCCGTTGACCAAGAGTTGACTTTTTGACCGAAAGTCAACTTCAAGTCAACACTTGACTTAGAATTGACCGAAACCAAACCAGAGTTGACCAGTTGACTGAAAATCAACTGTTAGTCAACATTTGACTTGTTTGACCTAGGGTTGACCCAGAGTTGACTCAGTGTTGACCAGAGTTAACTTTTTGACCAAAAGTCAACTGTAAGTCAACCTTTGACCCAGATTGACCTAGTTTGACTTGGATTGACTTCCTGTGACCTTGTTTGACCTTGGTTGACCTAGTGTGACCTAGTTTAGCTTGGTGTGACTTAGTTTGACCTAGTTTTGACTTAGACTTGTATATCATGACTCGATTATATCATGACTCGATTAGCTTTTCTTTCATTATTAAACCATGTTTTGACTTGTAGTATCTCATCTTTAGGTCTGTGATTACTCTGAGCGTCTGTTCACCTTATCAGCTCAGGACCACAGGCGAGTACATTCTCTAATAATATTTCTGTTTTATGATATCGTCTATGTTTCTTATATTTAGCGTAGATATCCTTGTTCTCTTGACATATAGTGCACACGGATTGGTATTGTCTGTATCCCGTCATAAGATGTTATTCCTCTTATATATGGTATACACTGGGCAAGTCTTCATTATTTATTGTTCATTGTATAGATACGATTCCTGCGAAGGCTAGCTACCTTCTCAGAGAATCACGTGTCATGACGTGTCATGGTTGGATCCACTATATTAGTCAGGAATGGGGGTGTTAGCGTAGATATGTGATCAATACCCTACAGTATCATTGTATCATCCTCATTGTATAGTGTTAATCATACACTCACGTATGATTAGCCAGGCCAAACATTGTATCAAGTTCTAAACCGATCACATGTTGAAACTAGTACTAAACTCACATAGATAGCAGTTCCAGATTTTCGTACATGTTATACACTGTTCTCTTGCCTTATCTCATTACAGTTTTGATATACCCTGTCAGGATGCATGTGCGCTCTATTTTACCTAGAATATTCTCTCTATCTACTGCTAGATTTTCAATATTGTATAACTAAAACTGTTGTTTGAGATTTTGTACTCGTTCCCGTCCTGACTGGACCTGTTGAAAATATTACAGATGATGATGGTGACTGCCCTACCTTCTATGGGGCACATGTCATATCCCGAGTTAATCCTCTTCGAGTTTTAATGAAGAAGCCAAGCACACTCAATTCTAGGCTTGCCACATGGGCCATATAATTAGCACAATATGATATGGTCTTTGTTCCTCAAAAGTCTGTGAAAGGCCAAGCACTTGCTGACTTCTTGGCAGCTCATCCTGTCCCTGAAACATCTAAACTCTATGATGAGATTCCGGACGAAACTTTGGAATCGAATATGATTTCAGAAGAATTTCCTACTTGGAGGCTATTCTTTGATGGAGCATCCAGAATTGGACCAGGAGGTACTCTTGTTGCTGGAGTGGAGATTGTCCTCGTTTCACTAGATGGGTTAGCTATTCAAAGGGCTTACTCTTTAGACGAATCTTGCTCCAACAATGTAGCAGAATACAATGCTTTGCTCATTGGACTGCAATTGGCTAAACAATTGGATATTGAATATCTCGAAGTATATGGTGACTCAAAGTTGATTATTAATCAGGTTAGAGGCGTATATGAAGTTCGACATCAAGATTTGATGCCCTATCATAAAGCAGCAATCAGGATAGCTTCCTTATTCAAAGGGTTCTTTATCGAACATATACGCCGTGCATGCAATACAGAAGCAGACGCCTTAGCTAACTTGGCCACGGTGTTGGCAATTCCAGTCAGAAGACAACAAATGGTTGTTATCTCTAATAGAGAACTATTTTGTGTTGAAAATAACTACAACATTGAATTCAGCAATCTTACTGAAGTCAACGTCATTAACGAAGACTGGAGAGCACCTTTCATTGATTTTGCAGTATATGACATATTGCCAGAAGATCCCAGGAAGCCACAAGTATTCGTCGCCGATCGCTTCTATTCTATTATAATCATACTACTAAAACTCTCTATCGAAGAACTTTTGATGGATTGCTTTTGAGATGTCTCGCTGGTGACGAAGCAAAACAGATATTACGTGAAGCTCATGATGGCGTTTGTGGAGCACATCAGCCTGGTCCTAAATTACAGGATCGTATCCGACGTATGGGTTACTATTGGCCCTCGATGGTGTCAGATGCTATTGATTATGCAAGAAAATGTCGTGTATGTCAAATTCATGCGGATTTCATCTACCAACCGTCGAAATTTCTTTATCCAACTGCTGCCTCATGGCCCTTCGAAGCTTGGGGCATGGATATTATTGGTCCTATTAATCCTCCTTCCTCTAAAGGACATCGGTTCATATTGGCTATAACTGATTATTTTTCGAAGTGGGCAGAAGCTATACCTTTGGCTGAAGTAAAAACTAGTAGTGTCATCAACTTCATTAAACATCATGTGATATACAAGTTTGGTGTCCCTCGTCGAATCATCCATGATAATGGGCCGCAATTCATCAGCCAGAAGTTTAATAGGTTCTGTGATGATAACAGAATCAATAATATTGCCTCAACGTCCTATAACCCTGCAGCTAATGGCTTAGCTGAAGCATTCAACAAGACCATTATCAAACTCCTCAAAAAGTTTGTCTCTATCAACAAACGTAATTGGAGTGATAAACTTGGAGAATGTCTATGGGCATATCGTACTACTGTCCGAAATCCTACAGGTTGCACACCTTTATCTCTATATGGATGTGAAGTTGTCCTACCCCTGGAAATTCAAATTCCATCTTTGAGGATCGCTATTGCTAACAAACTTACTACAGAAAACAACGATCGTCTTCGGCTTCAAGTGTTAGAAGCGCTCGACGAGAAAAGGTTACTGGCTCAACAGCATATTGAACTTTATCAAGCCTAGATCTCAAAAGCTTTCAATCGCAAAGTCAGAGTGCAGACATTTTAAGAAGGCGAGTTGGTTCTCACAGTCAGACGTCCTATGAATATGACACATATGAGCAAAGGCAAGTTCGAGGCAAAGTGGGAAGGGCCGTATGTGGTAAACAAAGTCTTCTCCAATGGAGCCTATCAATTAATAGATATGGATGGCAGAGTCGCTATGATGCCTATTAATGGCAAATTTCTCAAGAAATATTATGTATAAAAGCAAAATACTCCAAGAACGTGATGTAAATAAAAGTTCATTTTATTCAAGAAGCAGAATGGAATTACATAATATTAAGGACGGGAAGGAGGCCCCGATCCTTCATGATTAAATACATAATTTGCCAGTTGTTCAAACGCTTCTTTGCCTGAACTCACAAAAAAATCACAAACAGCCATCCTCAATGCTTCTTCCTCGGCAGTCTTCCCAGACTCTACTAACTTGGAGATCAAATCTTGTCCTGGTGCAGGAGGAACGGTTGAACCTTCGCCTCTTTCTTTTCGAGAAGGCACGGGAGGCTCGACAGGGGGCGTCTCGATCTCTTCTTCGATTTTCGGAACAAGTAAATCTTTTGAAGACATTTTTCGCACATAAGGGAAAAAGATTGCCAGTATCCACAAAAGTTTTGTTCTATTTATAGGCAAAACAGATAGGCAATCAGCCTCGAGAACTGATGCAACTCTTGGAAAGAAGCGCAATTGTTCGTTTGGTCATAATTGTTCATTCACTTATAACTGACCATTCCTTCGTTCGAAATGCTTCTTCTTCGAAAATTGAAGTAACTGATCCCTCATTCAATTTTCATAACGAGAATTCATGACTCTCATGCCCTTGAGTTCTGTAACGCCCCAGAACCAGAATACTGGAGAGCGGGGGCATACATAGCCAGCTATGTATAATGAAATAAAATCCATCCCACTATACGGTCACGGCTGTCTAGATATATGAGGGTTTAACTACAATCCATCAGTCTTCTATGGTCAATAACAAGCCTAATTGTCTCAATCTCAAGCAAGCGAGTAAAGTTACAAGATGTAAGATCACCAAATATACAATAATAAGGCGTCCCAAACATTACATATTCCGCTGATCATGAAGCTAGTCGTTACAAAATATGAGGACTAGCAAGAGTTTAGTCATACATGATCAACCCTAGGATTTGTCAATCATGTTACAGCCCGTAGGCAGACAATAATAAGGTATGCAATACGAGCTAACAGGTGCTCGCCGGCTAAACGCCTCAAAATAAAATTTTTACAATAGAGTGGAAGAGCAAAAATAAACCCACTCGTTGCCCTGGTCACGTCTGATGGTCACCATCGGGCTGGAAGGTCGGTAGATCCTCTGAGGTAGCTCCGAAATCTGGCCACACAAAACCAGCTGGGTCAGATCCCAGAAAGAGCAAGTGCCACAAAAGAGGCTTCACTTAAGAACTAAAACCAGCACATCAGAAAAATATATTAAGCAGTTAAATGAACTGAAAGTAAAAGAATAACAACAGTCATAATGGAGTACGAGGGAACCATTCAAGTAGCCAGGTCACAACCCTTAAACCAAACAAGGACCGGGGTTGTAACCCTTCACCTGAATAGAACTCCATCTCCAATCTTGTCGATAAGGTAAATCATAAGCATGACGTGGGGTGCAATAATACAATAAACGAAAAGAGGACTTAGAACTGTTCCGGGAGCCAGGTTACAACCCTTAAACCAAACAAGGACCGGGGTTGTAACCCTTCGC
Source organism: Iris pallida (assembly GCA_029216955.1). Taxonomy (NCBI): domain Eukaryota; kingdom Viridiplantae; phylum Streptophyta; class Magnoliopsida; order Asparagales; family Iridaceae; genus Iris; species Iris pallida. The sequence goes on along the minus strand of JANAVB010004599.1, from coordinate 9,770,442 downwards.
CTGAACAGACTCAGCCTCTGATCTTTATTGCTAAGAGTGACAATTATGCGATCAAACCTGCAATAATCGAGCACTGAAACTATACATACAATCGTTTCCGGCCAATCAATGACTACGGCTTTCTACATTAGCTAACTAGGGTTATCACAACATGCAATGAGATGTTCCTCCAGCCACAAGCCCTGCAGCTAATTCAGGTTATCCAGGCGACTTGGGTTCATTAAGCAGTGCATCGTTCTTTTCTATGCATTAGTGAATTTGGACTTGTGCCCTACTCGTCGGCAGGCTGCAAGTCCCACAATGGTGGCCGGAATAACGGGATCGCCTGTAGCTGGAAAAATCTCTCATGACTAATAAATTATTGTAGTTATTAGCCTTAGCCATTTATAGTGGGTACCCCTGACCGTGGTACTCAGAGATCCCTATCCTAGACATGATGTAAACATTTTTGGTTCAATTGTACAAACACAATCATCCACGGTGTCCAGCCATCAAATCTTGTCATGTCATGCTTACTGTCAGGAGTGCGCCGCGTCGGACCACTATCATGTTATGTCGAAAGTGCACCTCAACGGGTCACCATCGTGTCCGAGAATAATTAATTTAGCACAAGTACACATATATTAATTAAATATGGAAAGGGGCAAGGGCTGTGGGGGACTCATACGGCTCGAAAATTTCCATGCGGCCCGCAGTCACTTGGCCATATGCGGCTGGGCAAAAGATATATAAATATGCATGCTAGCAGGCAATTGCATTAAATACATTATTATAATGTATTAATGTGATGTATTAAATAATGCATTAATACACTATATTAATATATTTAATATACCAAATATATTAATATACAAAATATATTAATATTCAATATATAATATTTTAATATATAATTTATGTATGCTTGCATGCATTAAAATATTGCATTATTATGCAATGCGGCTGATGGGAGCCACATGCGGCTCGGACGTTAATAATAATAATAAAATGCATTGAAGTAATGCATTTGCCCCATATGCGGCTGGCTTCTGCATTAATAAGGCCATGCATAGTGCATAATGATAATAAAATTTGCATTAAGTATTATTTTAATATAATACATTAGGAAAAGTGCTCAGGATGAATGCATTAAATGCATTCCTCCAATGCTTATGCGGCTATGATGCATTTAGTTGTATTGCTAAGGACTAAAGTATTAAAAATGTAAACTTCAAGGCCTAAAATGCAAAAAGGCTTAAAAGCTTATGCGGCTAGCCCCTTTCCAGGATGCTTCAACCAAGCTTTTAAAGCATAAGGGACAAATGCTTTAACCAAACATTTAACCAAGCATTTAAAGCATAAGGACAAATGCTTTAACCAAGTATTTAAAGCATAAAGGACAAATGCTTTAAGAATGGGTTAGCATTGCATCCAAAACCCATGCGGCTAGCTCCAGAACCCATGCGGCTAGCAAGGATTTCTTTAGGAAAATGTATGGAAAATGCATTAAGAAAGAATGCATAAAAATTTATTATAAGAAAAGTGCATTAAATGCTTTCTTTAAAGTCTATGCGGCTCATTACGTGAGCTTGCATGCTAAATGCAAACAAAAGCTCATGCACTCCTAAGGAAGCATATGCGGCTCCTTATTAGAGTAATGTACGAATGTACTCCTAAATGCTTATGCGGCTGGCTTTTGCATTGCATGCTGCCAAGATTTTTAAAAGGTGAAATAGCCATGCGGCCGAGTGCTGAAATGCCCATGCGGCTCAGCGAAATTTCCACAGATCGAATTTGGACCAAACAAAATTTCCTGCAATCAAGGGATCCTCAACTAGCAAATATGCAAGTTTGATAGATCCAAAATTTTAGAAACCGAAAATACCACAAAGCTAGATCTACGAAAATTTAACCATGAAAATAAAAATGCCAAGTACTAAAGTGGGTTAAAAACTCATGAGAAAGACAATGGAACAATAAAAATGGACTTTCTCCATGAAGCAAGGTGCACTTGCCTAAGCTCTCCCACTCTCGCTATCTCTCTCTGGTGGTTGAAGAAGTAATGTGGAGAAGAAGAAGTAATGAAGAGAGAGAAATGTTAGTGGGATATTTAATGAAAAGGATGGTGGTAGGTGGGATATTTAATGAAAAGTGGTGGTAGGTGGGAGTGGTTTGGTTCATATATATAAAAAAAAGAACCGAACCATACAAAACCAAGTCGAACCAAGTCAAGATAAACAAATCAAGAAAATGCCAAAATAAATCAAGCATGCAATACGGGTCCAAATACGTACACGTATACAAAATACGTAATACGAAAAAAATGGTCATTACAAGTTCCAAAATATCCACGTCAAACAAATTTGCCACATTCACATTCTCTCTGCATTCTGTCATCTATGTCAGCCTACCAAAATCGAATTATAAAAAAAAAGAGGAAAATAATGAGACAATCATTTTCTTTATTTCTTTTTTAAAAAAACATAGATACATCTTGATGAAAATCTACTACATCTCGGATTTTCATTCTAAATGAAGGTCTATTACATCTTTGGATCTTCCCATTAACAATGAAGGTCTATTACATCTTTGGATCTTCTTATTTGTTGGTGGCAATTTCTTGTCATCTCGACCTGAAGCAACGAGCCAGACAATGGAATTAACTCTGGTCTTCTCTCTCAGAAAGACGAAAGAAGAACCCCAGAGTGCAGCAGCCCAAAGATGAGCTGCTGTCAATACAATTGGTGGAGAGAAGACGGCCCACCAGGGAACTAGGAACGAGAACATCCTTGGGATACAATTCCTAGTTCTGCATCTTCACCATCCAACTCTCATGTATAAAGGCTCTTCCTACCATCCGAGGAAGACCTTTCTTAACATAAAGAGTCCTGAGCTGTCTGATTTGAGTGTCAGAACCACATGAACTGTCTGATGTGAGTGTCAGAAGAATGCCCTCTTCGACATCCAAATCACCAACGCCAGTTCTGAAGAAGCCTGCTAACCAAGTCCCTGTAAATATTAATATAACGGGAGAAGTCAGCAGAATATATCAGCAGTATGCGCCTATCAACAGGCGCATATCAGAAATGCGTGCCTATCAAAACAGGCGCACATCAGCACTACCACCAATCAAACAAGTGCATATCAGCAATATGCGCCTCTGATTAGAGCTAAACATTGGACTACGAAGTGCGCCTATTTTTAGCGCATATTAACAGTGTCTACAGCATGCGGATCAACACTTGTATTCAAAGTAGCACGACATGAGAATATTCATACCATTGATTCTTCGTCGATACTTACCAATTTTTGAAGACATAGCATGCAGACAAATAGCATCAGAACGAAGTAGCGCAAGTGAGACCTTATAAGAAATTATCTGTTTTGAGAAAGTATGAATGGCTCTTTCGTTTCTGGATGTCCTTTTAAAGGGATTAAAAGTGAAACGGGTGCGTCATTCTAGGAGCCTATTTCTAGAAAAGAGCTAAACAATAGGCGATGGGGGCCATGAAATGACTGACATGTGTCCCTCAACGAAACAGTAAGCGTTTAATCAGCTGAAGGAACGCATCTACGTGCATTATTTGAAGTCACAGCCACACATTATATAAAAATTTTGATTTCATTGCATAAAGATGGGTGGACCCCTACAATCAAGGACATTAGAAAAGAGAACAAAAAGTTGTTCCTCTTAAAAATATTATTTTTGATCCTTGCATTCATTGGTCTGGCAAAGGGCAACGTCCAATTCTTGCATGTTGCGGATCCCAGAGCGATGCATCAGATTGAGGAATCCCTCCGAATCGCCGTGCTCTTCAGAGGATGGCCCACCACTCGAGCGATTGAAGACTGACGGGCCTAAACCGAAGCAGTCTAAAAAGTTTTTCGCCCTCAGCGATGGGTCAGCCTCCAACAGATAAGTTGTAGGCGCAACATCATGCCCCACTTCAGGGGACTTGATTGCATTAGTCTCCATCTCTTTCTTTTTGGGGGGCCATCGAAGAACAGAAGTGCGGAACATCTTCTACATATATATATCAACAAATTGACTCTTCGTATTCCTCATAGGAAACTGAAGATCATCAATAAAACTCGGGAAGACAAAAAGGAGGATGGGTATTTTCAAGAAATTTAATTGTGATGACCGGTTGTTGACCGGCGCAACTTGATTCAGTCAAATCTTTTTAATTCAAAGTATTTCAAAACTTTGAAACGTTTTTAAGTTTTGAAAACTTTGAAGGGGATCTTGTAGAGCCTAAAAAAATCAAGTTGTGCCCTGAACATACTAAACGATGATCAAGTTGCGCCCCAAAGATCAGGTTGCGCCACTGATATGAAGCTCGAAGAATACATTGCGCCACTGATCAGGTTGCGCCACATCTCAAACTGCGCCTAGTCTGGTTGCGCCAAAGTCTACGTGGCGCCTGATAACTAATGGTCATCATTACCTGACAGCACTGACGACTGATACCACAGTGAACGAGGAAAATCTCTTCGAGTCCCGTGAATTGTGCCGCTCGAGAGAAGTTGGTGGACAGCTGTTCTGTACACTTTGTGAGTTGCGCCTAGGCGCAATCCAAACAAAATCCCTAGTTGCGCCTAGGCGCACCCTGAATGATTTTTGCTCAGAAGCTGCCACGTGTGAAGGCGCAGCCCAAATCAAGCGCAGTTTGACTCGATTGACTAAAGCTCACGCAACCTGATGAAGTTGACACAACTTGTATTCTAAAGCAGGATGACGTGGCATACATGCCACTAATCTCTCAAGACGTGTCTACTATCCCGTACACGACTACGCGCATCTCAATCACATGATGTCATGCGTCTAAATACGGTTAGTACACGACTTAACAACTGAATAAAAGTTGGCGCAACAGGAGGTTGGCGCAACCCAATGTGGCACAATCCAACCTCGCACACAATCAGAATAACTGCTAAAACAGTTATTTCTTGAACTCTATAAATAGAGTTTCCAATCATTGTAAAATCATCAGAGAGAGGGACATAGGCACAGAAATCAAGAACTCTTGTCAAAGTGCTGCTACATTCTTCAGAGGCTACAGTCTTCAAGTTCACATCGTCCAAGGAATAAAGTGATCGTCTTCTGATCAGATTTCTATAGTTGTACTTTCCCAGAATTCATTGAACTTTGTACTCTTTTACAAGTTTGGAATAAAATAACTTTTTTTGTTTTTGCAAACATACATCTATCGCCTTTACACTTGTACGGAAGTACATTTCATTATGTGCCCCTGCACATTGTATACCTATTGACGATCACGTACCTGCTACAGTTTTAAATATTACATATACATTTGTCTCCATGACATATGTATCCTTGCCATGATAGAGTATGATATAACATGATTTCTTGTTCATTACACTCCTGTTCATTTCATGTTTCGTATATTTAGTTTGCTAGAATCAGTACTTGCTCCCGTCCTGACAGGATAACGTTGTAGGTATACTTTCTGAGGAGGAGTTGCTTTGTGATTCCTATTACGGAGTTGCTGTCGAGGACCAGGCTATACTGTACGAGGATGTACCTGCGGGAAAACTCGTCTAATTTGTTTATTATTTAGGACTTTTGAGAGTAGTCATGTATTAGACTATGTATTTTATAACTGAACCTGTATCCAGTTTTATATTTTAGCCATGTACTCGGAACATACTTATATACGAGATGATTTTGTGTTTAGATATATTCTGACTCATTATTACATATAGAACTGTTAGCACACTTTGGTCTTATCTCATTTGTCTTTAGAACAGCTTACTATGCTTTATCTCAAGCGTAGGCTGGACATGACTCGGTCCGGCCCAACAATTTGGGTAGCGGATCGTGACAGTTAGAAGCGTTCTTGAGAAATACACCAGATGTTCCGAACAACGGATCAACCGCAACAAGAGCGTCATCTACACCCACAATAAAGCAGACAAGAGCCACTCAGCCTCTCTCACCAATCTTACCTCCTTCTCCATAGCATACCCTCCGTTCATCTATCTGGGCTGTCCACTTGTTTATGGCAGATCTAATGCGAGCATCTTCGTCGGGTTTGTTAATAAGGCTAGGAATAAGATCGAGGGATGGCACAACGCTACACTATCTCCAGGCGGTAAGATGATCCTCATCAAGAACGTTCTGTCCTCCATACCAATCTATACCCTGGATGTCTGCACCCCGCCCTCTAAAGTTCTATCCTCTTTAGAGGCCCTTTTTGCCAAGTTCTTCTGGGGCCATCAAGACGTTAAGGACAAGCACCACTGGGCCAGCTGCGATATAATGGCCAAACCAACGGACGAGGGGGGTCTCGGATTCATCAAATTATCACACATTGTGGACGCTTGTTCGATGAAATTGTGGTGGAAGTTGAGAACACAGAATTCTCTGTGGTCGCGGTTCATGAAAGCCAGATATTTCCAACATTCCCACCCGGCGAGGGCTGTAGCCAACAATCGCTCATCCGCATCTTAGCGCCGTATTCTCTACGGCCGCCAGCTTGCTGAACCCCTTATCCGAATGCGGCTTGGCAACGGTAGTTCGTCGCCTTGTCACGAGCGATAGATCGGTAACACAGTCTACCATCTGTCCCCGAACGCTCCTAACAACTGCCAGATTCGTGATATTTGGGACCCCGCATCGGGTTGGAGATGGGCGAGGATCAGAGAGTGGATCGAGGCGGAGGCGACTAACGAGCTAGCCACCGCGAACGTTCAGATCAACGACCTCCCGGATGCGCTGATTTGGGCCCCAACCGTCGGAGGATCGTTCACTATGGCCTCAGCCAGGCAAGTGGTGGGGGACGATGGCACGCCGTCCCTATTGATTGCTCCTTATTGGCAATCATGCATCCCCAACAAGTGGTCTTTTCTCATCTGGAGAGCTCAGCGTAGGAAGCTTCCGACTGACGACTCTCTTACGACCATTGGCCTCAGCCTGGCATCAAGCTGTCACTGCTGAACCGATCACAACTCAGAAACAGCAGAGCACATCCTGCTTTCTGGCGATACCGCTACTCAGATGTGGCGCGACCTGTCTCGCCGATGCAGGATGGAGCAAAGGCCCGGGGGCTTCAACGATCTCCTGGATTACTGGGGCAGTTCCCATAGCCATCAGATCGCCGCTGCAGCTAAAATTTGGGTTCTCTGGAAGAATCGGAACAAATACAGGTACGAAGGACGCTAATACAACCCATCACAACTGGTCAACGAAGTCCGGCGCCAAATTCTCAAGATCAGGAATCGATGTTCCCACTCTCCGAACAGTTTTTTGCAGGCGCTATGCTAACCTTTTGAGCTGCCCCCGGCACTCAGTTTAGGCTTTTAGGTTTTGTTGTTTCATAGCGCTTGGCGCGCTTACTTGTGCAGGCATCGGCATTTTGTGCCTGATACATCAATAAATGAGCTTTTGATTTATATATATATATATATATATATATATATATATATATATATATATATATATATATATATATATATATATATATATTGAAGCAATGGGTACTTGTGGCGAACTCGCATCCACTGAAGCTTGAACTCCCGACCACTTGGGCCGCATGCATCTCACTTAACCACTAGGATAGAGATCATTTGCAATATATATATATATATATATATATATATATATATATATATATATATATATATATATATATATATATATATATATATATATATATATATATATATATATATGCACAAGTGTATACAAATAAAAATAGAACCCCAATCTCAAACTAGATCTTCTCACCTAGTAAGCAATTGCCAACTAAGACGATGACGATTCGACCTGACGAAGATGACGACTCTCTCGTCAACACACTCCTTTCTTGAAGTATAAGCCCTATGAACAGGAATCTCGTAGAAGTGGTAGTGGATTCTTCCTTCAATCTCCTTCAAGAGCACACAAGAAGAAGAGTCCCCTCAACCCCCTTAAATAAAGCCAAGACAACATAGCTCCTAGATCCTCATTTTTTTTCTTGACTGGCCAACTATTTACAAATATTATTCTCAAATAATGATATTAAACTCCCTCTTGTTAGACAATAGGAAACAAACAAGCATATTTAACTTCACCGTAAAACTATTTTTCTAAATATGTCTTTGTATATGTTTACTAATTAAAATTATTCATTAAAGTTAATAGGACCCAAATTTAAACTCTTCTCGACACTTCATTTACAATAGATTTTTGAAGGAAAAAAAGGGTCAACATTGACTCATCCCAAAAAAGCTAGCAGTTAACGGGTCAACCGGTTAAACCGGTCGGTTCGATTCAACTTTTATAACACGGGCAACAAAATTCTAATTATACTTGGTTATAGCTAAATAAGAAGAGTCCCTTCATACGATGATTTCACCAAATTATTAGTTCATTTATATAACTTAGTAGTATGTCACCTTCGTCCTTTTCTCCCTCAATCTCTATACGACACATGTTGTTGATCTCACCACTTCATATCAATGTAGAGATGTCGATGAAAGACCGATACCAACAACAATATACTTAACAACCCCAAGTTCGAAATCGAAATCGTGCTGCCACGAGTGACTTTCCTATTGACTAGAGCAAACCAATTGACGCTAGCTCTCACGTTAGAACAAAAAAAAAATCTGACTAATCAGGACCGGACATGTGGCTTACGGTCCATGTAAGCTGTACCAACAAAACCAATTAAATGAGGGAATTGGCTGACACTGACACTGACACTGAGCATGCTATGCAATTCAAAAGACCACACTTAAACGAGTAAAATTAACAATGATTGGAAAAAAGTATAATCATATTGTTGGGGGCACCACAAAGGTTTACAATGATGTACACATGTGAACAATTATTTTTGGATCAGTCAGCGTTCTAGCTAGGACGAAACATCCTCTACAATGTAACAACGCATTATATATATATATATATATATATATATATATATATATATATATATATATATATATATATATATACTTTGGATATAGAATAACTTATCCCTAGACCAGTTCTCATACCATATAATTAAGGATTAAAGATTACTGAACTTAGACTTTGACTGCACTTATAATAAGTATACTACTAGTCCAGCGCGCGCACACACACACCCTTGTGTGTACAAAATTGGCTATACATTCTTTAAAATAATTTACTAATCCTAATAATTTTCAAATTTTAAATTTTAAATTTAAGTTATTTTTCAAATTCAATCTCATCCAAATGTAACTTTTTATATTCAATATTTGAACAACTTTAATCTTATTCGAATATAAAATTTAGAATTTAAAAGTTAACGTTTATCTGAAATCAAAATTATATTAGATATTTTTTAATCTTATCCAAATCTAAGACTATAAAATTTATACCAATATTGAAGTTGCTAGCTTTAAAATTTTATAGAGAATCATCTAAGTCGTTTAAATATGTAAATTGGCTTTATGTTTTATGCTTGTATATTAGTAAAAAAAAAATATGAAAATAGTAAGATAGACAACTATATTTTATGGGTTTCTTGAGAGATGTTGCAAAAACTTAAGCATGAAATACTGATAATATCTTAGCAAAATCTTAAGCATAAAATTATATTCCATATCGAGATTATAACTCTCTGTCATGGAGCTAAAGTTGGAGCCTAAGGTACCGTTTGGGAAGGGTGGAAAATGGGAGGAAGGAAAAAGTTGAGGGGAAAGTGAGAGGAAAATTTTAAATGATGGTGTTTGGAAAGGGGGAGAGAACATGGGGGAGGAAAATTTGAGAGGAAAAAGTAGGTGGGTCCCACCAAAAAATTTTCCTCCCAAATGTGGGAGGAAAATGGAGAGAGATGAGAGAAATTTGAGTGAATTTACCCCACCACCCCTCAAAAAGTTAAAATTAAATTATCATTTGAGAATACCAAGGAGGAAATAGTAATTATACCTATATCCATAAACAAATAAAAAATTGTTTTTAAACTTTTCCTTCCCCTACTTTTTGTCCATCCAAACAAAGGAAGGGAAAATTAACTTTCCTCCATTTTCCTTCCCCTCCATTTTCCTTCCCCTCAAATTTTCCTCTCCCTCCCCCCAAATGTTCCCAAACACAGTGTAAGAGCATCTCCAACCCTATTGTGAAGTTAAGAAAAATGGTTGCCACATAGGAATGACAAACATTCATTTCAAAAATCATTCTTCAATGCAAATGTAGAATAAATCATGAAGTTGACATGGCAAGGACAATGTGAAGTTGGTTGTCTAGATCTAGACAATGTCCTTCACAATGACTTTATTTCACATCATCAATTATGAATATAAATATTTGTAAAAAAATGTAGTAGTGGAGGAGTTGTCTTGGAAGTTGGAAAAAATAATTTTTATTGTCTTCTCAATACTTTTGCATTGGAGAAGACCTTTCTATGTCATTGACTTTTGTGAATTTAAACTTGCCACCTAAGAAAGACACTGTCTTCTGTCTCATGCCACCTAAGACTCACAACACATAACAAGCCAATAGGGTTGGAGATACTCTAAGGCTCTACAATTGCCCTCTCATCCCGAAGGCGATGGATTACAGCACATGCAGCTTTAGCTCTATGTGTCCTAGCAGCAGGGCCGACCCTGGCTTAGGGTAGCTAGGGTGACCGCCGAGGCCCATGGACCAGGAGGACCTGAACATAAAATAATTGTGATGGATTACGGCACATGCAGCTTTAGCTCTGTGTGTCCTATCAGCAGGGCCGGCTCTGGCCTAGAGTAGCTAGGGTGACCGTCCAGGGCCCACGGACCAGGAGGACCTTAACATAAAATAATTGTGATGCATAGGTTGTTATGTTAGACTTGAATATTAAAGATTTTAATATTAAAGGTTTTTAGTTTAATTAGTGGTGATAACAATTTTTTAATTTACTTTATTTTAGTTTTTTAATATTTTTCAGAAAAAATTATACTTTTGCTCATCGAATGTTTGCAATACTTAAGTTTTGCAAACATTTACCCCCATCCCTGTCCCCGTTAAACAATGCCCTCCCCGTCCCCGTCCTCGTTCCGTTGACACTTTCGGGGCCGAATTTTCTCTTGTCCGTCTCTCGTCCGGTTAACAATTTTTTATTTACATTATAAGCTTAAAAAATTACGAGACAAAAAAATTATTTTTATTCAAAAAAAATTACAAGACCCTACTTTTTGTTGTTTTTAGGAAGAGTTGCGAGCTTTCAGGAATCATAAATAAGGTTACAACTCTTCATGAGTATATGAGGATAATGCATATAAATGTATAAACGAATAAAACATTGGGGTGAGATGTAATATTCAAATATATTATTTTGGGGTTAATTTTTTATATTTGAATTGATGTAAGAACTAATTAATGTAATATTTTTTAAGGGAGAGCATCATGTATATGCAAGATGCCAATGGAGCATCTTGAAGTTGCTAATGGAGCATTTTGGGGTTGATCTCTGCCACCGCCTTCTCTTCCGACTTGGTATTCCTAACTCAAAAATTTGAAATTATTCTGGTTCTAGTTTTTTTAATATATTATTATTTAAGTTGGTAATTGCAGCTGAGACTATGTACCAGTTTTGCGTCTGTATATTCGAGTCCAGAGCCGGTGAAAAGAACCTTCTGGTAGGAGCTAATTTTTCTTCTGCTGGAGCTGGGTATTATTTAAAATAACAATCCTCTATGTCAGTCTTCAAGACTTTTACATACCAAATCTATTATTCTTATTTTAATTTGTTAAATAGAACAAATTATGGAGTGAGATTCCTGGCCTTGTTGGCTATTGCGAGCTGTCTGATGGAAAATATAAATTATTGCAACACTAGTTCCTTTCCTTGTGTCAATTTTTATTGCAACACTAGTTCCTTTAACCTACAATATCTATTGCAACATGTATTCTCAATGTCTTTGTCTATGGAGAGCGGGAGGGACATATGATTTTGGCTTTTCTTCCACTGTAGAAGATGTCACCCAAGGGGTTGATGCCAGCCATCTCACTGTCATTGTCACAGGTTCTTTTAACCAGTCCTCACTTATATTTTCTCATATTTTTTCCATTTTACTGTTTGTTATAATTATATATATATATATATATATATAAAGAGAGAGAGAGAGAGAGAGAGAGCTGAAGAACTATTGCTATGTTGTCACTTAGGCTTGTTAATTGATGATGTTAGCACATCAACATGCACGAAAATAACAATAGGTGGAACTTAGTTGCCAGAAAAAGAATTATGAATCAAATTCCTAGGAATTAGTTTTTCTAAGCAAGTTTAGGAGATTGCATTTGAGCCCTATGTGAATCAAGGCTAATTCACTATTACATAGCTACACTATCCAAAGGGTTCATGTATGAAGTGCATCCCCTTCTCTCTTTTGAGTAAACGTTGGGTGCCCCTTCATTAAGGGTAATTAACTAGTGTTTAATGTTAGAAGAGTGCCTATTTGAGTGTCCTAGTATTTGGGCATTCCTTTTTCTTCAGTTACAGTTAGCTATGTGTTAGTATCAATGCTTTGGTTTAAGAGAAAGGGAGTGAATGGTATGCAATTGTATGTAGTGTAAGAGTGCAGGTATGTAAGTCATGTAGGCGTGTGGCAAGATCCTAATGTCAGGTTTAGAGGGTGAGAGCAGAGTTGGTATCAGTCATATATAGATTGAGGAATAGGCTCAGGTATGGTAGTCTCTCTCCCCCATTTCAGTATAACAGCCCCATTTCCTTCATTTCAGTCACAATACTCATATGTCCTGTCCTATGGTATTAGTCCAGCCTTTAATTCCTAAGTCTAGATGTTAAGATATTGTTTCAGTCCTAGCATGAGTGCGTTGAGTGATAGTGTATATGTGAGTGTCTTTATGAGATAGGTGATGAGTGTTAGAGAAGGGGTTTCCATGTCCTGCAGCAGGAAAGGACCCTTGGCAACAAGCCTTGTGGCCTGCATTGCAGGTGGCAGACAAGCCTGCCTCTCCCTCAGCAGAGAGGGGGCTTCCTGCAGGTGAGCAGTGGTCGGGTGCAGGTAATTGGCATAAATTGAGGTATTATATGTATGTGGGAGTGTAGTAAGTATATACACAGGTTCATGTGCAGGCATTTGTAGTTGTTGATATATATATGTATGGATATGGATGTATGTAAAAGGCATATAGGCTCTGAATGTTAGGGTGTGTTCCTTTTCAGGTTGACAGTTTATATGAGGGGAAGGTAAGGACAGAGAGTTAGAGTGGCAGCATGCTTGCTGCCAATGTAGTAGCAGTAAGTGGAGAGGGTTTGTATGTATAAGTGATCAAGGCTTGGGGCTTTGCAGCAGATGCCATGGCTTGGTTTAGTTAGGTAGGGGACTTAGAGACCCTGCCCTGCACTGCAGGAAAAGGAGGCCACCATGTGCAGCAAATGTGGAGAGGCCTTAGGCCTGTGTTGCGGAGGGCTTAGCACTTAGCAGCAGGACAGATGGGCAGGCCATAGGCCTATGGGTGATGGTGTTAACAATGTGAGTGTTAAGAGTATTACGAAGTGTGTTAGTGTCTCACTTGTATCAGTTGAGCCACTTGACCATGTATCGGAAAACTTAGTTCACTCCTATGTCTAACTAAGTAATAGGTGTGGATGAGTCTATATGAGGATGAGAGTATCAGAGGTTTAGAGAGGAAGGATTTGAAGAATAGGTGGACAGCAGGCAGTGTTTTTCCTTGTTCGAACAATGGGGCAGGTATGGGATGTGGTTTGGCAGCCATTGTGGCCTGGCATTGGCCATAGTCCAGTAGAAGTCGGTTCCAGATTGGAGCCTTGGCTATTGGCCAACGTGAGTGAATAAGTATCAGTTGAGATACTTAGTGTAGTGTATCAGAGATGTGAGGGGAATGTAATGTAGCTAGATAGCTAAATAGATAGGGCTATATAGGTGGATGTAGCTAGATAGCAAGGGGTTCAGATGGGGGAAGAGGCAGGACACTTAATCTTAGGCCTGTGTTGGCTAGTAAGGGAGTGAATTTTAGAGTGAAATAGTGTAGCAAGTTAGGAAGGAATTATGTGTGCATGTGAGTTGTATCTCTGAGATGAGAGTGAGAGTTAGTGAGAAATCAGAGCATCACTAGTTAATGTTCTGAATCATGTATCATATATATGAGCCTATTTTTGTATCAGTTATGTTTACTTTCTATCATATATGTGGAAAGGAATAAGGGAATACTGTTACATATAAGAGTAGGATAACTGGCATGTTTGATATATTGTATCAGAATGAAGGGAAAACAGTAGCCTATAACAGTTACTTTATATCTATGTAACAGTTAGATGGAGGAGTAAAAGGGGAAAATGTGAAGGCCTAGGCTTGTGCAGCCCTTGGTGGCCAATGGACAGGTGAGGCCGTACCTTAACCTGCTCTTGACAGCAGGGGTGAAGGCCATGGGCCCTGAGGGTTGCACAGGTTAGACAAAGGGTTAAACCCCCTATACAGGCCATGTTTGGCCAATATGTGAGTGGGTATGGGCAAAGGAAATGAGAAGGATAAGTACCTGGTGTTTAAGAATAGGTAAATACCTGTGATGATGGTAGGTGATGCCTAACCTAGATAATAGGATATTACCTAAATAGGGATAATATTATAGAGATAGATTAGTAGGTAGACAGTTAGGAATTTATATATATGTATATGCATATATGAAATGGAATATTAACATCGGTATGTGGCCTAGGCCTAAGAGTAGAATTTTGGAAATGGCTAGGGTAAGTGCTTTTGACTAAGGTAAATTAGAAGGTAGATGCCATAAGTAGAAGTCCATAATTTGGTAAAGTTTGTTTTCATTGCTAATTGGAAACCTATTTTATTTGTTGTTAATGACTGGCTGTTTTTGTCCAAATGCTTACTGTCGACTAGTTTTTTCCCCGCATTTATGGAAGAGAATCCACAATTTCATAATTCATTGCCTAATTCACCTGCTAAGTTATTCCTTATTTCAGATAGATGACACCGATTTAAAAGGTTGATCTGAAATGAATAGATATTAGAATTCTTACTTGAACTTGAGACCGTTGTTATGTCAATATTGCAGACAATGGAGAGAGCAAGAACACAGGAGACGGGAATCTTCAAGAAAAAGCCTGCAGATTTCATGCAGTTATTTAAGGTATCCTATGTTAAAATTGTTGAATGGATTATCTTGCTGTAATTTTCCTTCCATATAACTGGCCATAATACTTGAAAAGATATTGTTAGAATGCAGTTCAGTATATTGACAATTTGTGTTCTTGTTCTCTCAGGAACTTGCTGAAAAATGAAGGTGCATGCATGCTGTGAATAGGGAAATGCTGTGGATATGGGAGATGTGCTCCGATCTGGTTTGCTATTTTTTTGGTTTTATTTTGTATGGTTGGATTATTTTTGTGGTGACAAGTGATGGATGTCAGTGGTTTGGATGTTTAAGTGGTATGGAAACAACAGATGTGAGATATGTGTACTTTGTGGTTGGATTATGTTGTGGTTGGACAAGTGAAGAATACATATGGTGGGATGATATTATGTATTGGAAGTTTTTGTAGTATGAACAATACAGTTTGTTAATATGAAATTTGGGTTTTATAGTAATTTGATGTGTGTAGCTTCTGGATTGATATTATGTGTGTTTGATTAATATTATATATAATTCTTGATGGAATTTTGGCAAGCTTCTCTTGACGGTACTTTGGATAGCTTCTCTTGACGGTTGTCAAATGTCAATTTTAATTCAAATCATGCTGCATAATAGCCTGTGAATAAATATTTTTCTTGACGGCTAATAACCGTCATCTAGGCCGGAGTCAAGAAAAGTTTTTGCCTACATTGACGGTTTAAAAAGCTGCTATCTTGACGGCTAAAAATAGTCAAAAAAAACTACTTAATATGACGGCCAAAACCCGTCAAGAAAAGCCCTGCCAGCGACCGTCAAGAAAAGGGGAGGTCTTTTCTTGACTCCGGCCTACTTGACGGATATGCAACCGTCAAGTTACCCCTTTCTTGACGGTGAATCACCGTCAAGAAAAGCCCTTATTCTTGTAGTGACCCACTTGGGTTCCTAAAGAATCCCTAAGAAATATTACTATACTCTTTTCTTTTAAATTTCTTTCAAAATAGATTTTTTTCCCTTATAAAAGTTTTCAATGAGAGAATAATTATAGTAGACATCTAAGAAGAGTATTATGATTTGTGGATAAATTAAAATAATAAATGTCCTTATCCCTATCTACAACTGTTGGAGTCCAGTCTGGGTTTGGTAACAACATATTTGTGGAATCCAAATCTTATTAAATATTTTAGATATAATAGGATTCTTATTTTAGGAAATCTTATTATGATCTAAAATATGATAATTGATGGGCTATTTTAGGTGTAATATGATTCTTATTTGAGGGCTTCCTAATTAAAAAATTATATTATGACCTAAAATAGAATTTTTTTCATTTATATATATAGGGTGATGGTGGAGGCACAAAGAATAAGCACAAAACACAAAAGTGAAAATTCAGAGTGCTTGTCCACAAGAAAATCTAAGAGAAAGTTCGTACTTTGCTCTTAGGACTTCGTCATCTAAGACAGAAGGAAAAATAGGACCTAATCGAGGAGTCATCAATTTCGGTTAGGGAGATTGCTACGGGTTGGTGAGTGATCTCAATTATAATCTTTTTTTTTCTTGAGAGTGGTGAGGGGGTTGAACCTATTAGGACAAACATGAGTTCTGTCAATCTTGTAATTTATCTGAGTTATTAAAGTTTGGATTTGTCCAGGTGACGTACGTCACCGCCATATACTTGTCTACATCTTGTGCTTGGTGTCTGTTAGACAGGAGTTGGTTTTTGTCAGGTGGCAAACGCTTTCGCACGCGCCTAACAATTGGTATCAGAGCGAAGGTTCGATTCGTTCTGGTCCGATACCCAAATTGGTATCAGAGCTTTGGAGGTTATGGTAACCATGTCTATGGAGCAGATGAACACTCGTATGATCACCATTATAGGGAAAACTGGGCAATTTGAAAGCCAAGGATAGAGATCTACTCTGGTGCAAGGACTTGCGTGGTCCGTTGGAGGACCACAGCGCAAAGCCAACGGATAAAGCTACTGAAGATTGAAAACGACTGGATCGAAAGGCCGTTGGATTCATCCGCCAATGGTTGGATGATTTGGTGTTTCACCACGTGTCCATGGAGAGTTCGACAAAAGCATTATGGGAGAAGCTGCATTCGTTATACGAAAGGAAGACGGCTGGCAACAAGATATTTCTTATTCGCCTACTCGTTAACTCGAAGTACAAGAAGGGTACCCTAGTCGCACAACATCTGAATGAGGTTCAGGATTTTATCAATCAGCTGTCTGCGATGAAGATGGTGATTAATGATAAGCTTCAGACCCTACTGCTCTTTAGTTCTCTGCTGGAAAGCTGGAAGACGTTGGTGGTGTCGGAGAGCGACTCCGTGCCTGATGAAGTTGTCACGATGGAGACAGTCAAAAGTAGCTTGTTGAATGAGGAGGTCCAGCACAAGCAAGTGGAATCGTTGCAGGAGTCCGTTTTGGTGACTTCCTACGGAAAGGGAAGACCCAAGTCACCAACGAGGACAGGGGAAGTTCTCGGGATCTTGCGATTGTGGACCGTAATGAGGGCTGCTATTACTGTGGTGAAAGATGTCATATTAAGAAGAACTGCATAAAACTCAAAGCTGAGAAGGCCAAAGGCAAGGATGATCGGGAGGATCTTGCAGCAATGGGAGATATCATCATCGCATCGACCGACGCAGAGGAACCTTGTGGCATGTGTCATGATGGTGACTGGGTCATGGATATGGGGGCATCGCATCATGCCACTCCATATAAGAGGATCTTCACGTCATATCACGGCGGCAGGTTTGGGCGTGTGAAGATGGATGACGAGGGTATGGCTGTAGTTGTAGGCATCGGTGATGTGCACTTAATGACGGAGTTTGGTAAGAAACTCGTCCTCGGGGGTGTGCGACATGTACCGAGTTTGCGCTACAACTTGGTTTTGGTAGGGAGGCTGGCAGATGATGGCTGTCACAGTCTGTTTGGGATCAAAAGTTGGATGCTTGCGAAGGGTTCCTAACAGCTGGCTCGGAGAGATTTGTGTTGTGGCATGTGCAGGCTCAAGCTATTGAGCTGTACAGATAGGTCACAGACATCGAATGGAGGCTCGAGGGGTGTTCGACAGGAGGTGGATCATTGAGAACTTGCTGAGGGGCTTCTAGATGCTTTGAGGGTTACGGAGGATTCGGTTCGTCGAGACAAAGCGACAGATAATGACGAGTCAAAGATTGAGGGTCAGTCTGTCGGTCCCATGACAGCTGGTCGGTCTCCATGTAGGAATTGCTCTACGGATCCAGATTTGACAACAGGTGGTTTGCCAAATCTTCACGCAACGACATCGGTTTCAGCAGTTCAAAGCCGGGAAGGAGATCAAGTTTTACAGCAAACTCAATCTAAGACAGGAGCATCATCATTCACACAGTTCAAGCGGAGTTGTGGGTCATCGACGGCATACATAGTACATGATATTCTGCTCGAGGACGCATGTGAATGGAAGAGCTTTAAGTTCGAACACGAAGGTGGGCAGGTTCAGGAGTTCGAATCTTGTGAGAACCGTACCGACCGTTTGGTTGGGCCAGCCAAGGGTGAAGAAGCTCGTCGGAACGTTAACACTTTCCGGTGGAAGACGGAAGTCGGGGACAAGCAGCCAAGACTTAAGGTGAGGCTGATCGTCAGGGACTTCGGTCTTGGTTGTGTCATTGGTATCGTCAGGAGGTGTTATGCATGCACTACAACAAAAATACCTTTTAATGACGGCTAAAAATCGTCATTAATTAAGAACCATGACGTTTTTTTTCCAATCCAACCGTTATGAAAACGGGTGTTATAAATGTTTTTGAAAGCGTTATAGATAATTCTTCCAAAAACGTTATTAATAGGTTGAATTTCTGCTACGTTTTATTTTCAAAGCGTTATGGATATTTATGTAAAACCGTTACCAATAGTTAATATGGTTTAGAAGTCAGGACATTTTGAAAGCGTTATGAATAGATGATCTGTATATGGTCATTGTATCACATTTATAACGCTCTATACTGCATGTTATACATTCCAAACGTTGCTCAATTCAATTCGAAAACAACCACTTTGATCCATATTCACAACAAAATATTGAAATGTAATATAAAGTACCATCTCCATTTCATTATCTCAAAATAGGGTACATCAACATCTCACAGATATATAGTACTTTAGCTAGCTACATTTCATTATCTCAAAATAGGGTACATCAACATCTGTATATGGTCATTGTATCACCTGTCCTTGGCTTCCACATGTGCTACATTTGGTCGCTTTTGTGCCAGGTTTGGCCCCAGAGCCATCGCAGGTGCTGCAACTCTCCAGCCTGGTTACCTCAATCTCTTTTTCCACACCAAATATTGCTTCTTTAAAGTTGAGGACGAGGCTGTAGCTTTCGTCATCACCCTGCATTGGCCTGTTGGGAGCAGCTCTGCTTCCGCCCATGCCTTCAAATAATGACTCGAATATATCGAATGGATTGCTGAAATCCTGAAAGACGTGTTTTCTAGATATATTAGATTGCATTAAATATGAGAAATTGCCAATTCTCTTTATCTGTGGTAGGAACTTACCCCCATGCCCATACCAGAGCCTTTCAAACCGGCTTCTCCATATCTGTCATACAGAGATCTCTTCTCGTCATCCGATAGTACCTGCAATAGGATTTTTCTTAGGGAAAACAACAGGACAAGAAACGTAGTTTAGCCAATAAACTGACACACAGCATCCAATAAATGAACCTTTGTTCTGCAGTATCAAAGAGTTAAAATGGGAAGAAGAAAAAGAAAAAACCTTTGAAGAAGTAACCTTCAAGGTGCAGATGGAAACACAATCAGACAGAATAGAAGAATCATCCTCTCTCACATTAAATAAACTGATGGTATATCTAACACCCAAACTGGACGCTGAGAATTATTTCTTAGTGGGTTGGTTAAGCAAGTAATAGTTCCAAGCATGCCTAAATTGCAGAATACAGGGTGGTGCTTGGGGCACTTAGTTCATTATTGAGAGTGACTTGGCTATGGTTGTATTATTTGTCCTTTGTCTCCTCTCTATCCTCCATCCTCTATAAGCCTGTGCTGATGCTAGACTTATAGAAGATAACTCTAACAAAGACAATAATTAGTAAGCATAGAAAAGGAGGGTCTGGTTTATCATTAGTTTAATCAATTTCAAGCTTTAACTTTAAGCCCATGGTGAACTTAGAAAAACCATTAGGCTAAAAAATTCCAACAGCAGGCTTAGTTGTTTAAGACCTGGCAAAATTAGAAGTTGAATTCCATGTGCTAGCAACATGTTAAGTGAGATGTCATAGATATTTCAGCAGACAAATTTTTAATGGTGAATAAAGAACACCTATTTTGGTAGAGAAATTAGGTCAATGATTCCCACAGCGCCCACCCAACCCCAGAGTTTCTAATCCAGGTTCTCAAAGTCGCTCAAAGAAGTCCTCTGATCCCTCTTAAAATAAATGCTAATCTAATTCAAATATAATTTCAATATGTTTACAGTTATTTGCATACCATAGTAGGATCCAAAAATGATAAACGAAATGGTGTTAATTTGGAAATAGAACCATACACAATGCCTCTCTTAGAAAGGTCAACTGATCACAACATTTCAAAGCAGTAAAACATGGATGTCAGCCAAACTAAGTAGAGATATATGCAACTGTAATATATAAAAATAACGACAAGTTAATAACAAGATAAGAGATTTAAGAGAAACTAACCACTTTTTATTTCAGATTTACTTGCATTTTTGGACACACCGAGAATAGAGTAGAAATCCTGCAAAGTATTAATCACATAATCTGTCTGGTAAGAAAAATAAAATAGAAGTTATTCAATGATTGTAGGAATATGCCCAATCAACTATAAACAGTTCATCCAATGAACACTCACAGCATCAGCTCTAACAACAAATTGAGCTCCCCTTCGCCGTCCAATTCTTTGAGGTCGTCCCTCCGCTCGCTGTCGTTTCTCGCCATGGTTGAATATTTTCTACAGGAAAGGAATGAATAGGAAGCTAGCAAATAGAAAATAAGCCCTAACCTACTGATAGAAATTAGGTCAAAAATTAGAGAATTTCCGGGGAGGGAGGCATGGCCGAGGCCGGCGAGGACGGAGCCGACCACGAGGGCGGAGAGCGCCTCGACGGCGTAGACGGCGCGACGGACGGAGGTGGCCGCTCTCCCGCATGGCGGGGGAGGGACGGAGAGGGGGAAGGCGAGGGGGGCGATGTGGGTTCCGGGTCCCAGAGGGGGACGGATCCGTGGCGGAGGGAGAGGCGGAGGTGGAGGCGGAGGGAGGTGAGGCGGTCGAGGATGACGGAGATGGAGTTGGAGGCGTCTTGGAGGGAGGCGGAGGAGGAGTCGAGGTGGGAGGAGAGGTCGGCGACGGAGGGCGTGAGGACGGAGGGGGAGAGGAGGGAGGCGGAGAGGAGGCGAGCCAGAAAAATTAGGGCTTCTTCGAAGGCCTTGGGGGAGTAGCTGTGGAGCTTCTTGGTTTAGAGTTTTTCTTAAGTGCGGGAGAAGTGCGGAAGAGTGGAGATTTTGACTTAAATTTTGGTACTTTTTTTCATGACACTCGTATGACTGAAAGACTATCAATAACGATTATATTGGACATCGTCATAGAACGGAGTCTTTCTGAACTTTGATGACGCTTCTTTATCAGCCGTCATGAAATATATTTATCAAGCGTCATTAATAGGTCTACGGTCGAGGAGCTGGAGACAAAGGAAGATGCAAAGTAACTCGGGGGATAGGAGATCAGTGGCATGGGGGAGCAGAAATTCTGTCGTGGGACGACAGGCATAGATCCAGTTGAGGACCTATGGGGTCAATAGCCTCTCATCAGACTTGAGAGGAAGATTGTTGGAGTCCAGTCTGGATTTGGTAACAACATACTTGTGGAATCCAAATCTTATTAAATATTTGATTAGATTAGATTTGGATGTCCATAATTGGTGTTGTGCTATTGTAGATATAATAGAACTCTTATTTTAGGAAAATATGATTCTTATTTGAGGGCTTCCTAATTAAAAAAAAATCATATTATAACCTAAAATATGATTTTTCTAATCATATATATATGAGGTGAGGGTGGAGGCACAAAGCACAAATGGAGATTCGGGGTGCTTGTCCGTAAGGATATCTAAGAGAAAGTTCGTACTTTGCTTTTAGGAGTTCGTCATCCAAGACACAAGGAAGAAGAAGATCTAATCGAGAAGTCGTCAACTTCGGTTAGGGAGATTACTACGGGTTGGTGAGTGATCTCAATTGTAATCTTCTGTTTTTTTTTTTTCTTCTTCAGAGTAGTGAGGGGGTTGAACCTATTAGGACAAAGGGTTCAACGTGAGTTCTGTCAATCTTGTAATTTCATCTGAGTTATTAAAGATTGGAATTTGTCCAGATGACGTACGTCACCGCCATATACTTGTCTTCATCTTGTGCTTGGTGTTCGTTAGACGGAGGTTGGTTTTGGTCAGGTGGATTGGCAAATGCTTCCGCACGCACCCAACAACAACTACTCTTATCATATTCCCTCTCTCTATATATTATTGATAAGAAAGCCGCAGAACCATTTTATTCGGCTAACACATATATTATCTTTCTCTTCCATTTCTATAACACAACCAAATTTCTTTTCTCTCATTTTCTTTTAAGGAGTGCTAAAGAGAGAGAAACAATAACAATATGTGAGGACATGTGCACGCTTAGGGGAAGACATAAGTTTACACCGTTATAGTTGAGTTTATAAATTTAATTTAGTAGGTATGTAAATGAGTTTATTAACCATAAATAATTATATTTTCAGCTAGAAAAATATATTACCAAAAAAATGATAATACCATGGTATTTGAATTATGTAATATATAGAATATGTATGAATAGTTACGCAATGACATGAACATTAACTTGCAGCTGAAGTTAATGTCCGTGGAAATGTAACTCATTGGGTACATCGGGGGATTCCACGGAGATGTGCATACGGTTCCAATTTCTCTCTTGATATTGTTCGCCGGTCCGAAGAAATGTACACCTTAAAAAAAAAGGTTAATGTTGCGTTGATTGCATAGTTATGCAATGACATGCTATATACGACTCGTCTCGCGTTGCATGAAACACGAGCAGAATATAATCATCAACAACTGTCTAGTCTTTGCTAATTAGTTCGGTGGCTTCAAAGTCTTCGGCTCTCAATATGCATCAATTAGATGAAGTTTATATCTGCGTATGTAGTTTATGTGGAAAGCAGTAAAGACACTAGCCGGAACTGGCAGAATTTGAGTTCTCAGACCGTAAGAATGTGTAGGTGTGTGGGCTGTGCAAATCCAAACGAGGGTAGATGCTTGGTACTAGTTAATGAGTCTTGGATCATTGAATATAATGCTGCATATATAATTGGAAAATTTTAGAGTTACTAATTTTGATGGCAAAAGCCTTGTTAGCAATTCGGCAAACGGAAAAAAAAAAAAATTCGGAAGTACGAGTATGGACTATCGCAACGCAAGTAAAATATCTTTAAAAAATTGGTCAAATATTCATGAAATAAAAATATTGAGGTTAGAAACTTCGCATGCTTAAACAAGTTTTCAAATTTGACTAATTAAACAGGTTCCCACCACATTTTTTCTACAAAATTTTCATAATTCATAGGAAACACGTTTAAAGTTCCCAAACTAATTCGAATATTTAGAAAGTACTTTGAAAGAAACAGAAAATTTCACGTATATTACGAGTTTTACTTGGGTGATTGCTAACAAGAGGCATAAGTAAAAGTAGACTATACGACATATTATATTATTTTAATAACGCTACTATGTTGTCTGTGGTTTTGGTCGAGGGAGGACGCAGAGTGAATAGGTGGGGGGACAGGTCGGCTCGGTCACCACCGCGATCGTCCTGCGGTCAAAAATGAGGGTTTTTTTTTTTTTGAAAGTTTTCGTTAGTTTAAACAGTAATAGTGATTAAAGTAACAGAGAGGCTTGACCTTGGACTGCACTAGAGAGTCGGCTTTCAGGAGAGATTAGTTTATGAAAGTTTGAATATTTTCTTGGTGGTTTATGAATCAAGTTGTGGCATAATAATTAATACAAGTTGCATATGTGCATGAAACCAAGAATGCAAGGAACAGATCAAGATCCGGACTATGTCACAAGCTAACAAAACAAAATATTTATATCACCTATGTTTGTTTAAGCTCTCATGGATCGTTGAAAAATAAAATGTGTCATAATTAACCAAGGATTTCATCAGAAATTTGGTTAGTCCTGGCGTACGAATTGAGCTAATGACTTTGCCATTACCAGTCAAAGTCATTTGTTCAAATACCTTTTTATTTTATTTTTATTTTATTTTGAGCATGGAGACTTGCGACGACACGCAGCAATTATACGTCTCCTTGCTCAGTGAACATAGCAGCATACTTGGAATTCCTGCGTAGTACTAACTGGACTTGTACCAATTACTAAGACGTGACAGAATTGCGAAGCTGCTGCAATCTTTCTGTTGTTGCTTGGAAATGTATGGCATTAACTTCACTGTCAAGTAGGAGAAGCTCAAGGCAGCCACAAATATTAGTCGAGCATTTTTCACAAATCACGATCGACTGGTCGAGACTAGCAATTCGACTAAGTCAACTTTTCTTCATTCTCGGTTATAATTCGATTTGACAGATCGAATGTTTCAGTTCGACGGACTGAATGTTTTAATTCTAATATTAGATTTTTAATGTTAATGTTAAAATTAATATTAATATTAAATTAAAATTAATATCAACAATAACATTAATACCGAAAAAATAACATCAGAAATAATATTAAAATTAACATTAATATTAATTTTAACATTAAAATTAATATCTTTAAACATAATTTTTAAATGTATATTTATTGTGTCACCACGATCAATGATAACGTGATAAAGAAAGATAAGTTAAAAGAGAAATATATGTTAGAAATAAAGAACTGTTGCTACTCGTTGAAGGAAGAATGATTGCATATTTCTTATCATATACTGCAGTAGAAAGAGAACTGTAAGAGACTAGTCCTCTTAGAGAGATATCAGTATAAAATTTTGGTATCTGCGTATTGCTTTATTCTCTCTATTTACTTACTGCTTTACTTTACTACATTTAATTATCTATCTGCATTTGCCTTTACCTGCAATATTTTTAAATGGGAATATATCGTCCGCTACACTCTATTTACCCCCTCCCCCCCCCCCCCCCCCCCCCCCTCTCCTCTAGAGGTGCCATCGATCCCACAACTCGAACTGATACTAGTGGTAACGAGCAGTTGTAGAGAATAATAATGGGATAATTTTATTGATAAGCTATTGCCACTACTTATAGAGGGTCCAACTCCTCTTCACAATACATCTTCCGATGTGGGACTAAAGTCCCTTATTGGTTCTCAATACTCCCCCTCAAGATGGGCGATAGATATTAATCATCCCCATCTTTTTACATAACTTTGACAGACTCAATGAATTAAGACCCTTAGTCAGACAGTCTACAACTTGTTCTTCTGAGCGAACATGGTCAATCTTCAGTATCCCTTGTTCCAGCTTCTCCTTGATGAAGAATCGATCGATCTCGATGTGCTTCGTTCTGTCGTGCTGAACTGGTTGTTAGCTATACTTATTGCAGCTTGACTATCGCTCAAAAGATGTAACGGTGCTCCATTGTCCAGCTTCAACTCTGTCAGCAGGGCTTTCACCCACAGCAACTCTGACACTCCCAGAGCCATTGCTCTGTATTCTGCTTCAGGTGATGACTGTGCTACCACTGACTGTTTCTTGCACCTCCATGAGACCAGGTTTCCTCCTACAAAAATACAGTATCCCGTGGTAGACCTTCTATCGTCTATACAGTTTACCCAGTCTGCATCGCAGTATCCCTCAACTTCTATGCGTCCATTCTGCTTGAACCATAGTCCTTTTTTCGACGTCCCTTTCAGATATCTCAAGATCTGAAACACTGTTTCCATATGACCCGTTCTTGGATCATACATGTAGCGACTCACTACACTTACCGTAAATGACATATCAGGACGAGTGTTCTCCAGATAAATCAAAATCCCTACAAGTCTTTGATACCTTTCACGATCAAAAGGCTCTCCTGCTTCTGCTCCCAACTTGCACTTCTGGTCAATTGGAGTGACTGCTGCTTTGCATCCCAGCATCCATGTCTCCTTTAGCAGATCTAATGTGTATTTTCTTTGTGAGAGAATAATTCCTTATTCGCCGTCATACACCTCGATACCCAGAAAGTATCTCATTGCTCATAAATCCTTCACCTCAAACTCTTTTGCGAGTTTTGACTTCTGCTTAGTAATCTCGACTTCATCATCACCTGTGATTACTATATCATCCACATATACAACAACTATAGTGATGTGGCCTCTTGCATGCTGGAGAAAGGCCGTATGATCTGCATTTGTTTGATGGTACTATTCCATACCTATAACAGCCTTTCTGAATATGTCAAACCAGGTTCGAGGAAATTGCTTGAGCCCGTATAGCGACTTTTTTAGTTTACTCACTTTACCATGCGACGTCCCTCCATCTGATTTTGTCGCGTAGCACCCTGGCGGGAGTTCCATGTATACTTCTTCTTGCAAGTCCCTATGGAGAAAGGCATTATTCATATCTAACTGATATAGCTTCCACTCATAGTTTGCTGCAATAGAAACCAGAGTTCTCATGGTGCTCATCTTTGCTACTGGGGCAAACGTCTCATCATAGTCGATGCCATATGATTGTGTGTATCATTTTGCAACCAACCTCGCCTTATACCGCTCTACTTTTCCTTCTGGAGTCTCCTTTATTGTGTACACCCATTTGCATCCCACAGCTTTCTTCCCTTTGGGTAATGGAACCAGCTCCTATGTCTTATTTTTCTCTAGTGCCCCCAAGTTCTTCCATCATTGCGGCTTTCCACCTTGGATCTTTCTTTGCTTCCTGCCAACACTTAGGCAAAGCAGTCCATATTTTATTAAAGTTTCATTACTGTCGTACAGCAGAGCAGTGTTGGAGGTATTCCTAGATTGACACTATTTAGATGTCCGTTTATTATTCCAGTGTTAGGAAGTGTTACCTTAGATATTGTGTAGGTTAGAGGCTCTAGAAGGAGTACTATCGATCTTAAATTTCGAGGACAAAATTTTTCTAAGGTGGGTAGAGTTATAGCACCCAATTTTTCAAATGAGAGTAATTTCAAAATTTTGTGTTTATAATTATTTTAATAATGATATTTAATTCATAATATGATTTTTGGTGATTTTAAATTATTTTAAAATTATTTAAATCAACAACTTGTGGTTTTGACGTTTTGCTAGTGAAACCCTAGAGACTGTTTGACCTAGAGCCTAACCATGTGATTATGATATTTTAACATCATTTTTGGCCTAAGGATATTTTTGCATTTGACCTCTTTGAATTATTTTGATATTATTTTATTATTTATGATATTGTTTTGGGGTTATTTGAGTCGGATTCGAATTTCAACTCAATCCGACTTGAAACGGGGACCCTGGGGTAGTTAGACTCTAGTGGGACCCACACACTAGTTAGGCATGACCCACATGATATTAATTTTAGTCCACATGATAGAAATATTTTAGTTAGAGGTTAGACTAATTATTATGGATAAGGTTAGTGTGATTAGAGACTTTAGAATGACTAATTTAGCCCCAACCAATTAGCCCTTTTCTAATACTCATAGAATAGGTTAGTGGGGGCATTTTGGACCTTAGCATAATAGGACAAATAGCCCCATATGGCCAGCCACTTTGGGAGAGGATAAGCTCAAGTTCATTTCATTATTCTCATCCACACTCTCTCTCTTGTTCTTTCCCAAATTCCTAGATAGCAATCCCTAGCAATTTCTCCACCAAATCCTTCCATTTCGCCACCAAATCTTCTTTTTTCCTTCTCCATTCTAGCCAAGGAGGAAGCTACCCAAGTTTGGGAGGATTCGGAGCTCGTTCGTGTCCTTTTGGAATCTCTACGTGTCGATGTCGCACCGGAAAGGCTTTTCTTTCGATTCGATCTACCGGAAGGTATAAATCCCTTCTCCTTTTCATTTCCTCATGCATATAGGTCTATTTTGAACCCATAGGAATGACCCCCATGGTTGTATCTCCATTTGTTTCCATTTCGTGTCCATTTGGAGGTCATAGGAGTGTCCTTTGTGTTGTGGTTGTGTCCATGTGGGAAAACTCCAAATTTGGACACACTATGTGTTGTTGTTATGTATGAATGAATTATTACATGTTTAATCTCATATTTTTGTATTGGAGATGTGTTCTATAGTGTCTCATATATATATATATATATATATATATATATATATATATATATATATATATATATATATATATATATATATATATATATATATATATATATATATATATATATATATTAGTGTAGAGAGTGAGTTCTTGATATATTATGTTATATATTTGTGTTCTTTTGTCTCAAACTACGCAAATCCGTCATGATTTTTATCCACGTTTTTAATTTCAGCCCTAACTTAGAAATGTCATAACTTCTACCTCAAAGCTCGGTTTAGTCTTCCATTTTTTTAAAAGAAGCGTATTGAAGTTAGCTTTCCAAAAACATGTACTAAAAGGCCTAATTCATTCTGTAAGTTTCTGGAGAATTATTTGAGTGTCAGCTGTATGAAAGACAAATGCGTTTTCGGTGTTTTCACGATTTCGGGAGTTTTCGGAAACGAAAATGCGATCCGTTTGAAGTTTCGGAAAGCTAACACATAGATCTATAACATAATTTAATCCTAGATTTTAATTCATACTGAGATGGTACAGTATTGATTATTAGTAGGAGTTAGTATTCGGCATATGCATTTTATGCACACTTGTGTGTAATATAATGTTCTATTTGATTTTAACCCATGTTAATGTATTACATTATGTAATTAAATAGAGAATGCAAGCATGAGTAGATGGTTAAATAAATGATGTAGGAGGTGTAAGTATCCTATCTAATGTAAGCATGTATAAGTATGGCTTGTAATGAATATGTAGGTTCCATAGTATGTAATGTATGGTGCATATAGTAGTGCAAGAGAATAAATGAATGATGAATGAATGCAAGCATGAATGTAATGTAATAATATATGTAATGTATGTAATATACAAGTTAATGAGATGTAATGTTCTATGTTAACACAAATCCTATATTACCTCATGTACCCCCCTTACACTATGTTGACACTATCACACTTGACACTTTGTTCACTTACACTTTGACACTCTTTGATATGTATACACTATGTATGCCCATTTAACCCTCACTTGCCCTTTGCCATGTTCACATACACACAGATAGCCTCTTAAATAAGTATTTATGAATATAGTTAACTTAGCTATGTATGTATATTATACATATGTTAGTATATTGTGTTATAATATATAAGTTTATATAACCATTTGAAATGTCATAATTATAGACCTAATGTTGAATACCAATGTATGCATGTGTATATATATGTAGACATATATAGCTTAAAGTAATAGATTACCTAGTGTATATCCAATGTGAATTCTTGCCTATTTGAGTATTGAATAATTGCATGCTATATAGAGTTGGGTGTATGTTGGCTTGTATAGCCTTGTATTGATGTGTGCTTGCTAGGATAGTCTTGGTTAGGCCTAGTGAGACTTGCTGGGTTAGGACATGACCTAATTTGACCTAGTTTGACTAGTGCAGTTGACCAAAGTTGACCAAGGGTTGACTTTGGCCTAGTTTGACCTAGATTCATGTAGAATGTATTGTAGTGCTTTATATTACCCTTCTGGACATGTTGTGACTTGTGCTGTTCTAATTAGGAGCCAGACACCTCTCCTCGGACAGTATCTTTACCTTGGACATTTAGATATCAGGCGAGTACATTCTCTGATCATTTCATATCTTGTTTAGGATTATATTTCCTGCTTTAGATTACTTTACATGATGCTGACACGTTGGAAACACGGATTAGTACTATATGGATCTTGTTGTGCGATGTTATCCCCTTAGCGGATACATCGGATATTCGTATTCGTGTACTTTATCGTGAGCATCGTGTACTCCTTGTATTCGTGACATTCGTGTACAAATCGTGTAAAATCGTGTATATTCATGTATTCACATGATCTCGTGTGCGATTATACTTCGTGTGCAATAACATAACTTAGCTTGATCCTTGTGTATTGATTGGGACGGGGGAGTAAAAGTGGTTATGTAATCAATCCAGTAGATTACTCGTGTACAACCTCTGTAGATTACTCGTGTACAACATCGTGCCGTTTACATAACCATCTTGTGCTCTGAATCACTAGTCACTGATAGTTCTCTATATATTGTAGCTATTTACTTACAGTCTCTCTCTTTTTATCATGTTATTTCTTCAGATCCTGTATCTTACTCTCTAGCATGTTTATATTTCCTAACCTATTATGATATTGTTGAGATGTACTGTACTCGCTCCTGTCCTGACTGGACCCGTTGATAAATTTTACAGATAGCTTGGAGGTTGCCTGCTAGCGTAGAGGAGACACATTAGAGGTTGTTTAGATAGTTATTTCAATTGTCTGGAGTTATATTTACTTTATAGATTACTGTATCTGAGTTTGGAGATTTGAGATGTATTTCTGGATTTGTGTATCTTAGACACTTAGATTTCTCTCTGTTGTACCTCTTTTGGATTTCATGTTTTATCTATCCTTATCATGCTCTACCTTAGATGTGATTGAGTCTGTACCTACTATGTCACCCTCATTCGGGGAGTATAAACTGTTTAGCCTTATACTGTTAGATGCATGAGACCTAGAACAATGTTCTACCGCCGACACTGCGGCGTAGGCTGGACGTACCCACTTCTCGTGCCCTAACTCTAGGGTGCGGGTCGTGACACGTTTTTAGTGGTGGCCCATGCAGGTCGAGTTTGTGTAGTGGTATTCGAACTAGAGTACCATTACAGCCTGCAGTAGGAATAGGATTTATTTTTGAGGATACTCAATCACTGTTAGGATTCCTTGAGAGATTCCTGGGATGACCCTTGAGAATCTCATTTTGAATTCCGATTTAAACTCCTTTTCCTTGTTTTGATTCACCTTTTTCCTTGATTTGAATTTGATTTTATGGATTCATTGTAGAACTTTGAATCCTGGTATTAGTTGATGATTTTGATAAAATTTTGTAGTTGTTGATTTAATTTTGTATTTAGATTAATATTTTCAAATCCAAGGTACTCAATTACACTTAGGATTCTTTGAGAGATTTCTGGGATGACCCCTGAGAAACTCATTTTGAACTTCAATTGGAATTCCTTTTCCTCTTGTTTGGATTCACCCTCATTCCTTGCTATTGAATTTAAGCTTGATGGGTTCCTCTCGTTTGAACCGATGAGAAGGAACATATCTTCATTATTCTTTCTCGCCATTATTCCCTTGCATTCTTATTTACCTCTTATCTTAAACTCTGTCTCATTACATTAATTACCCATATCTTGTCGTCCCTACCAGATGTACTTCGAAACCCTTGAATCTTCGTATCTTTTGTATGGGGAAGGCTAAGGAAGTGACGTAAATTATGTAGCTCAGAGAAGACGTAACTGGTTATTTTATGATGATCTAAAGGAAATCAAATGTGGAGTGTTCCATATGGAAACTTGAGATAGAAATGTGGTAAAGGTCTCGAATAGAATAACGAGATGTATACTGCTAATCTGGAAACAATTACATTTAGAGAAAATTTGGGATTATGAGATAGTTTATAGGTGTATTCAAAACTAATGAGGATATCAGAGGTCAACCTAGTTTTGAGAACTTAGAAAATTTTGATTATTGATTCTGGGGAAAACTTTTACTCTGAGGCTATATAGAAGGTTATTGATGGAAAAGAGAAGTTAATTGTGTTTAATAAGGATATTAAACAAGATGTTGCGAGAAAATAACTAGGGATAGAGAGAACACAAAGTTATGGAAGTTTAGAGATTGTTGTGAAATATTTTTAGGAGAATAATATTCAAGGGTGTATGTCGAAAAAAATACGAAAGTTAATTTTATGATGGAAGATAAGTTTTGTAAGGCCTAGAGATTTAAATTAAATAGTACGAGGAGAACAATTTGAACAAGTTCAAGGAATTCGTAAACGGGATTTAGAGGTTTTAGGTCAAATTTAAGACAAGGTGAAAGAACTTAGAAATTTAAATAAATAGTTAATGTTGATTCCTAAATGTGAGGGTTGTGCTTCAAGAGTGATGTTTGGAAATTGGGAATTGCCTACGGTAGTCATAGTAAGGATTTAAGTAAAGGTTAAATTTTCATATGGAGACTGGTGAGGTAAAGATATGATTGGCAAGTTATGACCAGATGAACTTAAGAGTATCAGAAGCAGATGACTAATCAGAACCGGTACATGATGGTCTGATCAACCTATTGCACTTTGGTTCGCTTTTTCATGTATCAATCTACGAGGATGGAGACATATTTAAACTTGACCCTAGAGTCTCATTCGCGACAGCCTTGACAATTCTCCTTGAAATCTTTTCATCGCCTATGAACCTCGTATTCGTACTCAGTCGAATTAAATTTAATCATGACCTGAACCTCCATCATTGGATGCTTGTGCTCATACTTTGATTTCATTGATTTTCCTTCTTGCCCAAATCTCGTTTTATCCCGAAATTGATCAACTTAGACGTGTCAAGACAAAAATCTATTTGTGATTTGTTGTGCCTAAATTTTTAAATTTTTTCTATTTTATGGAATAGTAACCTTTTAATAATTTCTTAGTTGCTTGTTAATGACCAATTTTTATATAGGATGGTAGACAGCCCTACCACCTTGATGATTGTTGTTCCCTTATCTTTCCAATTAGGAAACCCTAGATTGTTTGTGTGTTGATACCATAGTACTGTTTTGACCTAGAATGATTAGTGTACTTAGGTGAGATTTTCAACTGCTATGGTATGCCCTGACCTTGTATACTATTCCTTCAAATTGCATGATTTAGATAAAAAAAAAAATTAGACCTTAATTGTTGGAAAATAGGGACGTCACCCTATTAGTATCAGTTGTAGATATACATAGGTTTGTCCTTGATGTGGGGATGTGTGTCTATAAACATATAGCTTATGAGATTTATGAGAGATTATAGTATCAGCCTTAATAGGATGTACTAGTCTTTTGGTGAGTATAAATGTGTTATGAGAGATAGGGGCCTATATGTCTTAGTAATGCATCGTTCCTATGGTAATAGAATGTATTAATAGATGGTTAATAGGAAGATACTAGTTTGAGCATACATATAGCCTATGATCAGTTCCTTTTCATCCTTAGTTAAGACCACTTTAAAATAGGTCCAGTCCCTTGGATATAGGTTCCAGTCCATATTTTATTGAAGTTCCATTACTGCCGTACAGCAGAGCAGTGTTGGAGGTATTCCTAGATTGACACTATTTAGATGTCCGTTTATTATTCCAGTGTTAGAAAGTGTTACCTTAGATATTGGGTAGGTTAGAGGCTCTAGAAGGAGTACTATCGATCTTAAATTTCGAGGACGAAATTTTTCTAAGGTGGGTAGAGTTGTAGCACCCAGTTTTTCAAATGAGGGTAATTTCAAAATTTCGTGTTTATAATTATTTTAATAATGATATTTAATTCATGATATGATTTTTGGTGATTTTAAATCATTTTAAAATTATTTAAATCAATGACTTATGGTTTTGACGTTTTGCTAGTGAAACCCTAGAGACTGTTTGACCTAGAGCCTAACCATGTGATTATGATATTTTAATGTCATTTTTGGCCTAAGGATATTTTTGCATTTGACCTCTTTGAATTATTTTGATATTATTTTATTATTTATGATATTGTTTTGGGGTTATTTGAGTCGGTTTCGAATTTCAACTCAATCCGACTTGAAACGGGGACCCGGGGGTAGTTTGACTCTAGTGGGACCCACACACTAGTTAGGCATGGCCCACATGATATTAATTTTAGTCCACATGATAGAAATATTTTAGTTAGAGGTTAGACTAATTATTATGGATAAGGTCAGTGTGATTAGAGACTTTAGAATGACTAATTTAGCCCCAACCAATTAGCCCTTTCCTAATACTCATAGAATAGGTTAGTGGAGGCATTTTGGACCTTACCATAATAGGAAAATAGTCCCATATGGCCAGCCACTTTGGGAGAGGATAGGCTCAAGTTAATTTCATTATTCTCATCCACACATTCTCTCTTGTTCTTCCCCAAATTCCTAGAGAGCAATCCCTAGCAATTTCTCCACCAAATTCTTCCATTTCGCCACCAAATCTTCTTCTTTCCTTCTCCATTCTAGCCAAGGAGGAAGCTACCCAAGTTTGGAAGGATTCGGAGCTCGTTCGTGTCCTTTTGGAATCTCTACGTGTCGGTGTCGCTCCGGGAAGGTTTTTCTTCGATTTGACCTACCGGAAGGTATAAATCCCTTCTCATTTTCATTTCCTCATGCATATAGGTCTATTTTGAACCCATAGGAATGACCCCCATGGTTTTATCTCCATTTGTGTCCATTTCGTGTCCATTTGGAGGTCATAGGAGTGTCCTTTGTATTGTGGTTGTGTCCATGTGGGAAAACCCCAAATTTGGACACACTATGTGTTGTTGTTATGTATGAATGAATTATTACATGTTTAATCTCATATTTTTGTATTGGAGATGTGTTCTATAGTGTCTCATATATATATATATATATATATATATATATATATATATATATATATATATATATATATATATATATATATATATTAGTGTAGAGAGTGAGTTCTTGATATATTATGTTATATATTTGTGTTCTTTTGTCTCAAACTACCCAAATCCGTCATAATTTTTATCCACGTTTTTAATTTCAGCCCTAACTTAGAAATGTCATAACTTCTAGATCAAAGCTCGGTTTAGTCTCTCGTTTTTTTTAAAAGAAGCATATTGAAGTTAGCTTTCCAAAAACATGTATTAATAGGCCTAATTCATTCTGTATGTTTTTGGAGAATTATTTGAGTGTCAGCTGTACGAAAGACAAATGCGTTCTCGGTGTTTTCGCGATTTTGGGAGTTTCCGGAAACGAAAACGCGATCCGTTTGAAGTTTCGGAAAGCTAACACATAGATCTATAACATAATTTAATCCTAAATTTTAATTCATGCTGAGATGGTACAGTATTGATTATTAGTAGGAGTTACTATTCGGCATATGCATTTTGTGCACCCTTTTGTGTAATATAATGTTCTATTTGATTTTAACCCATGTTAATGTATTACATTATGTAATTAAATAGAGAATACAAGCATGAGTAAATGGTTAAATAAATGATGTAGGAGGTGTAAGTATTCTATCTAATGTAAGCATGTATAAGTATGGCTTGTAATGAATATGTAGGTTCCATAGTATGTAATGTATGGTGCATATAGTAGTGCAAAAGAATAAATGAATGATGAATGAATGCAAGCATGAATGTAATGTAATAATAGATATAATATATGTAATATAAAAGTTAATGAGATGTAATGTTCTATGTTAACATAAATCCTATATTACCTCATGTACCCCCTTACACTATGTTGACACTATCACACTTGACACTTTGTTCACTTACACTTTGACACTCTTTGATATGTATACACTATGTATGCCCATTTAACCCTCACTTGCCCCTTTGCCATGTTCACATACACACACATAGCCTCTTAAATAAGTATTTATGGATATAGTTAACTTAGCTATGTATGTATATTATATATATGTTAGCATATTGTGTTATAATATATAAGTTTATATAACCATTTGAAATGTCATGATTATAGACCTAATGTTGAATACCAATGTATGCATGTGTATATATGTGTAGACATATATAGCTTAAAGTAATAGATTACCTAGTGTATATCCAATGTGAATTCTTGCCTATTTGAGTATTGAATAATTGCATGCTATATAGAGTTGGGTGTATGTTGGCTTGTATAGCCTTGTATTAATGTGTGCTTGCTAGGATAGTCTTGGTTAGGCCTAATAAGACTTGCTGGGTTAGGACATTACCTAGTTTGACCTAGTTTGACTAGTGCAGTTGACCAGAGTTGACCAAGGGTTGACTTTGGCCTAGTTTGACCTAGATTCATGTAGAATGCATTGCAGTGCTTTATATTACCCTTCTGGACATGTTGTGACTTGTGCTGTTCTAATTAGGAGCCAGACACCTCTCCTCGGACAGTATCTTTACCTTGGACATTCAGATATCAGGCGAGTACATTCTCTGATCATTTCATATCTTGTTTAGGATTATATTTTCTGCTTTAGATTACTTTACATGATACTGACACGTTGGAAACACGGATTAGTACTATATGGATCTTGTTGTGCGATGTTATCCCCTTAGCGGATACATCGGGTATTCGTGTTCGTGTACTTTATCGTGAGCATCGTGTACTCCTTGTATTCGTGACATTCGTGTACAAATCGTGTGAAATCGTGTATATTCATGTATTCACATGATCTCGTGTGCGACTATACTTCGTGTGCAATAACATAACTTAGCTTGATCCTTGTGTATTGATTGGGGCGAGGGAGTAGAAGTGGTTATGTAATCAATCCAGTAGATTACTCGTGTACAACCTCTGTAGATTACTCGTGTACAATATCGTGCCGTTTACATAACCATCTTGTGCTCTGAATCACTAGTCACTGATAGTTCTCTATATATTGTAGCTATTTACTTACAGTCTCTCTCTTTTGTTGGCCCATTCCATGGTCACACCCGATTTCGATAATCAACAGATGCTTTAGTCGATACACAAAATATAGAAAATGCTGCTAATCATTTTAGGAATCATGAAATCGTATTCAACGGACGGTGTACCGCACTTATCAAAGCTTCTAAGTCATCAAAAACTTCCGAAGACTTGTTTCTAAGCTTATTCTGTATTTTCTATTTTATTGAGTCTAGGAAAAATTTGTAAAGTCAATTTGGTCCTACTGGCTTAGGGTTAAAATTATCTTTATTTCAAAAAGCCTATTCATTTATATTTTCGACTACAAAACATATTTCGAAAATATCTCTTTTCAAATAATTTTACAAAAAGCCAAAAACAATATTTCAAAACTGTTTTTCTGACAGAACTCGAAAACCGAGTTCGGCCCGAGTTCGGTCCGAACTCTGCCCGAGTTCGGTCCAGAATATTTCAAATTTTAAGTTGGCTCCAAATCAGCGAGCAACGTCTCTTTGCAAGATATTTGGTCCCGAACTCTGCCCGAACTCTGTCCGAGTTCGGTTCGAGAAAACACCTATAAATAGAGGAGAACTTTCCATTTCAAAACATCAATTCATTCTTCATTCTCTTCTCTATTCATTCAAGTGTTTTCTAGTGATCTAAAAATTTCAAATCTCACCTAAACTTCTCTTAGCCAAAAGCCAGTACTATCAGATTAATTTAGAAGTCTTTTGGTTATTCAGAGTTGTAAAGAGGTCGTCAAGTTTCAACAACAATTCTCGTTGTGGAGCTGGTCGTGCGCTCGTCACCAAGCACGGTGTATGTTGGAGTTGGTCGTCCACTCGTCAACAAGCACGGTGGTGTAAGAGTTGCAAGCACTCAGTTAAAGCTTATGCCTTTAGTGGATTAACATCGAGCAAGAGTACTCGAGACTGGATTAGTCCTCTCAGAGGGATACCAGTATACATCGCTGTGTTACTGAGTTTGATTTTCTATCTCTTACTTTTTGCTCTTACTTCACTGCCATTGCTTTAAATTTTTATTGGTGATTATTTTTTCCGCTGCACACACGCACTCTATTCACCCCCCCTCTAGAGGTGCTCAACGATCCTACAATTGGTATCAGAGCAGGTTATATTCTTATATAACAAACCTTAGAGAGTATATATATGGCAGCCGTGAAATCTATATTCAACGGTGAAGGGCAATCCACAAATAGACCTCCCCTATTTGATGGAACAAACTATACATACTGGAAAACACGTATGACTTTCTTTCTAAAGTCTCTAGATTTTGATTTATGGTCAATAGTCATTGATGGTTATAAGAAACCAGCCCCAATAGTTGTTGATGGACAACTGGTTGAGAAGACTCATGATAAATGCACTGAAGCAGAAAAGGCTAAAGCAAGCCTAGATGCTCGTGCCATCAATGCACTATTCTGTGCAATTGATAAAACCGAGTTCAATATAGTTTCTACCTGTAAGACGTCTCATGAGATTTGGAAACTCCTTGAGGTAACCCATGAAGGGACTTCCCAAGTCAAGGAATCCAAAATCAGTAGACTGACTCAGGAATATGAATCTTTCAAAATGAAACCCGGTGAGTCAATTACACAGATGTTTACTCGTTTCCTAGATATAACTAATCCCTTTCAATCTCTTGGTAAAGATTACAGCAACCATGAGAAAATCAGGAAAGTGCTGCGGGCTCTAACAAAGAACTGGAATCCAAAAGCTACAGCAATCATTGAAGGACACGATCTGACCACAATGACTCTAGAAACACTGATGGGTAAATTGATGACTCATGAGCTCGACTTGCAAGACTTTGAAGAGGCCACACCAAAAGAGAAGACCATTGCCTTCAAAGCTCAAGCAAGAAAATCAAATTACAACGACTCAGATGAAGAATCATCAAGTGGTGATGAAAAAGCCCTACTGGTGAAGAACTTCAAGAAATATCTAAAGTTCACCAGCAGAAAGAAGAAAGACATCCAAGAAAGCAATGAAGACAAGACAATATGCTTCGGATGCAAGAGATCAGGGCACATGAAGAAAGACTGTCCAGCTACCAAGAAGAGCAGTCCATATGATCGATCAAGATCAAACAGAAGATCCACATCTGGCCAAAAGTATGCCAACACAAGCATCTGGCACGAGAGTGATGCCAGTGACTCAGAAGAAGAAGACAGACCATGTAGCAATGCAAATGTTTGTCTAATGGCATTCGAAAAGGTATCATCTAATCCTCTGTTTGATGACTTTACTTTTGATGAACTAGAGACTGCCTTTAGCGATTTACTTGAGGATCACAAAACTGTGCTCGACAAGTATAAGCAATCTCGAAAAGAGATTAAGGCACACACAGCCGAGATAGCTAGATTGTCTAATCTTCTTGAGGATATTAAAGAAACATCTACTACGGTAACACGGAAGAGATAACCAAACTTAAAGTAGACTATCAAGAGGCTATCCTCAACATTGAAAAGAAAGAAAAAGACTATGTCAAAATACACAAACTTTATGACATAGAGAAGAAGTTGCACCTAGTAACTGAACAAAGGCTCCTTGATATGACTGCAAGATACGAAGAGTCTATAGCGATTTCTAAAAAGTTAGAAATCAAGTTGGACAAACAGGCAATATCTGTGACACAGCCCAAGATTAGTCCTAATGCAAAGCATACACCAAAAAGGACTAAACACAAGAAAGCACAGAGGAAACACGAATACCATTATGCTTTCACTTATAGGTTTTCCAAACAGAACAAGCCTGCAAACACGGTTTATTCCACTAAACTAACTTGCACATATTGTGGTACACACGGTCATATATCACAATATTGTATGGCAAGAAAGCTTGTTGATAACCATACTCTAGTTTGGAAACCTAAAACTAATCTGAGTGGACCCTTCAGAAAATGGGTACCAAAGGATTCATCTACTTGTCTTGTAGGTGGACCCTCAACCCTCTCATGCTAAAAGCAAGTGGATTCTCGATAGCGGATGTTCGCGACACATGACTGGTGATGCATCTTTATTCGCTACGCTATCGATGAAGAAAGAAGGATACGTCTCCTTCGGAAACAACTTGAGAGGTGATATTATAGGTAATGGCACTGTAGGTATGTCTCCTTATCCAATAATAAAAGATGTTTGTCTAGTAACCGAATTGAAACATAACCTATTGAGCATAAGTCATTTGGCAGACAATGGTTATGGTATCAATTTTGTGAAAGATAAATGTACTATTTATGATTTGTCATCTGGTGATCCCGTATATAAAGGGATTAGAGAAGACAACATCTATGTTTTCTTTTTGGAGAACACTAACAATGCAGGAAGGTGCCTAGTAGCCAATCAAGATGAAAGCTGGCTATGGCATATAAGACTAGGACATGCAAATATGGATACTATCTCACGCTTGAACACAAAGAAATTGGTAAAAGGACTCCCTGATATTTCATTCAAGAGAGACATGGTATGTGCTGACTGTGAAAAGAACAAAGCACATAGATCATCTTTTAAATCCATAAACGCTGTAAGTACTTCGAGACCTTTGCAGTTGATTCATATAGATTTATTTGGTCCTAGTAGAGTCGCTAGTCTTGGCGGTAAACTCTATGCTTTTGTGATTGTTGATGATTTCTCTCAATTTACATGGGTTTACTTTTTATCAAACAAAAGTGATGCAATTTTTGAATTTCAGATATTTTGTAAAAAGGTTCAAAACGAAAAAGGCTTCATGATTACTCGTATCTGAAGTGATCATGGTGGCGAATTCGAAAATACTGATTTTAAAAAGTTTTGTGATGATAGTGGATACTACCACGAATTTTCTTGTCCTAGAACTCCCCAACAGAATGGTGTTGTGGAGCGGAAGAACCGTACTCTAAGTGACATGGCTAGAGTCATGCTTAATCAGTACAATCTTCCTAAATATTTTTGGGCAGAAGCTGTTAGTACAGCCTGTCATGTTTTAAATAGGGTGTTAATTCAACCTATATCGAAGAAAACACCATATGAACTTTGGTTTGGAAGAATTCCAAACATTTCTTATTTTAAGGTTTTTGGTTGTCGCTGTTTTATCCTGAACACCAAGGATAACTTGGGAAAGTTCGACTCCAAAGCAGATGACGGGATATTTCTCGGATATGCTGCTAAGAGTAAGGGATACAGAATTTTTAATAAAAGATCTATGATTGTTGAGGAGAGCATTAACGTTACTTTTGATGAGCTAAATAGTCACAGATCTAGCGACAGTGATGATGAAGCAGCACCTAAAAAGACTAAGAAGAGTTCTGAAAAAGATCAGACACAAGAGGCAAGTACTGATAAAGGTTCCGAAGATGCAGGAACTGAGAAGAGCCTAGTGAAAGACATGGCACAAAGATTTGAATCGCTAAGATTCAAACCAGATCATCCAGAAACTCTCATAATATGTGATGTATCAAAAGGTGTAAGTACACGTTCATCCCTTAAAGATTCAAAATTAGCAGCAAATGTAGCTTTCATTTCACAAATAGAACCTAAGAACATAGAAGATGCTTTTTCTGATGAATTTTGGATTTCTGCCATGCAAGAGAAACTCAATCAATTTGAGAGAAACCAAGTTTGGGAACTTGTTCCTAAACCTATTGGTCAATCGATAATTGGTACCAAATGGGTGTTCCGAAATAAATTAAGTGAAGATGGACAAGTTCTACGCAACAAAGCACGTCTAGTTGCTCAAGGTTATAATCAAGAAGAGGGAATTGATTATGACGAGACCTATGCTCCTGTTGCTAGACTAGAAGCCATCCGCATGTTTTGCGCATTTGCATGTTTTAATGATTTCAAACTTTTTCAAATGGACGTGAAAAGCGCATTTTTAAACGGTTTTTTAAAAGAAGAAGTTTTTGTAAAATAACCCCCTGGTTTTGAAGATTTTCAAAAACCTGATCACGTCTTCAAGCTTAAGAAAGCACTCTATGGACTCAAACAAGCACCTCGTGCTTGGTATGAACGCCTAAGCGCCTTCTTACTTGACAATGGATTTTCAAAAGGCAAGATAGATACTACTTTATTTATCAAATCCATGAATGATAATATACTTCTAGTGCAAATCTATGTTGATGACATTATCTTTGGTTCTACTAATGAAAGACTTTGTCAAGATTTTGCCAAGTGCATGCAGAGTGAGTTTGAAATGAGTATGATGGGAGAACTAAACTTCTTCCTAGGACTGAAAATCAAACAGCACTCAAATGGAACATTCATCAACCAAGCTAAGTACACGAAGGACATACTGAAGAAGTACGACTTCGAGAATGTAAAGCCAATTGGGACGCCTATGGCTACATCTTCTAAGCTTGATGCTGATGAAAGTGGCAAACCTGTCGATCAGCGTAAGTATCGAGGTATGATTGGTAGTTTATTATATTTAACTGCTAGTCGCCCTGATATTATGTTTAGTGTTTTTATTTGTGCACGATATCAGGCAAACCCTAAGGAATCACATCTTAGTGCTGTTAAGCGTATCGTCCGATACCTTAAAGGAACTTCTACAGTTGGCTTATGGTATCCCAAAACCAAATCCTTTGACCTTATAGGTTACTCGGATGCGGATTTTGCTGGATGCAAAGTCGACCGTAAAAGTACCAGTGGCACATGTCATTTCTTGGGAAAGGCCTTAGTCTCTTGGTTTAGCAAGAAACAAAATTCTGTAGCATTATCAACAACAGAGGCTGAGTATATTGCCGCAGGACGTTGTTGTGCTCAAATTTTGTGGATGAAGCAAACTTTAGAGGACTATAATATGCACTATACACATGTTCCTATTTATTGTGATAACACTAGTACAATTAATCTAACTAAGAACCCTGTTTGTCACTCACGCACTAAGCACATAGAAATTAGACATCATTTCCTTCGTGATCATCAACAACACGGGGATATCAATTTAGAATTTATTGACACTGAGCATCAATTAGCAGATATTTTTACTAAACCATTGGCTGAAGACCGTTTTAACATCTCGAGGCGTGAGCTCGGCATTCTTGAATTTTCGGACTCTTAATGCATATGATAATTAAAAGTGTTTTATAACTTGATAATTTATTTATTTAACGAAAATTATTTTTGGGGACAAACTTACAAAGGGTAATGTCTGTCACCACGGCTACGGTCGAAGCGAAGCGGTACTTAAGAGTTCCACGGTGAACCACCGTTAGCTGGGACAACCCCTATAGTTAACCCAAAATAACAGTAGTTAATAAATAAACCAATCAAAAGTTATTTATTACTCTTTTAATCATTCTGACTGCTTTGACTGTCTCGAAAATACAAGTGGCCGAACTCGGCCCGAACTCTGACCGAGTTCGGACCGAATTCGGACCGAGTTCGGTCGGCGCTGGTAACTTCCAGAACCCGAGCAGCCGGCCCTAGCTCCTATTTAATGGATCTTTCCCCTCACTTTTTCTCCACGCCAACTCGTGGAAAGCTCCTATCTCCTCCTAGAAGACCTTCCTCCTCCTTCCAAGCAAGGGATCGACGTGTTTTTATCGGGCGGTCATCTTCCTCCTTCATCCTTTTTCTCTAAAAAGGTATTCTTCTCCTTTTTCCTCATGGCCCCCAAACGTTTCCGAGGATCTTCTTCCCAACAAGCCTCATCTTCTTCGGACTACACACCTGCTAGTCTTTTCAGTCCAGCAAGGCCACGAGAACCCGATGAATATGATTCAACTTTGTTTGCCGACAAAGAACTCTCGGATCTCTGGTTCGATTCATTTGCTAGTCATCGTATTTGCAATGGGGCTTTTATTAATTTCAACACTTTCTTTGAGTATGCTCCTATTTTTGACCGTCTTGGACTGCGTGACTTTTTCGAAGTTCAAGACAGCATTTACGACAATGCTGTTCGGATGTTTTACTGCAATTTGCAAGTAAAACCGAATGGTAACTTCTATTCCTGCGTTGCTAGTCAGGAATTAGAATTTAGTGACGTTGATATTAGTGAATATTTTCATATTCCTGATCTTGGCGAGCCTTTGACTGACATCTATCACATTCAGTTCCCCGCTGATGTGACTCTTCAAACTTTTAGAAAACTGATTTGTCATCCTGTTCCTCCTCCTCGTCGCATATTTGCTAGAAATTTGAACCAACATTTTTACGAGCTTCATCGTATGGTCTTTTCTGTTCTTCTACCGAAGAAAGGATCAACTGATGAGGTTACTTTCCTTGAGCTAGCAGCTATGTACCATATCCATTATGGCATCCCCTTCTCTGTCCCTAAGACTATGATGTCCTGGATGTTAAACTGCAGAAAAGCAGGCAGGAACTTAGTCTATCCTATGCATCTTGCCTTCATATTTCGTCGTTTTGAGATTGATCTCGAGACTTATGCTGTCTCCTCTCCTGTTGTTGAGCTTACCCGCTCACGCCGATTCCCGGCACCTCCTCTTCCTCCTGGAGTTGCTCCTCCTGTTGATGCTGAGGTTCCTCCAGCTGATGACCCTCCTGCTCCAGCCCCTGCTCCCGGATACGATCAGCTATTACAGCGCTTTGATGCTTTCGTTGCTGTCTCCACGCAACGTTATCAGGAGTCGGAGTACCGACATATTTCTCAGGCCCAGGTGCTGAGAAATAGCATTGCTGATCTGCATTACAGCTTGGCTCATGATCCCGCTCATCCTGTCACCATCCTGCCGCACCCGACGTTTTTCGGTCCTCGTTTTACTGATGAGATCACTTTTCAGTATTTCGATCCGACCACTGCTTTCTTTCCTCCAGATCCACCCGGTGCAGATGATGCCACGATGTGACGAGATTCAG
This sequence comes from Iris pallida, assembly GCA_029216955.1. Taxonomy (NCBI): domain Eukaryota; kingdom Viridiplantae; phylum Streptophyta; class Magnoliopsida; order Asparagales; family Iridaceae; genus Iris; species Iris pallida. The sequence goes on along the minus strand of JANAVB010004599.1, from coordinate 9,725,840 downwards.
CCTTGGCTTAGTAGGATATTAGCATTTTTTTGATGCACTTTGCTGTAGTTTTTTTTTATTTGATGTAGTTTTAGTTTTCCTTCATGTCTAAACTGTTTTAGTTAGACATATATCAGTTGTATTTTCATTTCTAGTGGAAAACTTTATGGCATTTTCAGTTGTTCATGAGTTGCTTTTCATATTAGATGTTCTTGTTTATGTATCTTTGATGTGATTATTACTTTTCTGCTTCACTTTGTCTTTTGTTCTTGATTGTTGGCTTCACATATTACGGGGGAGCCCACACATTTTACTACTTGACAAAGGGGGAGAAAACGAGTTTTTTTTTTTGTTCTATTTTCTATAATTATATTTTGGTATAGACTCAAGTTTGTCAATTATCAAAATGGGGGAGATTGTTGGCCCATTCCATGGTCACACCCGATTTCGATAATCAACAGATGCTTTAGTCGATACATAAAATATAGAAAATGCGGCTAATCATTTCAGGAATCATGAAATCGTATTCAACGGACGGTGTACCGCACTTATCAAAGCTTCTAAGTCATCAAAAACTTCCGAAGACTTGTTTCTAAGTTTATTTTGTATTTTCTATTTTATTGAGTCTAGGAAAAATTTGTAAAGTCAATTTGGTCCTACTGGCTTAGGGTTAAAATTATCTTTATTTCAAAAAGCCTATTCATTTATATTTTCGACTACAAAACATATTTCGAAAATATCTCTTTTCAAATAATTTTATAAAAAGCCAAAAACAATATTTCAAAACTGTTTTCCTGACAGAACTCGAAAACCGAGTTCGGCCCGAGTTCGGTCCGAACTCTGCCCGAGTTCGGTCCAGAATATTTCAAATTTTAAGTTGGCTCCAAATCAGCGAGCAACGTCCCGAACTCTGCCCGAACTCTGTCCGAGTTCGGTTCGAGAAAACACCTATAAATAGAGGAGAACTTTCCATTTCAAAACATCAATTCATTCTTCATTCTCTTCTCTATTCATTCAAGTGTTTTCTAGTGATCTAAAAATTTTAAATCTCACCTAAACTTCTCTTAGCCAAAAGCCAGTACTATCAGATTAATTTAGAAGTCTTTTGGTTATTCAGAGTTGTAAAGAGGTCGTCAAGTTTCAACAACAATTCTCGTTGTGGAGCTGGTCGTGCGCTCGTCACCAAGCAAGGTGTATGTTGGAGTTGGTCGTGCACTCGTCAACAAGCACGGTGGTGTAAGAGTTGCAAGCACTCAGTTAAAGCTTGTGCCTTTAGTGGATTAACATCGAGCAAGAGTACTCGAGACTGGATTAGTCCTCTCAGAGGGATACCAGTATACATCGCTGTGTTACTGAGTTTGATTTTCTATCTCTTACTTATTGCTCTTACTTCACTGCCATTGCTTTAAATTTTTATTGGTGATTATTTTTTCCGCTGCACACACGCACTCTATTCACCCCCCCTCTAGAGGTGCTCAACGATCCTACATCTTTTTCATTATGTTATTTCTTCAGATCATGTATCTTACTCTCTAGCATGTTTATATTTCCTAACCTGTTATGATATTGTTGAGATGTATTGTACTCGCTCCTGTCCTGACTGGACCCGTTGATAAATTTTACAGATAGCTTGGAGATTGCCTGCTAGCCTAGAGGAGACACATTAGAGGTTGTTTATATAGTTATTTCAATTGTCTGGAGTTGTATTTACTTTATGGATTACTGTCTCTGAGTTTGGAGATTTGAGATGTTTTTCTGGATTTGTGTATCTTAGACACTTAGATTTTTCTCTGTTGTACCTCTTTTGGATTTCATGTTTTATCTATCCCTATCATGCTCTACCTTAGATGTGATTGAGTCTGTACCTGCTATGTCACCCCCATTCGGGGAGTATAAACTGTTTAGCCTTATACTGTTAGATGCATGAGACCTAGAACAGCGTTCTACCGCCGACACTGCGGCGTAGGCTGGACGTACCCACTTCTCGTGCCCTAACTCTAGGGTGCGGGTCGTGACAATGGCACTAATAGATATAAGATTGACAGGAAAAGATGGAGCATGTAAGACATTGGTGAGAGTGATGGAAGGGGTGCATGCGACAGTGTCTTTACCCATTACAGGTCTGGAGGTACCATCAGCAGTCTGAATGCTCTTCGACGTCGGTAGGTGAATATAGTCCTGGAACTCACCGCGGGACCCCGTGACATGGCGAGATGTCCCAGAGTCCATAATTCAACCTGGCTGATGGACAGATGCAAGAGCACGCGTAGGTAAACCTGTGCTGGATTGGGCAAAGCAAGTGATGTGATCCTCCGAGGTAGATGACATCCCATGAGTGACTTGACTATCGTCTAAAACCCAGCTTCGTGCCTTATAACCTCGCAAGGAACTCCCTCTCAAGAGGGGTTATTTCAGCCAGTTGGTTTCTTCCCCTTCTTCTGCCAGATTTGCTTTGTGTCCTCCAAAATAATTCTCCTTTCTACCAGCATATCCGCCTCTACCACCACGACGTCCTCCACTGCCCCGTCCGCGATCACTCGACTGACTTCGCAGGGGTTTAGGACAAAATCTGATGTAATGCCCTGAGTCACCACAGTTGTGACAGACACCACCCACAGAGGGAGGCTGATTGAATGTGGCAAGGGCAGACTTGTCAACAGCAACTTGCTCCCCCTGGAAGTAGCCCTTGTTGGGTATCAACTTCAATCGAGCTTCTTCTTACGTCGTGGCAACTATGGCGTCTTCTAAGGATGGAAGCTGGGTTTGTGCTAGAAGAACATTCCTTCTCAGCTCAAACACATGATTGAGCCCATTCAAAAACTTCATCATCCGCTTACGCGAAATATAATCCAGAAACTTCTGAAAATATTTTGTAAATGCTGGTTCGACCTGTGCATCTTCCATCCCAAGAGGATCATAGTGATCAGATCAGACCAGAACTTCTTCAATAGAGCTGCATACGCAGAGATGGTACGTTCGTCTTGTGCCACCCTATCGAGTTCATCCTGTAGTTGGAAGACCCGCATAGGGTTGCCCGAGCCTGAGTACATATCCTTCAAAGTCTGTCATATATCAGCAGAAGCCTCCATCGCCTCTACATTGCCCGACACCTGGTCGGTCAATGAGGCTGTCAACCACCCAGCCACGATGTTGTTGGCAATCTTCCAAACCGCAAACTCCTTTGAGGAGGGGTCGACTGGTGCCTTGGTTTGGCCATTAACATAGCCAACCAAGCCACGTCCCGTCAGTGTCCGCATCGCCTGCAGCGACCACTTCAAGTAGTTGGACGTTCCTTCCAACTTTGTCTCCAGCTTTTCCAACTTTCTTATTTTGTAGGGTGACGGATCCACATCAGTATGGGTCACACGTGGGGTCGCCTCGGTTAATCTCTTGGATAAGATATCACCAACCAAGGCCTTCATCTCTTCTGCCGTCAGTTTACCACCGATTGAATCCATGGCGTCTTCAACTGTGATTCGTCGTCTTCTTCATCGTCTTCATCGTTGTCAAAGTCTTCAACAGAGACTTGACAAATACGTTGTGAACTTGGCCAACACTGACGCACGCATGTAGATTCCGATATGAAAATCGGGGATGAAAAACAAATACAACATCTAGGAACAGATGATGCAAATAAAGCTTGACTTTCATCTGTCTTCGAAATACGCCCTTTTTTTCTTTCTTTCTTTCTTTCTTTTTTTCTCTCTTTCTTTCCTCTTTTTTTCTCTTTTTTTGTTGAAAAGATGGCTAGGGTTAGGGTTTGGATGGGAATGGAGCGACTATGGTTAGGATTAGGGTTTGGATGGGGCGGCTAGGGTTAGGGTTAGCATGTACGAGGGGGTAGTAGCAGGTGGGGTGTAGCAGCAGGGGGGTTCGGCCAGGGGGTGGGGTAGCAGCAGGTGGGGTGTAGCAGCAGGGGGTTCGGCCGGGGGGTGGGGTTTGCAAGGGGGGTTCGGCCGGGGGGGGTCGGCCAGGTGGGGTGGGTCGGCAGGGAGGGGTTCGACCAGAGAGGGGTGCGAAAAAATGAACATTGCAAGCACTTCCAAAGAAGGTGCAAAAACAAACAAAAAACGGGGGCGCTGCACAGCAGGTCCGGTGGGGGGGTCTGGAGGCGCTGCACAGCAGGTCCGGTGGGGAGGGGGGTCTGGTGGGGAGGGGGGTCCGGTGGGGAGGTGGTCCGGGGGCGCTGCACAGCAGGTCCGGAGGGGGGGCAGGTTTGGGGGCGCTGCACAGCAGGTTCGGAGGGGGGGCAGGTCTGGGGGCGCTGCACAGCAGGTCCGGGGGGGGAAGAAGGGAATTTTTTTTTTTGTGGAAGGGTTATGGCTCTGATACCATGTAGAGAATAATAATGGGATAATTTTATTGATAGGCTATTGCCACTACCTATAGAGGGTCCAACTCCTCTTCACAATAGATCTTCAGATGTGGGACTAAAGTCCCTTATTGGTTCTCAACAGCAGTATTTTAAAAATCGGAACGGACCAGCCGGTTGAAACTGTCAACCCGAAAACTATTAGGTTTTTCGTCATGGTTTAATATCGACCTGTCACTTTTTGTAAAAACCCGGACAACCCGGTCGACCCGGACGATCATAATACCGAACCGTCTAACCCAATTGGATTTGAACCTATTTGACATTGACTTTTGACTTTTGTTTTGCAATTTACGTGCAATCAAATTAAGTTAATATGTTTGCGTCTTGACTAAATCTTCTATGGTAAATATGAAGAACTTCTAAGTGGTATATATATAGAGTTGTGTACTGCGTAATGTATTCAATGTACTTATAAGTGGTGTATATATAGTTGTGTACTACATAATATATTCAATGTAAGATTGTAAGCCTATATAAGTGGTTCAATCCGGATAAATCCAATGGTTGGACCAATTTGACCCAATCCAATATTTTGACTGAATTGATCTCCACTTCGATTTTTAAAACGTTGGTAAGAGCATCAATAGTAAGGTTCATTCCAATTTCTAGATTAAGAATGTAGGAGTCCATTTTGTAGAATAGTAAGGTTCAATTAGAGTCACATAATGGTCCCGTTCCAACCACAGGGGTAGCCATTCTTATTTTCACGTTGTTCTATGTCACTTCATTATCTATCTCTTGTTACTTTACCATGTATTTCCATTTTTCTTATTGTTATAATATAGTTTCATTCTTGTCCATTTCATGCATTTTACTTAAACTGCACACTAGGCTTGTATATTATATATCTTGCTATGTTCCCTGAGGACCTGAACTTTTCTCCAGGTATAGAAGAAGAATATCCACAGGTATATGATTCAAGACTCGACCATGGAGCAGAAGCAGTTGATGTTGTTGCTATTCCTTAGTCTAATTTCAGCTTGGACTCTAGTTTATTTCTTACTTTACTTCTATAAGTAGTGGATTTATCTCCACCAGACTTATCATCTATCTTTGCTATATTTGACTTGTTGCTGGCTTGTTATATCGTTTATCTTATCTGTTAGTTCCTTAAGTTTACTTTGTGGATGAGATCGATGTAGAGAAAACCTGAGACTTATATATTGTTCCCGAGACTTTATAGACAGCGTAAGTGCATGCTTGAGGAGTTTTCCTATAATGGATTTACCCTTGAGTATGTACCAGCTGGCCAAGTCATGTGTCTAGTCCTAAATATTTTGGGACTTGAACGTGACAACGGGAGCTATAGGCTGGGCCTCGGAATTTCTACATTCAGAATATAGAAACTCATTTTGTAGAATATTAAGGCTTAATTTGGAACTCTAATTTCTAGATTCTATATTTTGTATTATTTTTTTAAAAATAAAGAAAGATGACACATGGGTCTATATCCATTTATCTCATTTGGGTCTCAAGATTATTTGTTTACTATTCTCATACAAATTCATCCTGTTATATATTTATTTTTTAATATATATTTGGACCTCGAGATGCATTCTTGATTTTTCATCTACTATTGATGCTCTAGACCCTTATTGGTTTAGTGTATTACTCAATGCACTAACAAAAGTTACTCGGGGATGTCCAAATTTTTTTATTTACAAGTTTGTCACTCATAAAAATTACTAAAGGCACCCACTACATAATTGACTGTCAAAACTTTTGATAGTCCTAAATAAACATACAGGAAAAAAATTATACAATCCTAGCATTATGCAGGACTTATGTTGGACTGCCAAAAATTTTGACAGTCCACTACATTAGTAGATTTGTCAAAAATTATGACAGTACTAAAGAAAATTTGTTGTTCACCTAGGACTCTCAAAAAATTTAATAGTAGTAGACAGCCCTTTAGTAAATTCTTTTGAATAACAAACTTTTAATATAAAAAAAAAGATCGAACAGTCCGAGTAACTTTTGTGGTGGCTTGAATAAGTACTCTTTGTTTATGGGTTCATTATAACACGGTATCCGAATAAAAATGAGCCTGGTCTGGACGATGCGAGGCATCCAAAACGTCGTAGGACTGACGAAAAATGACCACAATATGAGTTGACGTGGGTCAGAATGGGACGCCCGTGCATGAAAACTCAACAGCTAGGGGCGCCGCACGGACGGTCGAGGACCGGCAACATTCTACCACGGGTATAAACGACAGCCGACCACGCGGCCCGTCGTGCGGCACCGTAAGGACGTCGAGAAGACGTCGTAAGGGCGGCGTGCGCATAGAACGGGTGGCTGGGCGGCATCGACAGTCGTAGGCGTCGTGGACGCCTTCGACGTCGTGGGCGAAGCGAGGCGTTGAGTTGCCGGTGTCGAAAGACGTCGGCCGTCCCGTGAGGTTCTGGAGCGCGCGGAGTGCGCGAGACGTACGTGTGGGACGATGATGAAAAAGCTAGTGCAGACAAGATCCGTACGAAGAGTCCGAAACGATATGACGACCGACTAAAAATCGTATACAGGAAGACACAATTTAACTGAGTCCATACGTGCTAGAATTGAAAAAAAAAAAAAAAAGGAATAAGGAGTATCAAAGTAAACCAGCCACGAATACACAAAGTACGTAACATGTACAACACGAGCCCCAAATGTTGAAAGAAAAAATATTAAAAAAAAAAAACATGTAAATGATCACTATAACATATTACATATTATAAATATGTAAACATATATATATATATATATATATATATATCTCTCTCTCTCTTTTAAACAAATTCTCTCTCTCCTTCTCGGTTGGCGGCCTTCAAAGACCGAATCAGAAACTTGGACCGGAGAAAATTTTGAACGTCCCAACACCCACCACTTTAAATAGCCCATCACACTCCCATCCTTTTCCTTCAAACTCATCCCTCCCCCTCTCTCGCAAACAATGGCTTCCCTCTCGTCCCGCGCTCTGCTCTCCTCTTCGGCCGCCGCGTCGACGTCTTCCGCCGGCCGCGACTCCCTCTCCTACCTCTCGTTGCACCGGCGCCACTCCGTCGCCCTCCGCCAGCTACGGCTTGCGCCCGCGCCCATCTCCGCCAGAAGGTACGCGCATACGTACCCACTAAAGACGAGAGAGAATTGTTATTCGTGCTCCAATTTGTACTCCAGCACTCCACGTGAAACTACTTGCGATACTAAATGCTACTATCATTACCATTTTCGTCGTTACAGGCATACTACGAGTCTCTTACCCAAGTGCTTCACAACAAACTTCCGCGTCGATCTCAGCCTCGACCGCTCCATCTCTTACGTCGACCTCGACCTGACGAGTGAAGATCACGGCCGAGCCGAGAGTTCCCTCTTCCCCGAGTTGACGGTACGACCAAATCTTGACAGTTGTTTATATGATATATATCAGTTGACCCCACTTGACCCTTGCTATATTATATGTATAACAGGTTCTATCCGAAGAGCAACAAGATACCCTAGCTGCCACACCAGCTCATCCTGGCGGTCTATACGGTACTCGTTTGTTAAACCTTCGTGATTTCTTGTCGCTACAATCTTTGTAGTTCGCTATATATTGAGGCCTCTGGTCGGAAAAGAATACACAGAAATTTATCAACTTACTTACGTAGCGGTTTTCTACGTGCCAGCTTTATACGCGAGCTACCTGGCTGGGAATTTGGTCGAACGGCTGTGGAATTTCGCCTGGCCGGCCGCCGTCTCAATGCTCCACCCCAGCCTGCTGCCCGTAGCCGTCGTCGGGTTCTTCACGAAGCTCGCGATGTTCATCGGCGGCCCGCTGGTCGGCGAGTTCATGGATCATTTCCCGAGGATCCGCGCCTACTACGGCCTGAACCTCGTCCAGATATCGTCCCAGTTGGTGTCGGCCGCGATGATCATATACGCCCTCACCAAGGGCACTGTGCATTACGCTTCCGCGACGTCCGTGCTCGTCCAGCCGTGGTTCGTGGTTTTGATCGTGGCCGGAGCCATGGAGAGGCTTTCCGGGGTGGCCTTGGGGGTCACCATGGAGCGAGACTGGGTTGTCAGAGTAAGCTCTCTTCCCGAATTTTTTTTTTGTGGTCACGTGCGATTGCACAGCTTGTACATGCTCAGAAACGGTCCTAATCGTCCGAATTCCGTGCAGCTAGCTGGAGCGAACAGACCGGTAGCGCTGGCGAAAGCGAACGCGATGCTGAACCGGATCGACCAGTTCTCGGAGATCGCCGGCGCCTCGATCTTCGGCATCCTGCTGTCCAGGTACGACACGGCGACGTGCCTGAAGTTCGCCTCCGGCCTGATGATGTGCACTCTGCCCATCATCGCGGTCCTCGGCCAGCTCGTGAACCGGCTCTCCAGCGGCGCCCTCGACGGCGCCTGCAAGCCCCCCGCCGCGGCTACCGAAAGATCGTTCGGAGGCCGCGCCCGCGTCAACCCGGTGAGGAAGGGGTTCAGCACCATCAAGAACGGGCTGATGGAGTACAGGGAGCAGCCGGTGCTTCCTGCGAGCGTCGCGTCCGTGTTCCTCTACTTCAACATCGCTCTGGCCCCCGGCTCGATAATGACCGCGTTCCTGATGCACCACGGCGTGAGCCCGTCGGTCGTCGGCGGGTTCAGCGGCCTGTGCGCGTTCATGGGCGTCGCGGCGACGTTCATCTCCGCGACTCTGGTCAAGAAGCTCGGCATCTTGAAGGCGGGAGCGGCGGGGTTGATCTTCCAGGCGTCGGTCCTCACTATGGCTCTCGGTGTGCTCTGCTGCACCAGGACTGCTCAGCAAGCCCCGCTCTACTTCTTCCTCTCCTTGATTGTAAGTGTCTCGCCTAAGTTTACCTATATAGTTTGCAGTATCGACCGATACCGATCCGATATGACTGATAGTGATACAGCATGTCCCGACCCGATACCGACGGGTAGCGAGATAGGGAGTCTCTTTTTCAGTCAATTCGTCATAGAAAATTGAACGGAAAAGACCAATCAGTAAGGATATAAAAAACATAGTAAGACCGTAAAAGAAGAAAATTTATACTATCGCAGGTAAACCAAACGCAATGGTGACTACTATTTTATTCAATTTCCAAATTAATAAGAAACAACCTGACCAAATATATAAAATATATTTTTCTAAAATTTTAGCACTTTATTGATAATTTTTTGTTTTTTGATACCAAAATATCCATTACTCCAATTCGAATATCTACCGATACTGAAGATACCGTCGATCCCGATACTCATAATAAGGGTCTGATATCGATACTGTGAACCTTGATCTGCACATTGAATCTTTATTATTAATTATTTGTTTTTCGATACCGAAAAATTCGATAACCGATCCGATACTTATAGGAAAGTCCGATACCGATACTGATACTGCAAACCTTGATCTACACATTGAATCTTTCGTAAGTCATATATATATAGGTGAATCTAATTTTTCATCCACTGTCTTCTGCAGGTATTATCAAGATTAGGACACATGTCGTATGATCTTGTGGGTACTCAGATTCTTCAGACCGGGATACCGCTCTCGAAGGCTAACTTGATTGGGACGACAGAGATCTCCATCGCAAGCCTCGCAGAGTTCATAATGCTCGGAGTAGCGATAATTGCAAACGACGTGGCTCACTTCGGTTTCCTGGCCATGCTCTCGACCTCCTGCGTGGTAGGGGCTGCGTGGATGTTCTGCCAATGGCTATCGAACCCGACAGACGAGCAAAAGAAGCTCTTCAGCTTCGACGGTCAAGATGTGGCGTGAGAAGTTTGACATGAGAAGGAAGAAACTAAATGTTGTGGTAATGTTACCCAACAGTATCTTGAATACCTTCAGATACTCAGGGTTTACCTTTACCCGACAGTTATCTTGAATACCTTCGGATACTCTGGTTTTACCTTCTGAAAACCCGATATCGTTCTCCCGAGATGTGGCATGAGAAGTTTTGACACTGCAAATCCGTGAGATCCCCGACTCAGCGACACAAACGAGCTGCTCGATACTAACAATTTGTTCGAAGGACGAAGTACACAATTTGTACACATACATACACGGAAAGTATATTAATTTCATACTATTCTTTCATAATCTTACCAATACATGTATACTTCTTCTTCTTCTTTTTTTCTCTTCTTGATATTGTAAGAGTTATGTGATGCTGGAACAATGGGGCATCCAAATTTTTGTTACACAAATGTACTTGTGATTAAACCATCTCAATGAAGATTCTTTCACTTCTTTAAATAAGTGCCAGGCTCACTGGACATCTGGGTTTACCTCTTTTATGTTGTGTTTACCTGCGGAAAAGGGTTCGATATGAATGTGTTCGCTTCAATTCTTCCAACTATGTACAGCAAATGGAACTACGAGAAGAAAGCAACGACCTTAAAGGTTAAGTTTGGATTGCAGTTACGTTTCATCTCGTTTGCTCAAATGTTTGTTTCTGGGATGCTCGTTTGCACGACATTTTTGAAACTACCGTTCGAGTCCCCCAAATGAATGGAATGTTTGGAAACATGCCCATCTCGAATGGGAATTGTTTTGTTCGCTTCTTGCGTTTGGTACCAAATGGAGTAGGTAATTGCAATATGAATGGGTCATGAATCAGTAAAGTCTGTGTAAAAATTTGGGAGTAAGGACTATTGATAGTGTCCACAGGGAGAGACTAACCCTTCAAGATTTTCCAAGACCTCCATTCTTTTACTCCATTTTGTCAAATGAAAAGCCCTTTTTTTTTACTGGGGTCAGATCCTTTCCGAAGAAAGAAAGATCTAATAGAATCAATTTTCTTAAGAACCCATGTTGGGATCTCAAAGATAGACATAAAGTAGAGGGGAATAGAGGTGAGGAAGGAGTTAATCAAAGTTAGGACCTCCCAAGAAGCAAGCCGCCATTGAAAATTAATGACAATGGTATAGGAAATGCGATGTCATTCAAATCGAAGTTGATCCACGAGGTTTGATATTCGATTGAGCCCATATATGAATTCACACGTAAGACATAGACCAATCCAAATTACATGTTAGGCATAGACCAATTCCAATTATCGACATTCATGCTTCACACTTTCTATCACATATGAGACTAGATCTTATTATCAACTCTCCTTATATTTGTCGTCCATTGGGATCCATCTTAAGCGTTCCACTAGATGTGAGATACAACCAGGAGATCAAACATATTGTGATCTCGCCATTCAAACATAGAGTTAAACCGAAACATTCATCAAACATGACCACACCATGCTACCGGGTGCTAACCACACGTCCGTCTCTCCTCCGGAGACTAGATCCACCTTTGAAGTTAATTTGTATAGTCCCTCCAACAGTCCGGACTACCTTGTGGAGATGCTCCACCTTAAGAGTGACATTTCACCTTAGGAGCCAACTTGAATTCAATTATACGAATTACGAACGTTGAGGACAATATGTCTTGAATCAACTAGAGCGCCTATAGTACTAGCCCCTCGCTATAACCTTGGGCTCTTATACCACCAACTTGAATCCAGTTATATGTACTATGAACGTTCAACACAATATGTCTTCAACCAAAGAGCGTCCAAACTAGCTAGTCTCTCATAATCTTGGGCTCTGATACGGCCACTTGTATGAAACACGATGTGATTCGAACCAAAGTTGATCCTTGAGGTATAGTATTGGACTGAGCCCATGTCTTAAAAGAAAATTTTCATGTAAGGCACGGATCAATCAATTATCTATACATCATGCTCCAATTATCTATACATCATGCTCCAACTTTCTGTCTAACGTGTGACTAAACATTATGATCAACTCTCTTTATATTTGTCACTCATTAGGAAAATCGGATCAGTTTATTGTGTTTGATCGGTTGGACTATTTTTATTGTTTTCTGGGCTAGACCCAAAGTTAATATTGTTGTTAAATTATAATAAAATATAATTTTTATATATATGTTTGTTCCATTTCAAAGTTGCGCTCAAAATTGGACTTTTAAAACACAGTCTTTTCTTTTTTTGAGGTGTCCTTCCTATGGGTAGGAGACCAACTCCCTAGAGGAGATTCAAACCTACGTCCCACGGACTAAAAAGCTTCCATTATGCCGGATTCGGCTTTCGGTTTCGGACCGAAAACGAAACCAAATAAGAAAATACAGTATTTTCAAAACGGAAATTCAACATTTCTTTTGTATGCGAACCAAACATAATCTCTTATTCGGTTCGGTTCGATTGGTGATCAAACAATGCTCGCCCCTACCGTACCAAATACCTTAACTTTGATATTGTCCACTTCCCAAGTTACTTGATCATCTTAATTAATTAAGCTAACACCATATATATACCTTTAAAAAGAAGGGGAAAAAAGAAGAAGCATGTTGCTATTAAGTTTGATGCCGAAGGAAAATCAGGTTCGGATTTGGTCAAGGTAGCTGTACTATTTTGACGATGGCCGTCGATTTTGAAAGAGTACTTCCAACTCCCTTCGCAGTCTAAGCACATCTTAAAAGAAGCAAAGAATTATATATCGCAGGTTCAAGTTCTCAGCACATGAAATGAGCATTGGAGTGTAAATATTATTTAAGTATATAATGATCACAGGATATCTTCTTCTGACCAACACTTGGTAACCTGATCTGAACTTAAATAATACATCACATATAAAAAGATTTAACTCTTCAAAGTTTATAGTTAGTGATCTATGAAGAAGTCAGAAGCATCAGCTAGCTGCGTGTGTATATATATATAAATAGTATACGCAACATGCATTAATTATGCATGTGTTGTGTGTTCATATAGAATGAGTCACGCATGGTTATATATGCATTGCTGTTCACAAGTGAAGGAACTGGCGTTCAGGAGTGTCATTCATCATCACTTGACTGCAGTACTTTAGAGAGCCATCATCAATTTTAACTTCTAAACTAATTAGCACTTGATGGTAATATTGAGCCGAGCTATTCTCTAGCCGGCTCAAGCTCGCACTACAAAAATACTAAGTAATTACTGACGAATATATCCATCGGTATATGTTGTATTTCCGTCGGTAATGTACTTTACCGACGGATTACCGACGAACCGTCGTCGTCGTTAGGTTAAATGTCGCTAAGTATTTACCGTCAGTAAGTGGTCGCTATAGAGACGGATTAGCGACTAATTTTGCGACAACAGATCATCGACGGATTAGCAACGTCTTGCGACAGTATTGTGACGGGTTAGTGACAAATTTATGTGAGCCCACATTTTTAATTTTTTCATAAGGTCATCAACGAAAATTTTTGTCACTAAGACAACTGGTAAAAATCTGCGTGTCAGCCAACACGTTACCAACAGAAATTTCCGTCGATAACTTGTTATCTTCCCAGTTTTTCAATCGGGTCGCTGAAAAGCTCATGAACCGAGCTTTTAAGAACTTGAGGTTGGTGTTCAATAAACAAGTCTGAGTCCGAACTTAGAGGTACTCGACTCGTCTCGTGAGCTTCTTAGTTATATGAAGTTAGTATACATAATTTCAATTTAATATTAAACTTGAATTATTTTCTTGTTTTGGACAAAGCTTATGAACTCATAAAGGAGAATTAAATTTGTCTATAATTTAAGTTTATCGAACTTTCTAATTTAAACTAGTGACCTGGCAGAAGGGTTTGAAGCTCGTGTGGGCAAATTAATGAAAAGGTAAGAAATAATATACAATATTTTAGTACTTACTTTAGAAATTAATATTATATTATATTATAGTTTTTAATTTATGCTCGAGCTTTCTAAAAAAAACAAAAAATTATTTTTTTTTACAAAAGTCTATAAGTTTTCAACATCTCGCTAGTGATCAAAACAAAGCTTTTGAAAGTTTTCATTGAAGGAGAATTTCCAAAGTCGCATGGTTCATATCCCAATGGAATGTCCCCACAATAATATCATTTCTCTGTCAACCGCTGCCATCTCTGAATTTTTCTTCGTACATACATTGCTATCATCAGTTTTCTATTTTGGCTCCCATCTCAAAATCCATCTTTGGAATATATTTGGACTTTCTTCTACACACATGTATTATTCCCATCAGTGTTCTAAAAATCAGGCCGAAGATCAATCCGACAAGTCACTAGGTCGGGTCAAACAGGTCCAACCAGTGGATTCAATAATTGGATTAACTTAAGTGGCCGAAGTTTTTTTTTTTTTCTGCACACTGATATTTAAAAAATATTTATTTATAGGCCCAACACTGATATGGTCAATAAAAACTACCGGTTTACCGGTCAACCGGTTGAACCATCCAGTCGGTCCAATTTTTAAAACACTGATTCCAACACCCTTTGCTTATTTGATTAGCATGGTTGGTTTTGAGGGAATGTAATTGACACGATCGCACTAGGCCTCCCGAATTTATAGGTCTATAAAAAAATTATATATATATATAAAATGAATTCTTTGTAACATGTTGACTATGAATAATTGATTGATGATTTTGCAGCGAGAAATGCTAGTTGATCGTTTTTAATGTAAAGATGACAAAAGATACTTGTTTGTTTATCTTCACTTTATTTCTTTTGGTCAATATTAATAGAATTGAAAGATATTGTAGTGGAATAATTTTTTTAGTTGATGTTAATTTTGGATAATTTAATTTCTAAAAAAAAATTATATAAGATTAGACATTCATTTATTTTTCACATCATGCCTAGTCATCGTTGATGAACCTCAGCTCCATAACCAAAACTTCAAAGTTGTGAGAATTGACGGTTTAGTTTTATATTATTCACACGAGTTCAAACATGTTGACAAGAACGTTAATTAACAAATCTCATATAATCTTTGTCATGTCATTAACCGAGACTTTATTGGCTGAGCATTGTTGATTTCATTTTTAACCTGTCAATTAATTTGACCTGATTGGCAATTTGTGAGGGTTGGTTTGAAATGCTAGCGCAAACAAATAGCTTATCCTTTACTTTTCACTAGATATAATTTTCTACTTTATAAGTTGTTGATAGTTTTATGCTTTTTTTTTTTTTTTGTGATTTGGATGTGTATCTAAGGAAATTGATGGCCAAGGATTTCTTTATCGAAAAGTAAAAAAAAAAAAGTTTAATTGTATTAAAATAGTTTAATTGTAATTTAAATATATTTTAATTATAATTCGTTATAGATATATTTTAGAAATTTGGATATATATGGTTTAAATATGATTTGAATATTGAATAGGATTTTCTTTTATAGATATGCTTATAGGCTTTGGATAAATGTTAGGTAGTTAATTAGGTGACTATATTACATATATGGTGGTAAAAAGATTTTAGAATTTTTTTTCACGTGGGAATATGCATACGGCTTAGATGGATTATTTTGGACTGTTTTCAAGCCTGCTTCATAGCCCGATGGCTCGCCTTAGACCCAAGGCTTGCTCCATTGTTGCATGCACCTAGGCCACACTGGCCTGCATCATTGCTTCCCCCATTTAGAACCTAGAACCAGGACTGGCTCCAGCATTTTGGAGGCCCTAGACAAGTCCAAAAATGAAACCCTCATCCCTCTATATAAAATTCTAAATTTGTACATTAAATGGAACCAAATAACAATAAAGTAAGTCTAAGAAGAAAAAGTTCACACACTTCTAGCTTTTTTATGTGCAAAATTGTGAATTAAATCTTTGTGATCAAATTGAGATGACATTTTTTTAGGTTTTATTTGATTCTTCTCCGGACAGCCTTGGGCTTCCCAAGGCTTTTTTTTGGGCCCTGGACCATAAAAAATGTTGCTTCCAAAAAAAAAAGATACAAAAAAATGGAGGCCCTAGCTAGGCGGCTGCCTAGCCCGCCTAATCCCCTTGAAGCCAGCCCTGCCCACAACCTATGAGGAGGAGGATGCCCACCTCAGTCATTTTTAGCTCTCTCTCTCTCTCTTTATATAGCCAGTGCGAACAAGATCTGCATGAAGAGTCCAAAGCGACATGACGACCGACTAAAAATTGTGTGCAGGGAGACACACGATTTAACTGAACCCGTACGTGCTGATATATATATATATATATATATATATATATATATATATATATATATATATATATATATATATATAACGGATGGATCATGGCATCCCAGGGTTTGAACTGAAACGAGTTAGGGATTATACATTCGACCCACAATGAGGATATCCCTAGTAATTTTCATCTCGCAATGGATCTCCTACAATAAATAAATAAGAGAGGAAAGGAATTCATTACTGTTGAGGCAAGTTATTGAATATTGAGATTATGATTCTTCATATGTGAATATTTTCTCATATGGACAAGTTTGTAACTCTAATGGGTGTGCCCCAAGTATGAACGGACAACTCATATTGGACCCACGTTAACTCACATCGGACTACGACCGATTCAATCCAATGTCTACACTATGAAATTGGTTGAGGTGTGATGACATTTTTCATTACATTAATTTAAAAGAAATATCTTGATCAACAATATATGTTTTAAATTTGTTATATATATATGATATGACCACTTTGAATTTAATATTAAATTTAACGAGTATTTTTTAATTAACACACATGTGTGTCACGAAGAATGAGTAAGCTTTCCATGTGGCGAAGAATTATATAAAAAGTCATTTTACTTAACGTAAAATGGAAACACGTTTGCTTAATGATTCAAGCCTCCATGTATCTTATGTAATGTAATTACACTCGCCCGAGCGGACTGTGCACCTGTTCTGTTAGCACGCGCATGGCACACGTGCATGTCCGCGACATAGAACACATCCGTGCGCGAAGATCGGACCCTAAGAAACATATCGTAGGGATAATAGGGGTCGTCCTCCCTCCAAGCCTTTCCATCCAGTACTATACGGTAAGCTATTTGTCATCGAAAAATGACTAACTTGAATTGAGTGTTAAGCATAACATGGACTAAAAGAGCCATGGTAAAGTAAACAATTTGTTTCCTCTTAATTTAGAACAACTAGCAGTGCACCCGTGCGATGCACGGGATATGTATATAATAATATTTTATTTTAAAAGAATGTTTATAATATGTATAATAACATATAAAATTGAAACAAAAGTTGGAAACTATTTCTTCTTCTTTTTTGTGGAAAATAAACACCAAAGCTATCTTAGAGTTCTCACATACAAAGATAAACTATCTTAGAGTTCTCACACCAAAACTATCTTAGAGTTCTCACATTTTTGAACCCGGGACTCCGGATTCAATTTCTGACACCACCAGTAGACTCGTGGCGTCGTTCTGGCATATTTTCTTATAAAGTTTGCTTGATTTGGAGAACGTGGGCCCTGGCACGCATTTCGGTGCAAAGCGGGTCCCACTTTCCGAGTCAACGGGTCACTTTGAGATCGGCTCATCGGAATCCAATTCCGGATATACCGTTGAGTTCGTATCGTCATTCTGTACTCGTTGACATATAATTTGCTGAATTTTGAAGACATTTGCTCCGGCACGCATTTCCGTGCAAACCGGATACCAAATGTTGCGTCAACGTATCATTTTGAGATCGGCACATCGGAATCCTATTTCGGACATACCGTTGGGTTCGTATCATTATTCTGGATTTGTGGACATATAATTTGCTAGGTTTTGTAGACTTCTATTTCGGCACGTTTTTCGGTGCAAAGTGTGTCCAACGGCGGACATCATTTTGGCCCAAAATTACCGTTTTTGCCCCTGTGTCCAAATTGGACTTTTGGACAGGCTATCCTAGCTGATTTGACCATTCTGGACACGTTGGTGATATTTATTTTATCATCCGACAACATCTGTAGGTTTTTACCCTATTATTATAATCCTTCTCATTTTGTGGTATTTTGAGTTCCATCAATTCCGGTGATTTCACAATCACTGAAATTGAATGGGTTGATCCTGTAGATGTTTATAGAGACTAGCCTTGACCCTGTTTGACCATGGTTGACTGCTTCGACTGAACGTCGAAGTAGAGTCAATATTTGACCTAGTTTAACCTATAGTTGACCAGTTGACCAAAAGTCAACTGTAAGTCAACCATTGACCCAATTTGACTTAGTTTGACTTGGTTTGACTTTCTGTGACCTAATTTGACCTAGTGTGACTCAGTGTGACCTAGTTTGACTTCGTTGACTGAGTATAACCTAGATTGCGTATCTTATACTATAGAATCAAGCCTAACACTGTTGAACCCTAATTAGTTTATATATATCTTATCTTTAGGTCTGTGGCATCACTCTGAGCATCGACCCCAGTTGACAGCTCAGGACCGCAGGCGAGTACATTCACTGATAGTTTTCATTGTCTTGATATCTGCTATATCCGATTCAGTTGTAGTGTCTTACTTAATTCCTAACACGATGGTTCACGGACTAGTATATGTCGGATCCTGTCATGAGATGTTGTTCCCGGGTTACTTGGTATATTGGTACATGACTCGACTTGTTACTTGTACTTGTATAGACATGGACTTGGGAGTGGGCTGATCACCTGCTTTTGAATCCCGTGTCATGACGTGTTATGTCCGGATCCTTTATACTATTCGGGGATGGGGAGTTATTAGTGGTTGTGTGATCAAATTCCCACATTGTTCTACTGTATACATTGTTCATAGCTATACCCTCACCTCACGATGGGTAAAGCCTGACCCTACATCGTTCATAGCTTTCCATGGTGACCGGCCTTACCGTTCTATTGTACTCATTGTTCATAGCCGGTCGGATGGAAAGCCTGATCATGTTTCCCAAGCCGATCACATAACACTCTAATAATTCAAATCATATTTTATATTTACTTTATCTTATCGTATATCCTGCTCTGTTCTGCATTCAGTATTTTCTCAACGTGCCATGACATACAGTTACTCACATGCTCTACTTGCCTTTACATTGTACCTTGATTGGAGACTAAGTTCTGCTCGGGAGAAGAGTTACAACCCCGATCCTTGTTTGGTTTAAGGGTTGTAACTCAGTTTCCGAACGGTTCCCAAGTTTTCATATATCTTTGTCTTGTAGTTCATTATACTGTCTCTTATAGAATTTGTCAATTCATATGGAACTGCTTATTTTCCTGACAGGATACCGTTGATAATATTTTAGGAGTTATTATACCATTAGTGGACTTCATGATGTTGCTAGCTGAGGTGGATCTCACTATTCTTCTATGTGAGTTGCCTGGTAGTTATCCTTAGTTAGTCTTGTTGTTCCTTCTTTATTTTCCTGTCTTATGTTTCCTTCTAGTAGTTTCTAGTTGCTCTTGTGCTTTAGTTATCTTCTTGTCTTATCATCCCTAGCTGTTTGTGATGTGACTAGAGTATATTTATAGTTATAGGCCTTCTAGACGTAGTGTATATTTATTGGGTACTAGACAGCGTTCTACCGCCGATACTGCGGCGTAGGCTGGGCGTCGTCTACGTATTCGTATCCGTATATCCGGGTGCGTGTCATGACACTACGAAACCCCTAAGTTAGAGAGTGTTATTAGTGTGTTAGATGGTTAGTGGAGTAATGTTTATAGTGGTAGAAAATAAGGTTGGTCATGTTATGTTATATGTCATGTTAAGATACATTAGGGGGTTTGTGGTAGTTGTTTGAGTTGGTTCTTGAGAGTTATTTTAGGAGTAGCATTCTAAGTTAGATGGGGGTTAGATAGATGATGTTTGTGAGGGAGAGTGAGTGTGGTTTAGAAGAAATGGGTTATGTTAGATGTGATATCTTGATATCTCAAGATTACCTTAAGGTAATGTTGGGATGACCAACATGGAAGATAAGATGGATTAGATGTCCAAGAACCCTAAATTTTTTGGTTGGTAAATCCTAGATAGGATAGTATCTAGCTACCTTAAGAAGCCTAGGCTAGTATCCTGAGATCTAGAAGGGTTTCCTTTGTAATGGACAAGGTATCGGGAATACCTTGTAATGGTAAATATAAGGGGTATTGGGTAATGTAAGGTATTGGATTTCTAATTGCTAGATGGGATTAGAAATAGGTTGTCTTGGTATATAATGACTAGATGAGGGTAGTTTAAACTAGTCTTGACCCCCGTTGACCAAGAGTTGACTTTTTGACCCAAAGTCAACTTCAAATCAACACTTGACCTAGAATTGACCCAAAACCAAACCAGAGTTAACCAGTTGACTGAAAGTCAACTGTTAATCAACATTTGCCTAGTTTGACCTAGGGTTGACCTAGAGTTGACCTAGAGTTGACCAGAGTTGACCAGTTAATCAAAAGTCAACTGTAAGTCAACCTTTGACCCCGATTGACCTAGTTTGACTTGGATTGACTTTCTGTGACCTTTTTTGTTCTAGTTTGGCTCAGTATGACCTAGTTTGACCTAGTTTGACTTAGACTTGCATATCATGATTTGATTAGCTTTCTTTTCATTATTAAACCCTGTTTTGACTTATGATATCTCATCTTTAGGTCTGTGATTACTCTGAGCATCTGTTCACCTTATCAGCTCAGGACCGTAGGCGAGTACATTCACAATAGTTTTCATTGTCTTGATATCTGCTATATCTGATTCAGTTGTAGTGTCTTACTCGATTCCAAACATGATAGTTCACGGACTAGTATATGTTGGATCATGACATGGGATGTTGTTCCTAGATTTTCATGGTATATTGGTACATATTCTGTCTTATTTCAGTGTATTGGTATAGACACCGATTTCAAAAGGGGACTTGCTACCCTCTTAGGGAATCTCGTGTCATGACGTGTCATGTCTAGATCTATTGTACTATTCGGGGATGGAGGAGTTATTAGTGGTTGTGTGATCAAAATTCTCACAAGGTTCTATGGTACATATGGTTCATAGCTATACCCTCGCCTCACGACGGGTAAAGCCTTATCCTACGTTGTTCATAGCTTTCCATGGTGACCGGCCTTATCGTTCTATTGTATGCAGGGTTCATAGCCGATCGGATGGAAAGTCTGGGCATATTTTCCTAAGCCGATCACATAACACACTAATAATTCAAGGCACCTTTTATATTTATTATCATTGGAGACTAAGTTCTGTTCGGGAGAAGGGTTACAGCTCCAGTCCTTGTTTGGTTTAGGGGTTGTAACTCGGCTTCCGAATAGTTTCCAAGTCGCCCTATATACATTCATATCGTCGTCCTTTTCAGTACTCACATCATGATATGTATTTCCAGTTGATTTTATCTTGTATTTTATTACACTGTCTCTTATAGAATTTGTCAATTCATATGGAACTGCTGTTGGTATTTGTACTTGCTCATTTTCCTGACAGGATACCGTTGACATATTACAGATGATTCTGAGGCTGATTGCCCGACCTACTATGGGGTAGAGTCTGACGGAGTAGACTTAGACCGTGGCTTATTGGTAGAGCCACTAGATTTTGCTCACCCTGAGTAGTATAGCTAGTTAGGTTTGCCTGGCCTGCGAGCCAGCTAGCACTATCAGTTGTAGTATCTATTATATATATTTTCTGAGACTCTGGATGTTTGTGTATAGCTCTGACTTGTGTGGATCTTGGACTCGTTTCCTGTTTTATCTGTCATATCTCTTTTCCATGCTATCTACCTTAATTTGATATATGTGATTGAGACTGTATTGCTATGTCACCTCCATTCGGAGTGTATATACTGTACAGGTACATTTATCTGCTTTAGTCGTAGTATTTACAGACCCTATATACAGCGTTCTACTGCCGATACTGCGGCGTAGGCTGGACGTAACCACGTACTCGTGCCCCTCTTCAGGGTGCGGGTCGTGACACAACCAATTGGATATTGTTTTCTTTGAAATTTGAAAGGCAATTTTGGATCAGAAGGTGTCAATGACATTCTTAGAATCAAAACCTTATTACCAGCATTGTCTCCACAGATAACCTTTGCTTCCATAACACGGTTGCCTAGTTTCGTAATCACAAATCTAGTACCGTTACATAGCCCAGCTGAATGGTCTATATTCCTTAATAACATCACTGGAGTACCAACTTTCAATTTTAACTCATGATTCGGTACGTCTGAACATCTAATACTATACAAGAACCCTAGAATGTGAACATCTGCTAATAAGTCAACATTGGCATCTGATTTGGATGGACTATCAGAACTTAAATATGTTTTGGCATTTGTAGAATTCAGTAAAATCATGTACTCATTTACAGACTCAATAACATCAAGAGTTGGTGCCAATATGGATCTTTCCTTTAAAAAAACATGGGTCATCGAAAAAATTCACAAAAGAAGGATATGTGCTCTCGACAATTGTTGACAGTGGATCTTGGAGGTACTAAGTAAAATGTCACTTGGAATATCGACAATTGAACACCGATCATTCTGTCCTCCAAGTGTTCCATCTCCTATAGTTGCAATCCAGTTAGAAAACCATTTCATCTCTTCACTTTCATGTGTCCTGCTAGAACCTTGAAGTCTCATATTTTTTGTCAATCTCAAAACTCTGCAGTTTAGCCAAATATAAGAAGAATTAATAGTTGCATGAACTATGTCCTGTCTACTATCTTTGGGATTACAAGTAATATTGGACGAAAATCTCTACCAAAGACAACAGTTTTTCCTCCAATGGTGTTTCAGAACCGAATGGATTGCTAAATTGCATTATATCTCTCAACGATCTATCCAACGCTCCAAAGCAATATTGATGCATCATTGGAGCTTCATCCCAAATTATAAGTTTACACCTAACAATTAGTTCTGCAAGTTGACTTCCTTGTTTGATATTGCATGTTGAATTCTCATTTGCATTTATTGGAATAGCAAACCGTGAATGAGCTGTTCGACCACCAGACAACAAACGTGATGCTATTCCACTTTGTCACCCCCAGTTTTCGAATTAGGGGTATTTTTGTCATTTTTCAAGTTTTATAATTTTTAGGAATTTTTATTGATTTTATGTGATTTTTTAGGATTTATTTGGTTTGGTTTGGATTTTATCCAATTCGGACTCAAATTGGAGACCCGGGTAGCCTGGACCCTAGTGGGAGCCACATACTAGCTGGACTTGTCCCACATACCATCATAATTAGGTTAAAAATCTTAAACCCTTTTTTCCATGGCTTAATTAGTCATTTTAGAGCTTAATTAGTATTTAGAAATCAAACCCAACCGAACCAAACTAAGTTTATTGGGTAGGAGGCTTAGTGCATCCACACCCAAACCCACCAAGCCCCCCCCCCCCCCCCCCCCCCCACATGGCCGGCCATGACAAGGCTCCCCCTCCCCTTTTTCTTCACAAGTCAAACTCTCTCTCTCTCTCTCTCTCTCTCCAAACTTCTTCTTCTTTCCAAGTTCCTTTCTTTCCTCCAAGGAAACCTAAGCTTAGGTATGTCATTAATTCCTTATTTATTACTCTTCTTTATTTATTTTCCTCACATTAATTAGAGAGGATGAAATTCTCTACACTTTGCCCCTAGAATATATTAGGTTTCCTAAAATCTAGGTTAAGAGATTAATTTGGGGGTTTTCTAACTAGAGTAGTATATTTATATATATGTAGATATATATGTGTGGGTATATATGTATGTTGATATGTATGGGTGTCTTGGGAAAGTGGTGGTGGTGTGTGAGAGTGGTAGGGAGTGTGTGTGTGCTTGTGTGAGTGTGTGTGAGAGAGTGTGAGAGGGTGGTGTGTGTGTTTGAGAGTGGTATTTATATATGTATATATATATATATATATATATATATATATATATATATATATGTGAGAGAGTGTGAGAGGGTGGTGTGTGTGTTTGAGAGTGGTATTTATATATGTATATATATATATATATATATATATATATATATATATATATATATATATATATATATATATATGTGTGTGTGTGTGTGTGTGTGTGTGTATGTATTTGTATATATGTATTTGTGTGCATGTAGAGATTGGTGGTGGTAGTGGTATTGGTGTAGAGAGTGGTGGTGGTGTTATGTGAGAGAGTAGTAGTGTGGAGATGTGTGTGTATGTGTATGTATATATAGAGGAGTGAGTGTGTTTGTGGAGATGGATGAATATTAGATTATATATATGTGTATGTATTATATATAAGTATTTGTGTGTGTAGAGGAATGAGAGAGTGGTAGTGGTATTGGTGTCAAGAGAGTGCTTGTGTGAGTGTTTGTGAGTGTGTGTCTATATATATATATATATATATATATATATATATATATATATATTATATATATATATATATATATATATATATATATATATGTGTGTGTGTGTGTGTGTGTGTGTGTGTGTGTGTGTGTGTGTGTGTATGTATATATATGAAGAGATGTGTGTGTGTATTTATATATGTAGATATACGTGTGTGTGTGGTTATATATATGTAGAGAGTTGTGAGTGAATGTATAGATATTTATATGGATATATATATATATATATATATATATATATATATATATATATATATATATATATATATATATATATATATATATATATATATATATATATAGAGAGAGAGAGAGAGAGAGAGAGAGAGGTGAAGAAGAAGAAGATTAAGAGCAGCAGCAATAGCAGCAAAAGGGGCAGCAGCAGCAGCTGCATAGCTGCTGAAATCAGCAGCTACCCCCCCCCCCCATTTTTGGCCTTTAAGCCTATTTAACCCCCCCCCCCCTCTTTCACCTATACATATATGTATATATATAGATATTTATATATATGTATAATATATGGTTAGAATCGTAGAGAAGAGTAGAAGAATATTATGGAATGAGAATTTAGAAAAGAATTAGAGGTTATAAGGAAAGATTGGAAGAAGTTAGAAGAATAGGAAGAAAGCTAGAATAGAAAAAGAGGAAAACCGAGTTAGAGGGCGAACGGAGCTCGGAGTATCGGATTGAGTTGAAACTTGGCGTGGAGTTCAAATACGTGATTTTAATTTTGCGGGTAGGCTCCCGAGTGGAAATCGGAGTCGTAGGGCGCCGGTATCGTGCCGTATCAGTGCGTATCTTGAAATATTTAAGATTTTGGCAACGGGTCGTATCATGGACCGGATGTCCGCGTTACCTAGGTATTTTGGTAGATATTATATGTATAGGCTAGTATCATACTATCCTGGGGAGATCGGGTCAAAATATCAAGCGTAGGTAGGTTAACTAGCTAATCGCCGAAGTTGGATTTTTGCCCTTTTTAAGGGTAAAATAGGAATTTGGCCTATGGCCAAGAAATGAGTTTCGAAGTCCCAGATGGACTTGGATATAGGTTGTAGAGGTTGGTTATGGGTAGAAATAGCCGTCTAGACCTAGTCTTGACCCCGGTTGACCATGGTTGACTTTTTAGGCCAAAAGTCAACTATGGGTCAACACTTTACCCAATTTAGTCCCAAATTCTATTAGACTTGTGCAGTTGACCGAAAGTCAACTGTTAGTCATCAGTGACCTAGAGTTGACCTAGGGTTGACCATGGTTGACCACGGTTGACCAGAGTTGACCGGTTGACCAAAAAGTCAACCGTTGACTCAAATTGACCTAGATTAATTCCGTTTGACTTGCATTGACCCAGTATGACCTAGCTAGACCTAATATGACTTAGGTTGACCTCGTACAGTCTAGTTTGACGTGTCTTGACCTAGAATGACTTAATAGAATTTAAATTATCTTGACTTTAATTCCTAAGCAGAGTATTGATACGTCTTGTTCTCTATAGGTCCTCGAGACGCTACATTTGCTTCGGTTGACATATCATACCATATTACAGGCGTGTACATTCTCTGACACTTTTCCAATTTATAATGATTGTTATGATTCATGTAATTAGTGTGGATATGCTTGTTCTCGATACATTGGTCACACGGATTGGTATTCATGGATCCCGACATGAGATGTTATTCCTCGTTATCTTGGTATATCTTGTGCAAGCCCCCTTGTAGTTCTTGTGCAGTATATGGACACCGATTCTCGAGGAGACTTGCTCCCTTCTCGTAGAATCCCGTGTCGTAACGTGTCTTGCTTGGATCCACTCTACCAGTCGGGGACGGGGAGTACTAGTGTAGATGTGTGGTCATTATCCACCTTGTTCATTCTTGTAGACCTTGAATGCTACCAATCCTACACTCCACGCAGGATTGGCTGATCATAACCTTGTGCAGACCCAAGCCGGCCATATATTGTAGCTAGTACTCACACACCTAGAGATATGATTCTTGATTCTTGTACATGCCATGATCAGTTTACTTGTCTTGTTCTAGCTCTAGTTTTACAGCTTACCTTGCCATGATACTTACATGTACATTCCATAATTTTCTTGTATATACTCTCTATTTACTGTCTTATAGCTTTTGTCATATCTTGTGAACTGTTGTTAGTAGATTGTACTCGTTCCATCCTGACAGGATATGTTGAAAATATTACAGATGCAGACGAGGGAGACTATTCTACCTACTACGGTCCGGATGACGTAGTGGGCCTAGACCTGGAGACTTTGGTCCAGCAGGGCTTAGCTCCGCCTGACGAGACCCTACCTATTACTTAGTTAGAGTAGGTCTTTTTGTACTGGACATTGTCTCCAGCTACTTTTGAGACTGTTATTATTATAGACTGTATTAGAGACTTGGACTGTATATATTCTTTGTGTTGGACTTGACAGGTTATATATTATTTTATCGTCTTGTTGTCTTTTCATTTCAGTCTTTACTTTGTTATCTTAGAGTCGTGATTGAGTACTCATATATATATTCATTGCTTGTCCTCCGTTCGGAGTTGACCATATTCTCGACAGGTTTTTGTTATATATATAAACTGTTTAGAGTAGAAAAATCTACAGCGTTCCACGCCGATTTTTCGGTGAGGGCTGGGCGTTGTCGCGTCACGTGCCCTTTTAGTGGGTGCCGGTCGTGACACACTTGAAGCAACATTTAGAACAATTTATCCCTTATATCTCAATCATGCATATAATATTTTCCAAATGAATGTTTTTCCAGTACCACCATATCCGTACACAAAGAAAACACCACCATTTGTAGAATTAATAGCATTCATTATTGTGTTATAAACAAATTGTTGTTCATTATTCAAGCAAGCAAGTAGGTGTATGTGTTCTTCTGCTAGAGTCGTTCTATCATAACGCAGTTCATCATGAACCAATCTATATTTGCAGTGTTTGATAAGGAGTTAATGTCTGGAAATGACATTGATGGAAATTCTCGCAAACTTCTACCACAATTTCTCTGTAACTTTTCAATCTCAACTGAAGCGTGATTTTGAATCTCATCTTCACTCAAAAGCAAATCTAGAATTAAAGAGACAAAGAATATGTTAAAATTAATTTTAAAGCTATCTTAAAGATCAAATAATATACAAAAACACAATGTAAACTTAAAAATAAGGAACAAACATTTTACCTTGGTCATGCAGCACAATTCGTTGATTATATAAAATATCATCCGACAAATACGTCCAACACTTTTTCCAAACTACCTCAAGTCGACTTATAGATCCAGATAACAACAACGTGACAAATAAATTTTCCATAGAATATGCAGATGCCCAATAACTTGCCTCAACAATACCATCGATATACTCATCGTCATCCTCCAACAATCCTAAGGCATAGCAAGCTTCAATATATGACTCGTACTGAACACCATTGACTTTCTTAATATCATCATAACATTTAGGTCCACGGGCGATATTTAGAAGACATCTTAAATGGTATATCTCACTGCAACCAGGTGGAACATAAAAAATCCTACCTAGTGAGAAACTTTTTTTTCTCGGAGCCCACTCCCTGGTCTTCTATTTCCAAACAAACTTTTGTGGAAATTATGCATATGTCAGATTTCTTTCCTCTGGATATCGCTTATTCGCTTCAAACCAAGCTAAGAACATGATTTTATTAACACTGGCACGGTCAACATTAATGGTACCAATAGCATTTGTGTCTGAAAAAATAACTTGTTGCTTGTCGGGTAAGTGAAAGCTAAGTCGCTCAACATGAGGGTTTTTATATTGAATCTCAAATCCAAATAATCTCCATGTCGCATCACAAGTATAAATGTATCTACAATTATAATACGTGTTAATCTCATCAATTGGTCGGCTATATTCCTCCTCATCTGTAGTTCTATAGAATGATGCAGTTACCCGATTATGTCCTTTATTCACATACTTGAACAGATATTTTATAGATCGAGATTGATTGCACCATTCAACATTCATATGACCTCCATAGTTCAACAATAGATATTGATTATGAGGCACTACAAATCGATTATCTAGCTCAACGCCATTCTTTAAAACCGTTCTTTCATCATCCATGCGCCTATATACTGGATATCCCATCTTCATCAACCAAAGCATTTTGAACAATTTTTTTTCGGAAAATGCTTTGAGCAACGACCATCTAACATACATAGTGAATTCTTTCTTGCATTACCTCAAGGCCCATGTATCGTAAAATCTCGCACTATATTATAATAAGTAGGATCCGATTTTTGATCAGGAATTTCTGCTGAGATGATTCGGTCAATGTCCATTTCTGATGGATACTTATCTTCTTTGGCTAGGAACAATAAAATGTGAGCATGTGGCAACCCACGCTTTTAAATTCGACCGTGTAAATAACTGAAAAAACAATAGAAAACCAATAAATATTAAAGTTGTTAATAAAATACATAACGAATCTATGTTTTCGTTATGTTTTCACAGTATAAATAACGAATCTGTGTTTTCATTATGTTTTCGGAAATATAATAAACAGTGTATTGTTCATTAATGAAAAAACTTTATAATAAATAGTGTATTGTTCATCAAATGGGTTACAAAGTAGTGTATTGTACGTTCAAGCAAAATAGTGTATTGTGTTGGGTATGCACTGATACCGCTAATTGGGATGGAGATAGTTTACCCACTTAACGTGGAAGCTACAATGAGTTGAAGTTTAGCTTACCCGCTTAACGTGGGAGCTACAATGAGTTGAAGTTTAGCTTATCCGCTTAACACGGAGGCTAGAGAAAAGAAAAGAAAAACAAACATACAAAAGACAAGAGAATTAACGAGGTTCGGCTATGTGCCTACGTCCTTGGACAACAATAGTTCTTTTCCTTCTTCTTCCACTAAGAATAGTGGGATTACAAAGTTACAAACTCTCTCTTGGATACACTCAAGAGGATCTCTCTCATACACAAGTATGGAAGATACTTTGGTGAAGAAGCACCCGAGGTAGAAGCAAGCACCGCCCGGAAGAACACCGAAAGCAAGGAGCACCAAGAGCACCACCACTTCTAGCACCAAGATCACAAGGGAGGATTAACCCAAACATCTCCCAAACCATCTCCTTATATAGCCATAAGGGAATGAACATTCTCCTCCAAGATTCATTCAGCAAGATGAATGAACCTTGGGAACTCCACAAGTCTTTAGACTTTCTCCAAGGTGAATGAACCTTGGGAACTCCAAATCCTCTTTCCAATTAAGGAGGGACCACCCAACAATTTTCCCCTTTCCGACTTAAGTGGAAGGCTCCGTCATACCAGCTGCACTTCTGCAAAAGATGTGCTTGTCTTTAGGTAAAGATTTAGTCATCATGTCTGAGCCGTTGTAATTGGTATGGATCTTCTCAATCTGAAGTTGCTTAGATTCCACCACGTTACGAATCCAATGATATCTCACGTCAATATGCTTTGTCCTCGAGTAAAAACTTGAATTCTTGCTCAAATGGATAGCACTCTGGCTATCACAATAAAGAACATATTCTCGTTGTTCTTGACCCAACTCCTGTAGGAATCTTTTCATCCACAGTAGTTCCTTGCATGCTTCTGTCGCTGCGATATATTCTGCTTCTGTAGTCGACAGAGCAATACACTTCTGTAACTTTGACTGCCAAGACACAGCTCCCCCTGAAAGAGTAACTAAATATCCTGAAGTAGATTTTCTGGAGTCAAAATCTCCAGCCATATCTACATCTGTCTACCCAATCAACACAGGCTTGTCATTTCCAACGCACAATCTCATTTTGGAAGTACCTCTGAGGTATCTCAAAATCTACTTCACCGCTTTCCAATGCTCTTTTCCCGGATTGGATAAGAATCTGCTGACGACACCAACTGCATGTGCTATGTCAGGTCTGGTGCACACCATCATATGCATAAGACTGCCAACTGCTGAGGCATATGGCACCGATGCCATCTCTTCTTTTTCTTTGTTACTTGTAGGACACTGTCTTGAGTTGAGCAAAAATTGATTAGCAAGTGGAGTTGCTACAGGCTTTGCCTTGCCCATGTTGAACTTCTTCAATACCTTCTCGATATAGCGCTCTTGTGATAACCACAGCTTCCCATTCCTTCGATCACGAGAGATATGCATACCGAGAATTTGCTTTGCTGGACCTAAGTCCTTCATTGCAAAGGACTTGTTGAGCTCTTTCTTTAACTTGCTGATCTTGTCATTGTCTCGACCTACGATCAACATATCATCAACATATAGAAGGAGTATAATCAGTTCACCATCAGAGTACCTTTTGACAAACACACAATGATCAGAAGTGGTCCTCAGGTATCCTTGCTTGGTCATGAAGAGATCAAACTTCTTATACCATTGGCGTGGTGCCTGTTTCAGTCCATACAGGCTCTTCTTTAGTCGACAGACTAGATCTTCTTTTCCTTTGACTTTGAAACCCTCTGGCTGCTCCATGTAGATTTCTTTTTCAATCTCTCCGTGAAAGAATACAGTCTTCACATCTAGTTGTTCCACTTCTAGATTTAGACTTGCAGCCAAGCTGAGCACTACTCTGATAGATGTCATCTTCACCACTGGTGAGAAAATCTCTTCATAGTCAATTCTTTGCTTCTGACTAAAACCTTTCACAACTAGCCTCGCCTTGTATCTTGGTTGTGATTTGTTTTCTTCTGTCTTCAGCTTATACACCCATTTGTTCTTGAGTGCCCTTCTTCCTTTTGGTAATTTTACCAAATCATAAGTGTGATTCTCATGCAAGGACTTCATCTCATCTTGCATGGCTTCCAGCCACTCCTCCTTTTTCTCGTGTGTCACGGCTTCTTGATAGTTTTCAAGTTCTCCTGCATCTGTTTGCAATACATACTGTTGTGGACTGTAGAGGCTGTTAGGCTTCGGTTGTCTGTTTGATCTTCTTAGAGGTCCTTCAGGAGCTTGCTCTTCTTGAACATTTTCATGTACAATATCATCATCATGATTGTCCTCGACATGATCATGGATTTCAGCTTCATTGTTCTCGACCGGATCTCCCCTTTGTTCCCGGGGCCGAGACACTGGATTTAGGTTGACAGGAAATTCCATGGAGCTATCAACCTTTTCTCCCTTCTGACAATCTTCAATAGTTTGATCTTCAAAGAAGACCACATCTCTGCTTCTGACAATCTTCTTATTGACAGGATCCCAGAGTCTGTAGCCGAACTCTTCATCTCTATAGCCAAGAAAAATGCATTCTTTTGATTTGATATCAAGCTTGGACCTCTCGTCTTTGAGAATGTGCACAAATGCTCTACACCCAAACACCTTCAAGTATTGGTAGGACACATTTTTTCCTGTCCAGAACTTGTTCGGTACATCACCATTGAGTGGAGCTGATGGAGACAAGTTGATTAAGTGAACTGCTGTCATTAATGCTTCACCCCAGAAACCCTTTGGCAGCTTGGAGTGAGATAACATGGTTCTGATCCGCTCAACGATCGCTCTGTTCATCCTCTCCGCCAATCCGTTGTGCTGAAGGGTCTTTGGAACCGATCTTTCATGTCTGATCCCATTATTCTTGCAATAGATTCTGAAGTCTCCTATGTACTCTCCACCATTATCAGTACGGATGTACTTCAGAGTCGTACTAGTCTCACGTTCAACGCTGGCGTGAAACTGCTTGAACACATCAAAGACTTGATCTTTGGATTTGATTGCATATGCCCATACCTTCCTGGGATGATCATAAATAAAGGTGACAAAGTATCTTGCACCACCAAGAGTGTTAGTAGTCATAGGCCCACAAACATCAGAGTAAACAACATTCAGTACATTGGGTTTTCTAGTTGCAGTCTTATAATGAAATGAAACTCTATGTTGTTTTCCAGCCAAACAATCAGTACAAGGTTCAAGAGGTGTACCTTTCAATTTTAGCCCGGTCAATACCTCTCTTTTGGCTAGAATTTGCAATCCCTTCTCACTCATATGATCCAGTCGCTTGTGCCATAACCCAATCGTTGATCCTGATTGGTCGATTGCTGCATTAACATGCTGATTGTTGATCTTAGCATATGTCGTATAGAGTGTGTTCTCCTTCTTCCCTCTAGCAAGCACTAGGGAGTTTTTGCTGAGTTTCCATTTGCCTCTACCAAACACATTGGTGTAGCCTTCATCATCCATTATGCTCGTGGATATCAATTTGAGACGCATGTCTGGAACATATCTCACATTCTTGAGAATCAAGGGGCATCCAGTGTTGGTCTCAAGAGCTATTTCTCCTTTTCCCACAATCTTGGAAACTTTTTTATTTTCCATCCTCACATTTCCGAAATCTCCGCTTGTGTAGGTTGTGAAGAATTCCTTTCTGGAAGTAACATGGAATGATGCACCAGAGTCTACAATCCAGCATGAATCTTGAGAGGTTAGATTAACCAGACCATCATCACAAACGATGATTATCTTATCGCCTTTTGAAGCAGTGGCAGTTGTATCTTTGGCTTCATTTTTCTCATTTGATTCATTTCTCTTTTCTTTTTTGAGTTTTCTGCATTCTCTTTTCATATGACCCTTAAGGCCACAATGAAAGCATTCTATCTCTTTTCTTGGTTTGAAAGTGCCTCTGGAATGATCTTTTGGCCTGATTTTGGAGCGGTCACGGTTGTGGAATTTTCTTTGATGAGTTCTTCCACGATTCTCAGAAACAAGAGCATCTGACTCGGTTGTTATGCCTTGTTCTTTCCGTCTCGCTTCTTCATTCAATAAACTATCCTTCACTAAGGTTAAAGTGATGACGCCTTGAGGAGCGGAGTTGCTTAAGGAAACCACAAGTGTGTTCCAACTATCCGGCAACGAGCTGAGTAGCAAAAGTGTCAATAGCTCATCTTCCAGCACCAGCTTCATGGTTGAAAGTTGATTTACCAACTCTTGAAAATCACTCAAGTGTTCAGAAACACTTCGTCCGTCTACGTATTTCAGGTTCACCAAACGTCGAATGAGTGACGCTTTGTTTTGAGGAGTCTCTCGCTCGTACATCGATGCTAACTTCATCAACATTTGATGAGCATCGGTTTCTTTGGAAACATAGTGAAAAACGCTTTGGTCGATCCAAGTACGGATCTCTCCAATAGCTTTTCGATTTAGAATGGTCCAATCTTTTTCAGATTTGTCTTCTGGCTTCTGTCCATTGCAGAGTAACACTTCGTACAAATCCTTACAATAGAGGATATCTTCCATCCGGGGCCTCCATATGGAATAGTTTGAAGACGTGAGCTTGGTCATGGTTGAGGAGCTAGAAGACAATGATTCCGCCATCACGATCAATAAGCTTGTGTGGCTCTGATACCAATTGTTGGGTATGCACTGATACCGCTAATTGGGATGGAGATAGCTTACCCACTTAACGTGGGAGCTACAATGAGTTGAAGTTTAGCTTACCCGCTTAACGTGGGAGCTACAATGAGTTGAAGTTTAGCTTATCCGCTTAACACGGAGGCTAGAGAAAAGAAAAGAAAAACAAACATACAAAAGACAAGAAAATTAACGAGGTTCGGCTATGTGCCTACGTCCTCGGACAACAATAGTTCTTTTCTTTCTTCTTCCACTAAGAATAGTGGGATTACAAAGTTATAAACTCTCTCTTGGATACACTCAAGAGGTTCTCCCTCATACACAAGTATGGAAGACACTTTGGTGAAGAAGCACCCGAGGTAGAAGCAAGCACCGTTCGGAAGAACACCGCAAGCAAGGAGCACCAAGAGCACCACCACTTCTAGCACCAAGATCACAAGGGATGATTAACTCAAACATCTCCCAAACCATCTCCTTATATAGCCATAAGGGAATGAACATTCTCCTCCAAGATTCATTCATGCAAGATGAATGAACCTTGGGAACTCCACAAGTCTTTAGACTTTCTCTAAGGTGAATGAACATTGGGAACTCCAAATCCTCTCTCTCCAATTAAGAAGGGACCACCCAACATATTGTTCATTATTTAAAGCATTCAAAACTTTATTATTTTATTTTACTTTTTTCTTTGCATATTTTTTTAATTCAGATGGAGAACAATGTACACCTGCTCGAAGTAGAATTAATTCTCAGCATGTATTGTTTGAGAATGGTCTGAACACGACACATTATTCGTCATCTATATATCTTTTTAGTGACATCACGAATAGTATGTTATAATTTTAAAATTGATAAAGTATATATATATATATATATATATATATATATATATATATATATATATATATATATATAGACCTTAGAGCCTTGTGGTAGTGGTGCCTTGTGGTAGTGGTGAGACATGCGGTCCGAGTGGTCAGGAGATCGATTTTATGTCCAGTCCTTATAGCTCATGTGGAAGCAGTACAAAGATCAGACTGGACCGACAGAATTCGAACTTCCCAACCGTAAAGACGTGTACGTATATGTGGATTGTAAAAGGATAACCGTAAAGACGCGTACGTATATGTGGATTGTAAAAGGAGAACCACCCTGAACAACACCCCAAGCCTTTAACAATATCTCCTATATATAATAATAGAGAAGAAGAAGAAGAAGAAAAAAATGATTAGATTGCGTGTTGATAGAAAGAAGAGAGAGCACCTTTTCTGTTGGATTAATGTCACGTACCGATCTCAATGCTCATATATTTACTCTGTGTCCTTCCTCCGAGTCTGCTAAAGTTCTCTTGACTACCGGAAAAGCTTGGATTAGGGGTGCGATTGGGGCGGGCTAATCCGAGTCCGATCAGATAAACTCGTTAATTGGTTGGATTAGGATTGAAGATATTCGAGCTCGAATTCGAGTTCAGGTTAAAATATTTGAACCCAATCAAAAATCGGATTGAACTCAGGTTAACCCAAAGAACAGTATATATATATATATATATATATATATATATATATATATATATATATATATATATATATATATATATAGGATGAGAGAGGTGAGGTGCCACCCTATGGAGGGTGTCTACTTGTCACCCTCCACATGCTATCATCATGCACCCATGTCACCTTTACTCTCTCTCTCTCTCTCTCTCTCTCTCTCTATATATATATATATATATATATATATATATATATATATATATATTAAATTCTAAAATAAATCATCCGTATTTTTCAAATCTTAAATCTCATTTCAGTTTGTATTTTGTAATAATTGAAACTTATTGCTATTTTATTATGTGTCTAATATTAATCTTGTTTAAAATTATTTCAAATATCTTACACTATATAATGAGGCTTCAAAACGGCTCAAAAGTGAGTCGTCTAAGTCGTCATTATATCACGGTCTATTTTATTTTATTTTTAAAAATAAATTTTGTAAAAATTGTTGAAAAAAGTTTAAATTTGTCAACATGGAGAATCGAACTCAATCAAACAAAAAAAAGTACCTCACACCTTAACCACATTAGTTAGAAAAAATATTTGATTATAGTTGGATACTATTCTTATTATCAGTTATTATACGTTCAAAGTCCGTACATTTACTAGTTATATTAAAGTCTGATAAACCCGATGGACCAGAGCCAAACTCGAGGAACCTAGGTTCCTTTTCTATCCCTCCGGACTCGTTCCGAGTTCAGGTTGGACTTGAACTCGAGCTGAGCTTATAATTCATAGAGTTGGGCTCGAATCAAGCTCAAGTCCGATCTCACCCGTCCGAGTTGCACCCTCAGCTTGGATGCATGTACAACCTCGTTCAAATTAGAAACTAGTTTGGTTTAATTTGTAGTATCGGAACTTGTCACGAATTTCATTCAAGTTCTGTTTTAAGACCCCAACATGGTTTTTGAATTTAAAAAATGATGGGATTTAGGTTTAGGGATAAAATCCAAGTCAAAATAGAAAGAGTTTCTATACATACAATCAATATTTTAAAAACTGGACCAATGATCGAACTGAAATTTTTGGGTGTAGGTCGGACCGGGGTTCAACCGGGGTCAATCGGGTTCAACCGGAGTTCAACCGGAGTTCAAATAGACTTAATTTAGTTTGATTTAAATATGTAAGATATCCATATTTACTTCTTGGTTTAGTTTTGTTTAGTCATAAGTATGTTGGTTTGGTTTACTCTTACAACTATAAGGTCAATCAAAATTAAACCAAAAATCAAATGATCCAAATTTTTCATGATAATTTTTTTATAATTTTTTTCTTAAAAAAAAGCTAAAATTGGTCGGTTCAATTGTGAACCGGTCCGGCCGGTTTACCGGTTGAATCCGGTTTTTACAAAAAATCGACGGTTCTTTAAAAAATTCGATTTTAATCGAACCGGACCGATTTTTTATAAAGTACGGTCGGACCCAAATCGACCGCCGGTCCGGTCCGATTTTTACAACATTGCATACAATATGTTGGCGAGTTTCTTTGTAAAAGGGGATTTGAAATAGTGGCGATGGAGCTGATTAATCTGGAAAATGTGGAAGCGGAGGGCAAACTCAGAGGAGATTCATAAAGCTATAGTCCAACCGAACTACAATCCCTCTTGGAGAATACATGATGTCATCGTTGATGCGAGAGTGATGGCTAGAACACCTGGCGTCACGTCCCGTTTTACGATGTCCGTATTTATACGAATATTTATTTTCGTATCTTGTATCTAGTATTTTTACGTATCCACTATCGATACGGTAATCTGCACTTGTATTGCTAGTACTCGTATCCGACAGTAGACCCATGTATCCTGTTGTTTGATTTTCTGTGTGAGCCTCGAGAGTCGTACCGACGGATCGTCCGTAAAGTAATCGACATGTCTAAATCGGTTAACCGACTTATGTAACATGAATTGGATTTTTAATCAGATAATTATACACGAGACTACTCAAGATCCCTAGATTACCCATTTGACATTACTATAGACCCGTACTATGTCTCGTATTTAGACTGGCACAGCATTGAATAGCCCCCAATTGAAAAAAAAAATTCTCAAATATCAGTATACCGCTGTCTACCACCAGTATACCGTCGGGTTGCTGTGAGCATAGTCAGCAAAGCTAGTGGGTGTGGTCTCTAAACCTAGGAGTATGAGCTAGTGTGTGGCTTGGGTGATTGAAAATTTGGTTTCTTTTGCACTTAAAATTTATTATCTGTTGTAACTCATATGGCTTATCACCTTTCATCTCATTGTAACCTACATGACCTTTGGCCCTTCATTTCTTCATAACCCCCAACCTCTCTCCCTATATAAAGAGAGGATGGGATAGCTTGTAAGATGCACTTGAGTGGTTGATAATATACGAGAAAGCTTCGTCTCCGTGTGTTTGAGTTTTTGCCTTACGACACGTTATCAGCACTTTGCTCGTGCAACGCCGGAGACCAGACGTATCGATCGTTTTCTCACTTTCTTCCACCATACGGTAAGAAAGGTTAAAAAAAAAATTTGTTAATATACTCTTCATTTTGAGTAGTTGTGGTTGGTCCATTTTCTAAGTTTCTGAGATCGGTAGAAGAAATTGTAGTTGAGTGTTTTTTTCCTCTTCTATTCATCTAGTGATTTTTTCGTCTTCTACTTAGACTCCGATCGTTCATGGTTCACATAAAAATCCTGTAATTCTACAGTATGCCTAGTTTTTGGATTAAACAACATATTCTCATCACATGGTTATCCTGCTATAACAATCCTTATATTTCTAAAGTACTATGAGCTTATGGTTCCTTGAAGTTATTAATTTCATTGTCGTTTGTCACATTTTTTAACGTTTAGCAAAATCAAATTGGTACACATTATCAAATTGAAGATTCAGCAACATTGTTAGCAATAAGTTTTTTGTGAATATTATTTATTCGAATTACAGGATTGTAAGGTAAACATTTAAAGGCTATTCTAGAAATTTTGAGATATGAGAAGCTTAGAATTGCATCATTTTTTATCTTTGAGATACGTAGTGTGTGATTTTAAAGAGTAGTAGAAGCTTTCGTAATATATACTCAGACTTTTTTTTTGAAAATATATACGAGTAATTTTTTTTATCAAAATATACTTTGGCGTGTTTATCAAATAGTCTGCTATATATATTTTGGTAAAAGATATTTTCTGAAATTTTTTAAACTGACAACTTCAGAATTTTTTTGTTTAAATAGTACTTATCCCAACAAAATATTTGTTATTTTTTCTGAAAAAATAATTTTTGTTGAAATTTTTTTTTGTTTCATGCTGACGAAGAAAATTTAAATGCTAACATTTTTTTGGTAATGATGGATTTGGAGAGCCCCGGCGAGCACCTCAGTGCCATCTGCGCCCTGCCGAGCACCTCAGTAGCATTTTTTTTTATGTTACTCAGTGAATTATTGTAACAGATGGGTAGTAAAAAAAATTATATTTTTTTTCTCGCTATTTTTTTGGCGTCGCTTCATTAGACGTCGGAAAAATAGTTGACATTTTTTTTGTGTCGCTTGCTTAGGCACCAATTATTTTGTGTGTTGTTGCCTACTTATGTTGTATGTTTTTTTTAGCGTAATGGCGTGAAAATTGAAAAATTGTCTTGGCTACATAAACAAATTCTGGCACCGCCAAATTTGGGCCTCCCAAAAATAACCTTTTTGGTTAATAATTTTTCAAAGGCAACGCTCATTTTGAGCACGCACTAAATTGTCACCTATTTTGCACAGTTCGCAAATAGCGTGAATTTCTTGAAATTTTTTATTTATTCTTACATTTGAAATTTTTTTTTTACGAAGTCTCTCCGAATAGGCTCACCTATTTGGGTATGATGTCAGAAAGAACTTGGGGCTTGGTTCTTAAGAGGTCCCCGGTGACCCTCCTCCCTCATTTTTCCGCCTGGTCATATTCACGTAGACCTACTGAAAGGGGTTGATCGAATATTATTTTTTGCTCAAATTGTATTTATAATTAAGCATTTTTTCAAGAAACTTATTGACCTCTCTATATCGGCCCGTCGATCGTTATAAGATAATTTTTAAACAAAAATCGTTTTTTCAAAACCGTTGTTTTTATTTACGATTGTTTGTTGTTGCTTATACAAACCAAATCCATATAAACCTGTCGTTTTATATATTGACTGATCAAGATTTTTTCTCCTGTTGTAGAAAAAATGTCGATCAAGATTGATTTTCCCATCCTTGAAGCCTCTGGCAAGAACTACTTGGACTGGACGCAAGACATCCAGAATCATCTAGATGCGCAGGGCCTCTTAGACGTCATCTATAACGAGGAAGAGCGTGAAGTGGAAGTCACTCGCTCAATGAACGCCAAAGCGATGATTCTATTCCGCAGGCATTTATCTGACGCCATGAAGGCGGAGTTCATTGAAATCTCCTCGCCGAAGACGCTATGGGACTCTCTGAAAGAGCGCTTCGACCACCAGAAGACCATATGGCTACCTGAAGCACGCCATGACTGGTTGAACCTGCGCTTCCAAGACTTCAAAAGTGTAACTGATTACAACAATGAAGTCTGCATGATTCGATCACTTCTCCAATACTGCGGTGAGATATTAACCGACAGTGATCTATTGGAGAAAATATACACCACATTTCCTTCCACTGACAACTTGCTCCAGAAGAAATACCGTCAGTCTAAGTTCACCAAGTTTTCCGAGCTCATCATCCAGCTTTTACTAGACGAGAAGAACAGTCTCATTTTAATGAGAAACAACAATTCTCGTCCTGCTGGAACAAAGGCAATTCCAATGCCTGATGCAAACGCTCTCCGTGGACCAAATCTACGGTGGAAACGAAACAAGGGCCAGTCGTCCCAGCCAAGGAACAGATACGAGTTTAAGTCTCGCCATCCAAAGCGAGGTTCTAACAAGAACTAAGGACCTTTGACTCCTAGGCAGTCTCATGGTAAGAACCAACGGGCCAGTCATCCCAAAGCGAGAGTAGAAGGCCAAGCGCCTACTCTCTGCTACAAATGTGGTGCTTATGGTCATATGCAATGGACTTGCAGGGCGACCCCCCAAGAAGTTAATAACTATCACAAGGGGCGCCGGGCCGAAGCAAATCTGGTCAACGAGTGAGAAAATCTAAATCTTGAGACCCCCAATTTTGTAGCAGAAATGGAAGAATGAATCTCCATTTTCTCTCTATATTTGATTTAATTCATGAAACTTTTGGTGGTTTGTATTTTCTGTTTTATCGATAAATTAAAGTTCTATTTCGAGCACTTTCCTCAAACGTGTGACAAACTTTAATTTTTTTTTACTTATAGGCATGGACCACGGGACAATGGATTGTCTGGTTGATAGTGGAACGACTCACACTATCTTGAGAGATAAATCATACTTTATCTCCTATACGCCTAAAGTAACCTCAGTGACAACCATTTCGGGACCCTCAACCCTTGTTCAAGGTTTTGGCAAAGCCCGTTTTTCGTTGTCCAATGGTACACCCGTTGAAGTATCAGAGGCCTTATATTCTCCAAGGTCCAGTCGTACCTTACTGAATTTTAAGTATATTCGAGAAAACGGATTTCATGTTGAAACTGCTCGAGAACATGGCTTCGAGTATCTTTTCATTACCTCCACTCAGTACGGCCAAAAGCGTATCTTGGAGAAGTTGAAATGTCTTTCAAGTGGTTTGTATCTCACTACGATACAACACATCGAGAGTAATCTCATCATTCGCCGAGCGCCAGTTGATGAGAGGACTTTTATGCTATGGCATGACCGGCTGGGTCATCTGGGTCAAAATATGATGCTTTGCACTATGAATGCAACACATGCACATCCTCTTGGAGGAAAGAATTTCGTTATAAATCCGAAAAGCCTATGCCAAGCCTGCTCGATTGGGAAGACGATCTCAAGCCACTCCATGTGAAACCTACGAGATTAGTTTCTCAACTCCTTGAGAGAATTCATGGAGATATTTGTGGACTAATCCAACCAACATGCGGACCATTTAAATACTTCATAGTTTTGGTTGATGCATCGACTAGATGGTCACACGTAGTGTTGTTGTCCACCCGAAACGCAGCGTTTCCTAAACTCCTCGCCCAGATCATTAAGTTAAGGGCTCACCATCCGGATTATCCGATAAAGTCTATTAGACTTGATAATGCCGCGGAGTTTACATCGAAGACTTTCGATGACTATTGCATGACTTTGGAAATAAATCTTGAACATCCTGTTGCGTATGTTCATACCCAAAATGGCCTAGCAGAAGCTTTTATAAAGCGACTGCAAGTGATAGCGCGGACCTTGGTTATGCACACCAAACTCTCACTATCTGCATGGGGCTATGCAATTTTGTACGCTGCAAATTTGGTCCGTCTGAGGCCCATGGCCACCCAACCACTTTCCGCGTACTAGCTGGTTACTGGATGTGAGCCTGACATCTCACATTTACGCGTGTTTGGGTGCCTAGTCAATGTTCCAATTGAGCCGATAAGGCGTTCAAAATTTGGACCTCAGAAGCGACGGAAAATATATGTCGGTTATAACTCCCCGTCCATCATTAGCTATTTAGAGCCCTTGACAGGTGATCTCTTTACCGCGAGACACGCAGATTGTGACTTTGATGAGGCAATCTTTCCGTCGTTAGGGGAAGAAATGCACGCTAACGTTGATGAGGAACGACGTGAATTAGCGTGGCATGTGCCCGCTGTTGCTCATTATGATCCCCCCTCTGCACATAGTGATAAGGAAGTGCAGAGGATTCTAGGTCTGCAAGATATTGCAAATCAAATGCCAGACGCATTTAGCGACCTAGCAAAAGTCACGAGATCAATTATACCTGCTGCAAATGTGCCTACAAGGATAGACATCCCTGAGGGACGCCATGTTCCTGTGAAACATGTTGCTCCGGTCGAACCCGCCGGGCAAAGGACGCTGCCATCGGCCGTCCACTCCGCCGCTATTCCCAAGAAGAAGGGAAGACCGATTGGTTCCAAAGATGTTCTGCCCCGAAAGCGGTGAAATCTTGTTAAAAGCATTTTGCCACATGAGATCATTAAGGATCACGGCGATGTATTAGAAGAGCGTGTTCCATATGAAACGCCTATTCCTAATCATGCCGATAACCTCAAAATATTCGTCGAGTATGCTAGCTTAGACGATATTTTGAAGCGAAACAAAACTGTCATCGATGATGTGTTCATATACTCAGTGGCCACTGACATTATGAACAATGATGACATGGAATCTCGTAGTGTTGTCGAGTGTCAACGACGAACGGACTGGTCACAATAGAAACAAGCAATCCAGGCTGAACTAGACTCCTTAGCGAAAAGAAGCGTGTTTGGACCTGTTGCTCCAACACCACCCAATGTTAAACCAGTTGGTCACAAATGGGTTTTCTTAAGGAAGCATAATGAGAGAAATGAGATTGTGCGGTACAAGGCTCATCTTGTGGCGCAAGGCTTCTCACAACGCCCTGGAATTGATTACGAGGAAACGTATTCTCCCGTAATGGACGTCATAACGTTCCGCTACTTAATCAGTTTAGTAGTTTCCGAAAAACTGAATATGCAGCTCATGGATGTGGTCACAGCCTATCTCTACGGGGATCTGGACACAGAGATATACATGAGAGTCCCTGAAGGACTAAAGATGCCTGAATCAAGTAGTTCCCGACCACGGAACGCGTTATCGATTAGACTGAGGCATTCTCTATATGGATTGAAACAATCCGGGCGAATGTGCTATAACCGCCTAAGCGAATACTTGATCGGTTTGGGATACGTTAATAACGAACTTTGTCCATGCGTGTTCATAAAGAAATCCACTTCAGGATACGCAATCATCACGGTCTATGTAGATGACATGAATCTCATAGGAACCGAAAAAGACTTGTCAGAAACTGCTGATATCCTGAAGAGAGAATTTGAGATGAAGGATCTTGGAAAGACACGGTTTTGCCTAGGCCTGCAGATCGAGCACCGTAAAGATGGAATTCTTGTCCATCAAGCGAACTACACCCAAAAGGTGTTGAGACGCTTTAGTCATTTTGACGTTAAGCCATCCGCTACTCCCATGATCGTCCGCTCTCTAGACATTACTAAGGACCCATTTCGTCCAAAGGAGGACGAC
Source organism: Iris pallida (assembly GCA_029216955.1). NCBI lineage: Eukaryota > Viridiplantae > Streptophyta > Magnoliopsida > Asparagales > Iridaceae > Iris > Iris pallida. The sequence continues at coordinate 9,682,414 of JANAVB010004599.1, read as the reverse complement.
GAAGAGATATTGAGTCCTGAGTGCTCTTATCTGGGTGCAATAGGCGCTTTTATTGTACTTGGCCCAATGTACTTGACCGGACATCTCGTTTGCTGTGAATTGTCTAGCTCGACACAGCACCGCGCCAACACGCCGCCATTGGAATGGCATAAAAGACATTTTCCGCTACCTTAAGGGTACTACGGACTTGGGCTTGTTCTATCCCTACGCGATTTTGAGTGAGTCCAACACTCTTGGCACTCGAAGCAATGCGACCCTTGTTGGCTACGCCGATGCGGGATACTTATCTAATCCGCACAAGGGGCGTTCCCAATCTGGTTACGTCTTTACCATTGGAAACACGACGATTTCTTGGAGGTCTCGCAAACAGACCTTAGTGGCTACTTCAACGAACCACTCTGAGCTACTCGCGCTCTATGAGGCGACTAGAGAGTGTGTATGGCTTCGAGCTGTTATTGGCCATATTCGAAGTACATGTGATCTTCCATATGATCAAGATGAACCTGTTGTCGTCTATGAGGACAATACCGCTGTTATTGATCAAGCGAAACATGGTTACATCAAAGGGGATGCTACCAAGCACATATCGTCCAAGTTGTTCTTTACACATGAACAACAAGCGCTTCAGAAGATTGAAGAGCAACACATTGGATCAGAGAATAACCGTGCAGACTTGTTCACCAAGTCACTGCCAAAACACTCGTTCCGGAAACATGTCAGAGCGATTGGACTTAGGAAGCTTTCAGAGCTAGCCTAAGTAAAACATGTTTCCTGTACCCTGTTGTGTGCATGTGAGGGGGAGCGCCCCAACGAGTGCCTCCAAACTCCCTGTTGTGCGTATATCCCGCGCCCTGTCGAGTGCGAGTGAAAAGGGGAGCATCCTGATGTATGCTTGTGTACTCTTTTTCCCTTAGACCAAGTTTTTTTCTATTGGGTTTTCCTTGGCAAGGTTTTTAATGAGACACATTTCAAATCTTTTATTCACTAAGGACTATTATGATCAGGGGGAGTATCCAGTGTATACTTCTAAACCATCGTGTACTCTTTTGTCCTTCGATCAGCGGTTTTTTCCACTGGGTTTTCCCTGACAAGGTTTTGACGAGGCACCTTTGCAATGGTTAAGTTTACCCCCATCACACTGACCTGTGTGTACTCTTTTGTCCTTCGACCAAAGTTTTTTCCCACTGGGTTTTCTTTGGCAAGGTTTTGACGAGGCACAAGTAGATGGTCAAACTTGAAGATGCAAGCTATAGACAGACGAAGAAACTCAGAGATGTTTACAAGCAGAATTTTTGGAGAGCCAAGGGGGAGTGTTGTAACTCATATGGCTTATCACCTTTCATCTCCTTCTAACCTACATGACTTTTGGCCCTTCATTTCTTCATAACCCCTAACCTCTCTCCATATATAAAGAGAGGATGGGATAGCTTGTAAGATGCACTTGAGTGGTTGATAATATACGAGAAAGCTTCGTCTCCGTGTGTTTGAGTTTTTGCCTTACGACATTATCTATGTTGTTACTTAGTTTCATACATCCATATCTGTTTATTTAGGAATGTGATGCATGAATTGTTGCGGTGATGATAGGATAGCCGAGCAGGCCTACGTGTCGGGTGGTGCAGCAGCCCTCCAAGCCAGGTGGAGCGGGCCTCTGGGTCGGGTGTGGCGGGCCTCCGGGTCGGGTGTGGCGGGCCTCAGGGTCGAGTATTGTAGGCCTTCAGACCGGAATGATTATGTCTATAAAAGTCTACGTGGAGCTCATGTACTTTGAAGCATTATTCCCTCCATTTAATAAAATGGTGGGGGTGGGCCTTTGGGCCGGGTGATGTAGCTGGTCTCCATGCCGGGTGGAGCGGGCCTTCGGGTTGGATATGGCAGGCCTTATAGGCCGGAATGAGTATGCTTATAGAAGTCTCGTACATATATGTCGGGCGTATAAATAAAAAAATTACACTTAAGTTTTGAACTTTTGGTAATTTATTGCAACCAATTTTCAACCAATAGTGTTGGGTCATTTCTCTTTAGATTGCGATAAAAAAAAAACTCGTTAGCAAAATGTTGAAGTCTACATGTATATAACGTCTCTAGGAATAACTTTATATTATTTATGGGATAGCTTGTGGGTGCAAGTTGGACCGACCCGAATAGCCCATGGGTCATTCATAGCCCAATGGGCCGAGTTAGAGCTATGTTTTACAATAGGGTTATTTCATTTTAGGATCTCACATATATATGGATATTAGAAGTTGGGTCTCGAAATCAACCGATATTAGAATTCGGATCTCGAAATCACTGTTCATTAACCTACATGAACAGTAATTTCGAGATCCAAAATCAACTCTAATATGTGTCAATTTCGAGACCCAAACCCTAATATCCTTGTATATGTGAAATTCTAAAACTAAATAATCATTTACAATATTAGGATTTTTGTTTTTTGTTTTTTGAACAATTGTGATAAAAAAAAGGGAACATGTTAAAGGCCACCCCCCTTTTTACTAAGGGCAACCCTCCTACTAAGGACAACCATGCCTTTGTATTTTTTTTTATACTAAGAGTAACCTAAAGTCCACAAGTTTACTAAGGACAACCATGGTTGGTCTCTCTCTTCCTCTCCTCGAGCTCCTCCGCCTCCTCGAGCTCCTCCTCCTCCTCCTCCTCCTCCCGCAGCCCCCTCCGCGCACAGCAACCTCCTCCTCCTCCTCCTCCCGCAGCCCCCTTCGCAACCCCAATCCGCAGCACCCTCCGCCAACGCCGCCCCCTCCGCAGCACCCTCCTCCTCCTCGTCCTCCCGCAGCACCCTCCACCTCCCACCACCCTTCGCAGCAACCTACAGTGACTGCAGGGCTTGCATGCAGCTTGTCTTCACTTTAGACTGCAGGCAAATCCTGCAGTCACTGAAAGTTAAATTTTTTTAAAAATATCTAGGACTGCATGCAAGCACTGCAGTCCTGTGTTCACTTTGGACTGCAGGCAAGTCCAAAGTCCTCGGTTGACAGAAGCCGGGTGGTCCTTAGTATTTTCAAAATGACAAACTTATAATTTTTAAAAAAATTTAAGTTGGTGGCCCTTAGTAAAAAGGAGTGGCCTTAGGGATCAAACTCTTTTGGGCTAATTATAAGGGCACAGCTTTTTTTGATCGGGGCTGTCCAAGTGATAGTTTTCCATTATTTACAAGTTTGCCACTGAAAAACTTACTCAGGGCTATCCAAGTGGTAGGTATAAAAGATAATGAGGACTGCCAGAAATTGTGGCAGTCCTGAAAGTAATGAGGACTGCCACAATTCCTAGCAGTCCTAGAAGTAATGAGGACTGCCAGGAATTGTGGCAGTCCTGAAAGGAACATGCTCTACAACAGGACTGCCACAATTTCTGGCAGTCCTAGACATATTGAGGACTGCCAGAAATTGAGGCAGTCCTGAAAGATACTTGCTGTACAGCAAGTTCCTTTCAGGACTGCCACAATTTCTGGCAGTCCTAAAGTCGACATTCCCGAATGAAAAAAATATGTTAGGATTTATTTCAATGTTGATAATAGAGTGAAATATGCATTTTAGGATTTATTTCCATGCATTCTTTGTGAGGAAAGAAGTATTTAACCTTTATTTTCATACATTTTAGGGTTTATTTAATTTTTGGGTGCCATCAAAATTGGGAAAGAGAAGGAAACTAGGATTTTGATGGAGATGGTGATGATGGAAATGGTGGAGAAGAAGAAGATGATGATGAGAAAAAAAAACTAGGATTTTGATGAAGATGTGAGAATGGAAATGGTGGAGAAGAAGAAGATGGATAGAAGAAGAAGAATAAGAAGAAGAAGAAGAAAGTTAGTGTTTGTGAAGAGAGAGAGTGAAAATTTGAAATGAGAGTGATTTTTCGGTTTTGGGAGGCTGTGAGGTTTGGACAGCCCTGAATGAAAAATTTGAACAGTCCGAATAAAATTTCCTCAAAACCTTGCTAGCCCTAATCCTGGCTAGCCCCGATCAAAAAAAACCTGTGCCCTTATAATTAGCCCTCTTTTGGAGCAACAAAAGTGTTAATGGGGCAATGGTTGGCTGGAGATAAATGGGATAACACTGGAAGAGAGAGAGAGAGAGAGAGAGAGAGGGGCAAAGGTAAAAGGATAACTCCAATATGAGATAGATGTCTGAGATATGAGTTTGCTCCACTGCTCCTCCCCACTTGCCTTCAGCTCTCTCTACTGCTTCTACTCTCCACCACCACCACCACCACCACTTTGGTACTCTCTCTCTTTCTCTCTCTCTCTCTCTCTCTCTCTCTCTGCTTGGGTTGGTTGTAAATTGTTCCAAGAAATTTACTGACAACAAAATCTTTATAAATGCTCATAAGGAAGGAACACTGCTACTTATCTAAAGGAAAGAGAGGACAAAAAACCTTAACCACGTCTCTGCTTAGACCGTGGAGTATAACTGTAGAGATAGGACTTTGAAATATGAGGGGTTTTAAAATGGAATGTTTTGCATAAGGGTACCAGGTTTAGGATCTAATTAGACTTTGTGTACTAGATTTGTCCGTTTTAGACTTTGGGTACTCGAATTTCTTTAGTGAAACGTTTAGTGACGAAATTGGACTTTTAGTGACAAAATGAGTCTTTTAGTGACGAATATTCGTCACTAAATGTGACTATACGAGTACTGGAAGTCTAAAACGGACAAACATAGTACCCAAAGTTTATAGGCCCTAAACCGGGTACCCTTATGCAAAATAATCCTTTTAAAATTAGTAAGACGGAAACAGAGTGTATGGAATGCAGGGACGGAGCCAGGAGTCGCGTTGGACGGACCGAGCACCCAAGCAAATTAAAAAAAAAAAAATTCAAGTCATAAAAGTTTACTTTTTCAACATGCTCAAGTAGAGAACAAGAAGTTGAAAAATAAATATTGAGAGTCTGCAAACCGTTACTAGAGACAAACACAATTACACAAGTAATCAAAGGAGTGAGAGAAAAAAAAAACATTGAAGGTAACTAACAAACTTCACACCAAACTCAGGCCACATCTAAGCCTGATGTTTTTTTATGAGTCAATAACCTAATTGGATGAGGTCCATGAGAAGTTGAATGGGCCTGAAGCAATGGCATTAGCCCACATGATCACATCTAAGCTTGATAAATTTTTTATTAAGTATCAATTTAAGGTGGGGCACGGCCCCTTTGGTCTTAGGTCTTATCACAGTTTCGTCCCTGTTAAAATGTAACTTACAACCAAAAAGAGGTAAAAGAGATGACGGAGGAGTAAAAGAGATAATGATGGAGATGTTTCGAAATGTGGGAGTGTTATATCTAACTCTCACTGCAACTCTCAAGTTTTGGTGCATCGGTAAGGGGACTTCAACATGGTGTTGTCTAGAATGTTATTTTTAAGTGGATTTTATGAAAATGTTATTGTGTTGCGTGATTTCGGCTCTCACCCCATAAATGGGCATTCCCACCTGAATAATATAGACCCTCATCACTCTGGAGTTTTGGTGTAGCGGCATGAACTTTAACATGGAGGATTGTATGTCCAGAAAATTGGAAATGAGAATGCTAATATTGATGAACGGCAATGTGTTCAAAGAGAGTATAGGAAATAAGTGCATTTGTGGAGAAGTTGGATGTGGCGTTGTGAGAATAAGATTAGAGAAAATCATCTCAGGTAGTTTCGATATGTGCTACGAGGATAAGAATCATAAGATTAGAGAGAATCATCTCAGGTGATTTCGACATGTGCTATGAGGATAAGTTTAGAGAAAAATCATCACAGGTTCCGATATGTGCAACATTGACCAGGTGGCTTCGCATAGGATTAATAAGGTTATTAGTCAAAGAAGTTGCTAGAACTATACGAGAGGTAGGAGTAGGACTAAACAAACTTGGATTGGGGCTATAAAATAGGATATGTTTTTTCTTATTGTTACGGAGGACATGACCCTTACCAGAACTGAATGGAAGAAAAAGGATTTAAATAGCCGACCCAAAATTTTGGGATAAAAAAGGCTTTGAGCATTAATATCTTGTCAGTATGTTTGAAAAATATGTCATAAGTGTATCATTTGAGGTACAACTGCAAGCTTAAGAGCTACCTTAGACATATTTCAATGACTCTATCTACAGCTATCTAAGCTTAACGTCTATTTCCTGTAACCATATACATCTTTTGAGCGCATACCATAAGCCAAGTGCCAAACCCATATGTCCCAACTTGCTGATTCCTTGTTTGAACCATGTTAGGTCGTTACACAACTGAAAAATAGAGATGAATAACACTTGTTCATGCAAAATACCAAGTTAATTCTTTCATTAACCATCTGTCTTGCTGTAGTTAGCCAGGTTTTCTAGTGTAGAGAGAATTTGGATTGTAGTTGTTTGTATTTTCTTTCATCTATATGGGTTTATGAAAGAATTACTTCTAAGCTGGGGCTTGACATTTAAGTGCCTATTGTCATTAATTTTATATTAGTAACTCAGGAAAGAGCTAAGATTTAAATGACATTAGTGTTTTTTTTCCCTTTTCTCTTTTGAGATATGCGTGGAAACCCTCAAATCTTGAACTCGAGGCTTCCCTGTCCAAATTAAGAGGCTTCAAGCACCTTGCATGCCCCTTGCACCACATTTCTTTCAGAGTTAGTGGTCCAATGTTGGTTCATATGCTCTACATCATTGGAAGATCGTGAAACTTGCCGAGAACAAAATAGAACTCTAAGACTTTGCGTTTTAACAGCCTTGTTTGTTAAGTTATATTTTGATATTTCTCGTGTTGACAAAATAAAGTGGAAAGCTAAGGCTTACTATTAGAAATATCCATGTAAATGTTTCCATCTGAGTATTATGATCCTGAGCAGGGCCGGCCCAGAGGGTTGGGTTGCCCTATTGGGAGCTAGATTTGGTTGCCACTTGTCATCGACTCCAAAAGAAGATATCAAAAAAATTGATGGCGAGTGGGGTTGGCAGCGATGTCGAAGTCTCCTGTTCTAACAGCATCATGAAGCTCGGATTCTGAGTTCCTCTACTTGAGCTACTCGAGTTCTTTCCAGTAGGAACTCAAAATATGGACATGGTGAATTGCTAGTTCAACTAACACCGCATAGGCTTTATTGGCGAAGAGGTGGGGACTTAGGGGTTGGTAGAGGAGGGGGGTTTTGCCTCGACCAAGGGGGTTGCCCAAGCCCGATGGCTTGTCCGGCTTAACCCAGGGCCAGCCCTGATCCTGAGTAATCTGTTTGAAGAAATATGTTCAATTTATCTCAATGAGCAATATGTTTTCTTGTCTGATAAAATGACCGTTAATTTTGATTGTGCAGTGTTCAACTTAAGACTTCCCGACAATATGTCTGCAAAGCAAAAACATGTTAGTCTCTCTCTCTCTCTCTCTCTCTCTCTCTCTCTCTCTCTCTCTGTGTGTGTGTGTGTGCGTGTGTGCACGTGTAAGCATATCCTGCCTTTGTCAGCAGATATATCTAGGGTGGCTGGGGATCACAACAATACGACAGTTCCTTCAAGCTTGTTGGTTGCAGAGATAGAGGAGGCAAAAGCCGTCCTGTCATTGTTCTTGAGAAAGCAGGGTTCAAGCAATGCAGTGGCAGCAAGGACCATCAACAAATCCGATCTCTTCATCAAGCACCTCGTATCGAAGCTCCATCTCATTTATAAATCCCGTTACCTAGTAGGTTCGAATTCCAAATTGACATTCTAATTTTTCTTTAAGCGAGTAACCCTTGTCAAATAACAGTAACCTTGCCATGCTAATTCCATGTAGGACGGGAGCTCACCACTCTTGAAATCAGAAATGCTCTCGTCCCCTACCTCGAATCCCTTCTCGAAGAACATGGAGATCTAGTAGTTGATGTGGTTGAGAATTTTCCATACCCTCCAGGAACTCTTGGAAAGACTGGTACAACTCCCCCGGTAGCAAGTGATGGTCTCATCTCCAAGAAGGAGAGAGCTATTGCTCGAGTAAGCCAACGAAGCCCCGAGGGGCTCTTGCCCCCTCATGTCCTCTACCTCATAGACCTTGGCATGGATTTAGACCAGATCAAGGGCATTGCCCGCAGGTTCCCTGCCTTCGCTTACTACAGTCTCGATAACAAGATCAGACCAATGGTAGAATTCCTCCTTGAGCTTGGTGTAGCACGGCCAGACATCCCCACCATTCTCCACAAAAGGCCTCAGCTTTGTGGCATCAGTCTCTCGGAGAATCTCAAGCCCACAATGACGTACTTGGAGAACTTTGGGGTTGACAAGAGCCGTTGGGCTAAGGTCATATACCGGTTTCCAGCACTTCTCACCTACAGCCGGCAAAAGCTAAAGGCAACAGTGGACTACCTTACTGAACTTGGTGTTTCTGAAGAGAACATTGGAAAGGTTTTGACCCGATGGCCTCACATTGTAAGTTACAGTGTAGAGGAAAAACTTAGGCCAACTGTTGAGTACTTCCAATCGATAGGCGTTGATGCTGCTTCCCTGATCCATCGATGTCCTCAGACTTTTGGTCTGAGTATTGAGGGAAATTTGAAGCCAGTCACAGAATTTTTCTTGGAGAACGGGTATAGTATAGAGGAGGTTGTAACTATGGTAACCAGATACGGAGCTCTGTATACTTTCAGCTTGACGGGCAATTTAATTCCGAAGTGGAATTATTTCTTGAAGATGGAGTACCCGAGGTCAGAGCTGGTGAAGTTTCCTCAGTATTTTGGATACAGCTTGGAGGAGAGAATAAAACCTAGACATGGTAAGATGAGGGAATTAGGGGTGAGTTTGATACTGAACCAGGTCTTGTCGGTCTCGGATGAGGATTTTGCGAAGGTATTGGGGAGGAAAGTGGGTAAGATTTCTGCAGCTCTTGCCTTGGAAGAGAAATGTAGAGACGATTCTGTAGTTAGTGCAGATACTGAAAAGGACTGAAACAGTAGAAGGTAAAGACGAAACTATATAAGTAAAAAAAAAAAGTGTTGTTTCTTATTTTGCTCATATTACCTGTGTGTTCTGATATTTCTGCATCTTCCTTTTGAAAGGTCATTGACAAGAACTTAATAGTTGATAATGGACAGAAGAAACAGCTGCAAATTCTTAAGTCTAGGATTGAAGCTTCTCACAAACAAACTGAACCTGTATGCCACTAAATTTGTTTCATTTTCGATGAATCAAGTTTTAAGTTTTTTGCTTAATATGTGCTGTTTTGAGTTTCAACATAATCTTTAATCTGTTTATACGTATCGCCAATTAATATGAGATGATACATGATGCCTGTTTCAGGAAGAAAAATAATACCTGTTGATTTCAGTTTGTGAATTATCATTCCTCTCTAAAGTTTATGTTAATATTGCCTTCGACCACAGGGTTTGACAAACTATGCTTCTATGGACTTTATCCTAAGTAAGTGTAACTGCATTACAGGAAGAAAAATAATACCTGTTTTGGGCTTCTTTTAGTCTCTTATACTAACTATGCTTCTATGGACTTTATCCTAAGTAAGTGTAACTGCATTATATGTGTACTAATACATTACTCCAAGTTACCTATCCTTGTAATCAAACTAATCCTTTTTATTATCATTACAATTGTACATATACTATAATTTGGAGCTCAGACTTTGTTCTGTGCCAGAGGCCTGAAATCCTTTTGGTTCACTCAGATTCTGTTCTTGTGCCATCGATATCTAATGTTTGTGCTCTGAAAATATGTTTGAGAGAGATAAGCATCCAGTAAGTCAAAATGCACCATAACATCCGCATCTCCAAAAATTTCCTCTAATACTATACATATGACCATCTTCGGGCTTTTTTTTTCCTTAGATATGAACATGATCTTAAAATCAAAGTTAGGTATCCCATTAGTAACATGTGTCTTCTTAAAAACTATCTAAGTCATACGTGTCTTATGTACTGCAGTTGTCATCTGTCTCTATTTCTAGTAAAATGTAGGAAGCTTCAGCAGATGCTAGATGGACCAAAGCTATGGCAGAAGAAATGTCGTACTTTAGAAAAAAAATTATAGTTTAAAGTATCGGCCGATACAGATCCGATACAGCCGATACCGATATGGTTTGGCATGTCCTGGTCCGATACCGACCGATACCCGATACCGACATTGGGGGTCACTTTTCCGATCAATTTGACAAAGAAAATTGAAGGAAAAAGACAAAACAACAAGGGTTTGAAGCATAATAAGGTTGTAAAAGCATATAAAAGAAGAAAATTGATCTATTGCATGTAAACCAATCGTTAAGGGCAAGGTTCACAATATCGGTATCGGAATCGGTATCGGACTATTTCTATGAGTATTGGTATCGGCGATATCGGTAGTATCGGCGGTATCGTATCGGAGTATCGGACTTTGGTATCGGAAAACAAATAATTATTAATAAATTATTTACATTAAAAACATATATTTTATACATTTGGTAGTTTTGAAATTATTTGAAATAGTAGTCACCCTTACCGATTGGTTTTGCCGAATTGACCGGAACAAAGACCCCCAATGTCGGTATCGGTCAATATTTGGTATCGGTCGGTATCGGATCGGAACATGCCAAACCGTATCGGTATCGGCCGTATCGGATCGGTGTCGGCCGATACTTTAAACCATGGTTAAGGGTGACTATTATTTCATTTAATTTCAAAACTACTAAGAAATAATACTGGAAATACTTAAAATTATGCCTAGATGTATAAAATATATTTTTAAAAATGTTAATAATTTATTAATATTTATTTGTTTTCCGATACCAAAAAATTCGATACTCCGATCCGAGACCACCAATACTACCGATATCGCCGATATCGATACTCATAGGAATGGTCTGATACCGATACTACGAACATTGGAAAAAATGCTACTTGGTTTGTCTCTAGCAAATGAAAAGACCATAGATGTAGATTGGTATTTGCAATCAAGCACAAGGCATATGGAACTATCGAAAGGTATAAAGCCAAGTTAGCTGCAAAAGGATATACACACTTTTATGGGTCGACTATCAAGACACTTTTGTACCAGTTGACATTGATGAGTTCTCTTGTCTTTGGCAGTTAATCCGGATTGTCCACTCCTTCAATCTGATATAAAGAATGCTTTCTTGCCTGGAAACCTTGTCGAAGAAGTATATAGATCCTCCTCCGGGTATAAAGAAGTACTCATATGTTATGATGGTTTGCAAACTCAAGGCGGTGTAGTATGGGTTAAAGCAATCTCCAAGTACTTGGTTTTGTAGATTTATCAATGAAGAATTCTAGCTATAAAAAAGTAACTCAGATCATACGTTGTTTTTAAAGGGTAAAATTATTGTTTTGATTAGCTATGTTGATGATATGATCAAGATAAGATTGATAGCTTGCAACAGTGTTGTTGGTGTTTTTGCCTTTAGACTAGGAAAGATAGTCCTACATCGGCTACACCAAATGGTGAGTATCTCAATATAATATATTGCTTGTGTTGAGGTGTGCACATGAGGTGTGGTGGGGCACAAGTGTGTGCCATGTAGGAGTATTTTCCTAGAAGGAAAAATGATTAATTCCAAAAAGGACGCAAGTTGATTTTTGTTGTGCGGATTCGGACACGGACTCCAGGTTGTCTCGTGCATGCACTGGAGTGTTCGGGGGGTAGGCGTGGACTGGCACACTACTATGCTGATTGTGGGATGATCTAAAATATCAAACTCTATTTTTGAGTATTGGTATTTTAGCCCCACATCGGATAGGAGAAAAGGTAAAGTCTCACTCCACTCTATAAATAGAGCCCCTTGGCCTCCTTTGGAAGATGCACCAAGAAGAGAGTTAAGGGATTCCATAAAGTCCAGGAAGCCCGTTCAAGTTTCAAATATTGACTTACGAGCGTTCCAGAAGTTCTTCATGAACTTGTTGGTTCCTGAAAGCAGATCGTGTGGGACGAATCTTGCTTTGAGCAACGGTGATCTTATCACCCCAGCAAGAACCTTTTCTTTTCTTCTTCTCTTTTTTCTGAGTTGTAACTCAGTTCTGTCCGTCAGTATCTGCGATTGCGAGGAAGAACGTGAGATTTATTTTCTGATTATTGTTGCTTTTGTAATCAGATTTATATTATAGTGTTCCTCGTTGATCTCGAGAATAATCAGAAGGGGAACGTTTGTTTGAACCTCTGATCTCGACATCTAGTTCTACCATCTTTGATCAAGCCCCGGGACTAACAATCTCAAAGCAAGATCCTTGTAGATGAAGAACAATCGTGCGAAACTTCTGGATACAAGTTTCAACAAACTTGAGAAGTTCGACGGGGATCATTACAACTCTTGGAAGAGGAAGGTATGCATGAATCTGCAACTGACAGAGGTGGACTACGTTCTGACAGAACCAGAACCGGAGATTCCAGACGAGGATGATGCTACTGTTCGGGCAGTTGCGATTGCAACCGCAAAACAGAACAAATGGAGGAGAGACAACAATCTCTGTAAGCTGATGATTTTGAACTCCATGGAGGATACTCTGGCGGAGTCATACAGCAAGACGGACCATGCTAAGGTCGTCTGGGAGTCTCTAGAGAAGCATTATCATGCGGATGAGAACCGCAACAAGATCCATGTGACTGAGAAGGTCTAGAACATGCGATTTGAGGACGACAAGGCGATGTTGCCTCAAGTCAAGGAGTTCCTCAAGTTACGTCAAAAACTTGAGGACGATGACATGCCACTTGTCGACGCTTTTGTCGTAAGGGGTATAGTTGCCAAGCTTCCGTCAGGATGGAGCAGTTTTATGTCGGACATGCACATGAAGAAGATGCAAATCAGCCTGGATCAACTACTTCACAACATCAATGTTAGAGATGAGTTGATGGCTAAAAACAAATTGGACACGTTGTCCAAACAGTTGGCAGAGGCCAACTTGGTGCATGTGGGGGACTCCAAGGGGAAGCATAAGGTTTCTCACAACCAGAAGAAGGACTTCAACCACCTGAAAAGTCGGCTTCGTTCAAGTCAAAGCCAAAGTTCAAGTCAGATGTGACATGCTTCAACTGTGGAAAGAAGGGCCACTATCGTAGAGACTGCATATCAAAGTCCAAACAGATAGAGCAAGGTGAGACTAACAAGGTTGCCATGATTGCACAGGTTGCCACGGCTAGTGTTGACACCGACTGGTGGGTGGACACGGGTGCATCCTGCCATGTTTGCTCTAATAAGAAGTTGTTCACCATATACAAGCCTACATCTGACAAGGTTATGGTGGCGGACCAGACACAAGCTGAAGTACTAGGGACAGGAACGGTGGTACTGAACCTAACTTCGGGGAAGTTGTTGACGCTTCAAGATGTGAAGCATGTACAGGTGATAGCCAAGAACCTGGTCTCTGGAAGTCTGCTATGTAACGCAGGCTTGAGGATGGATGTCAATGTTGGGCAGATAGTGATGTCCTACAAAGGAACATACTTCGGAAAAGCTTATTGTACCGAAGGGATGTTCAAACTTCAACTTGTAACTCCTGCAAAAATGATTAATGCAGTTTCTTCTTCTGGTTATTCTCTTGAGTTATGGCACAATAGACTAGGACATGTTCATTGTAAAAGAATAAACAAAATGTCTGGTCTAGGGCTTATCTCCAAGTGTGGGGGTAAGGAGGTGGAGAAGTGTGAGGTTTGTGCACAGACAAAGATCACTAGAAAACCGTTCAAACGGGTGAATCGAAGTACAGATCTTCTGGAGTTTGTACACTCAGATATCTGTAACTTCAGACAGTTCTCCACAAAGGCCAAGATGAAGTATTTTATTACATTCATCGATGAATACTCGAAGTACGCGTTCGTCTACCTGCTCAAGTTTAAAGACGAAGCATTCGAGAAGTTCAAGGGGTTCAGGACTGAGGCTGAACGTCAAACTGGACAACAACTCAAGAGACTCAGAAGTGATCGAGGCGGAGAGTACAGGTCTATTGAATTCGCATCGTTCTGCAAAGAACATGGAATTGTCAATGAGACAACTGCTCCGTATTCTCCTCAATCAAATGGAGTAGCTGAAAGGAAGAACATGACGTTGACAGAGATGATGAACTCAATGTTGTTGATTGCAGGTCTTCTAAACTGCTTCTGGGGAGAAGCTGCGTTAACGGCTACGTTCATTCTGAACAGAGTGCCGTACGCAGGTTCCGAAGTCACTCCTCATGAACTCTGGTTCAAAGTCGGAACCAACTTGAACATCATTCGAGTGTGGGGGTGCCTGGCATATGTGAAGCTTCCAGACTTGAAGATTCAGAAGCTTGGGACAAGGACCACAAAGATGATCTTCTTGGGGTATGCTGAGAAAAGTGACGTCGGAGGTTTCTTGATGTTGAAACCAATCAAATTATTGAATCTCGCGACGCCGAATTCTTTGAAGATAAATTTGCGAGGCACAAGAATATTGTTATCACGGACATTCCGGAGAATAATGTGAGTGTACAGGCGGCTATCACTTCCAAAGAAGATGCAGTCCAAGAAAAAGAAATTGTCATACCAGAGACAATTGTTGAACCAGAACTCGCAGAACCCAGATCTAAGCGGGTGAGGAGACAGAAGGACTTCGGAGATGAGTTTGTCACATATCATGTAGAAGCTGATCCGCTTACCTATGATGAAACGATGAAGATCAGAGACGCTGTCTTCTGGAGAGAGGCTATCAATGATGAGTATGACTCTATAACCTCCAACAATACGTGGGTGTTGGTCGATCAGCCTGAAGGAGCTAAACCAATCGGATGCAAGTGGATCTTCAAGAAGAAGATGAAGGCCGATGGAACTATTGACAAGTTCAAAGCAAGGCTGGTAGCCAAAGGGTTTTCTCAAAAGCAGGAGATCGACTACTTCGACACATGTTCCAGTAGTGCGGATGACAACCATCAGGATATTGATTGCGCTGAGTGCAATTCACAAGCTCGTCATATATCAGATGGATGTAAAGACAACATTCCTGAATAGAGAGTTGACCGAAGAGATCTACATGCAACAGCCAGAAGGATTCATCGTCAAGGGTCTTGAAGACAAAGTCTGCAGGTTGGTGAGATCTCTATACGGTCTAAAGCAAGCTCCCAAGATGTGGCACGAGAAGTTTGACAAAGTCATTAGATCAAACGGCTACATGGTCAGTGAGACGGACAAATGTGTTTACACAAAGTTCGCTGACGGGAGAGGAGTCATCGTTTGTCTATACGTGGACGGCATGTTGATCCTGGGTACGGATCTAGTACGTGTCACTGAGACAAAGAAGTTTCTCTCATCTAAGTTTAGTATGAAGGACTTAGGGGAAGCTGATGTTATCCTAGGGATAAAGATCATCCGGACAGACACTGGAGTGGCGCTGTCACAGTCTCATTACATTGAGAAGATGCTCACACGCTATGGATATCAGGATCTTCCAGGGATCGATACTTCTTACAGATGTGACAAGAAGCTGAAGCCAAATCCTAGAAAAAGCGTCAGGCAGCTGGAGTACTCAAGCGTCATCGGGAGTTTGATGGATGCAACTACTGCCACAAGGCCTGACATAGCTTTCGCCATGGGGATGCTGAGTCGATTCACGAGCAACCCATGTGTGGAGCACTGGAAGGCCGTGAAGAGAGTTATGAGATATCTCAAGAGGACACAGAAGTATGCACTGCACTACAGCGGATATCCGACAGTAGTGGAATGCTTCAGTGATGCAAGCTGATGTTCAGAAGCAGAGAGCGAAAGGTCCACAGGAGGATACTTCTTCTCCATGGGTGGAGCTGCTATATCGTGGAAGTCGAAGAAGCAGACGATGCTCTCTCATTCCTCAATAGATTCTGAGTTCTTTGCACTGGTTGTTGCAGCAGAAGCAGAATGGCTTCAGGAGCTCATGTATGATCTTCCAGTGGTTGATGCGCAGATTCCGACAGTACCGATATACTGCGACAACCAGACAGCTGCAGCGGTGGCATCAAATGATCTTTTTAATTGTAAGAAGATGACTGTGCAATTGAGGCACAGTGCGGTAAATGATCTGATAAAGACTGGAGTCATTACCGTGACTGATGTTCGGAGTCAGAAAAATCTGGCCGATCCGTTCACCAAAGGTCTCAAGCGCCAGCTGGTCGAGGACACAACAATTATGATGGGCTTGAAGACGATGTGATATTCTGTCTTTGTAATTCTACCATAAAGTTTTATGCTATTAGTTCAAAGAGAAATCTACTTGGCATCTAACTTTTGGTTCAAAGAAGGACCACTGACGGAGAGAATATCTGGAACAGTGGATAGTCCTTTGAGACACTGAGGGGTTACGGACCCATAATCACTGTTGTCTAGTATCTTTTCTTTTAAAAGAACAAGTCCTGTGGGAGGATGGCTTAGACGCCTTAATGAGTTCTCAGGCATTTCGAATGTCTGGTGTGCTTTACAGGAAGCACGGTTGCACAACACTACAAAGGAGCGTAAGGTCTCCATGTTACAGTGGGGTGACACCACCAAGAGGTTCCTCGGTAAGGGTAATGTCTCGGCTTTGCGAGCCATGTCACAGCGGCGTAGCACTGCATATAGGCAGGTAGCCTAATGTTGTAGAATGAAGAGTGGTAGTCAGCACTGCAAAGAGGCCGGTGACCTCATGTTACAGTGGTGTGACACCACCAAGAGGTACCTAGAGTGGGTAAAGCCTTGGCTACGCGAGCCATGTCACAGCGACGTAACACCGCAAGGAAGCGCAAGGCTCCATGCTGGGTAGTTTGGCACTACAAAGAGGCTGGGACCTCATCAGTGGTGTGACACCACGATGAGGTGTAGCCTCGACTTTAGGCCATGTCATAGCGGGGTAGCACCGCAAGGAAGCACAAGGCTTCATGCCAAAGGACTCTTTAAAAAAACTCACCTACAATGTATGGAAAGAGATTCAGTCCGTCTCTTGAGGGTAAACTTGTAGACGCCCAAGATACATACACCGAAATCAGACATGCACAGGGCTTTTAATGTGCAACCGAAAGCACAGCTGATGTTATTTTGTGACTGGAAAAAATTGCAGTCATGGTGCAAAATTCAAGGCTTAGTCCATTCTTGTATCATACTGTTATTTAACCCATGCGGGAAGATTCAAGTCGTCAGCGACTTCTCTCCTAATACATGATGGACAGTCACTGTAAGGAACGCTCAGCCCATATATTGAGATATGTGAAATTTTGTTGGTGTTTTTGAATGGTGAGTATCTCAATATAATGCTTTGCTTATGTTGAGGTGTGCACATGAGGTGTGGTGGGGCACAAGTGTGTGCCATGTAGGAGTATTTTCCTAGAAGGAAAAAGGATTAATTCCAACAAGGATGCAAGTTGTCACGACCCGCACCCGGTTTTCGGATACGAGACGTGTCCAAGCCAGCCTACGCCGCAGAGTCGGCGGTAGAACGCTGTCAAGCCCGCAAGAAATAAATGCTCAAAGAGATAACATCTGATGCTCATTCACATTTCTAAGTTATTACAACATTTACAATTAAAGAAAATACATAATTTTACATTTAATGGAATTGATACAAATGCTTTCTATTTCTAGGTCGTCTTCAGCATACCCAAGTCTCCCAGTGCTAAGAGTGATCGCGGCTAAACCTGAAAAATGTTGGTTTCCAGTCAGGAATGGAACAAGTACACAAACCGACGGCAGTGCAAAACACAATAGAATTATCAAGACATGAAAATAGCATATGAGAAATGAAAACTGGAAGATAAAGTGATGTCATAGCACGATAGAGAAATAAACAAGGAAAAGCTAATAAAAGACATCTATCTAAGTGGTGTGAAATATCCTTTCGCCATGTGGACGGCTAGGGGGTAAAATACGGCTCACCGCACGTGTCGTGTGCGGCTGCTATCATTCACGATTAGACATATTGGGAAATTTCTGGGTAGTCCACATGTATACTAAGATATTTCCCCTCCCGACAACTCCGTGTGACGAGCGTGTCAACAAGCAGCAAGATATATGTATAGATATGAAATGAGAAAACTACTATGAATCGAAAAGCAATCAGAAAGTGCACTTGCCTGAGGTCCTTAGCTGGAGAAACCAATACTGTACCACACGATGAGCCACAATCAAGCTAACACATATAGAAGTCTCCGGATGCTGAAATAAATAGTACCAACGTTCTCAGAGTAGTCAAATTAGCTAGGATTGCCTGTCCTTAAGTCCAATTCTGGACACAGGGGCAAAACGGTAATTTCGGACAAAAACGATGTCCGCCGTTGGATCCGCTTTGCACCGAAAAGCGTGCCAGGGTCAAGGGTCTCTAAAGTCGTCAAACTACATGTCTACGGATCCAGTTTCCCGATACGAACCCAACCGTATGTCCAGAGTTGGATTCCGGCGGGCCGTGCACAAAATCGCCCGTTGAGTGGAACCGCGGGGCCCGCAAAACGGTGATTTTGTCAACGATCTCAGAATCGGACCAAACTTGGCATGCAGGACCAGAAAAACGATACGGTTCTGCTGGCGCAAGTTTCGTCTCGATCTGACGAACGTGCACAAAGTAATTGAGAAATTTGCAACGTGCACGATACGGGGAATTTCGACGGATACGCATCAAATTCGTCGCGCACACGCGACCAATTTGAATTCCGTCAAAGCCCACACGACCACGAAGCTGTTACGCAGCTTTCGATGTCTTGGGTGCGCGACCACGTCGTCCCGATTGGCGTGACGCACGTCGCGTGGATCAATTTTGTTATTTTGGAAAACAGATTTTTGATGAACTTTGAAAATTGATTTCTTTGCACACAGTGGATGAATTTCAAAACTACAAATTAGGTTACGAAGCCCTACATGTTGTCTAAAAGTCTCTTCAAATGGATTTTCCAAATTGGGACTGGATCGATCAGAATCGATCGCCAAACGTGGGTTCATGGACTGCGAAACTGTTCTGTTTTTGGACAGGTTTTCGTCAATCTTCGGACTCGTTTCTCGACGTACACGATGCAAAATAAATCGAAGTATTTGAAGGGAATAAGAGTTGGTTATGTCGGGATCATACCGGAGAAAACGGTTCGCAAAACGTCCCTTCGTACGCGAAGAGAGGCCATCGCGAAGGCGCACCCTCACAGCACTGCTGCTGTGCTCCCTGTTTCGCGCACGCGTGCGCGCTGGTCCAGCGTCCGGCGACGGCCTGCGGCGGTCCAGGGCCGCTCGTCGGCGTCGGGGTGGCCGCCCTGGGTCTGAAATCGCGTGGGGCGGCGGGGCTGTTAGGGTTTATTGAGGGACTCTCGATCTCTCACTCATATATACTCGAAAAGTCTCTGTAAAAACAGAGGTCGGGTATGTGAATCCAGCAGGAGGAGATAATCCGGGCTGGCCTGTGGCAGATGAGCCTGTGGGCTTGTGGGCTTGTGGGCTCAGCCGAGCCTGTGGGCTGCTTGGATAGGGCTGTTTGTTTATTTCTTTTTGTATCTCAAATTCTTTATATATAATTCTATATATATACGGATTCGTCTGAATATATACGCGTATATATATATATGTATTCATAATATCATATACGTATATCTCTATATTTGTACACACGTACACCCATATATTTCTACACATATATACTAACATATATATATAAGCACACAAATACGTAATATATTTATATATATATATATATATATATATAAATACACTCTTTTGATATACGTATATATATACGTACCTATATATTTAATATACACTTTAAACAAACACTTATATAATTACCTATATATTTATGTTTATATTTATGTACACATGAACCATATATTTATTTTATTTATTTTTTTTGCGTATTTATATATATTTATACATACATCTACATATACACTAATTCACGTATCTCGTACATGTATATACATATATATATTTATATATAAATGCACACTTATTTATATATACAATTATATTTGCTAAGGAATACAATGGCTATCTAAATGTAGTAAATAACCACAATAATCACATTAATATTCTATAACCTCAATAAAATAGTAATAATAATAATAACAACGAAATATCCTAAACTCATAACTAATTATTTATAAAATCTAAGAATCACCATAAATAAATAAAATAAATAATAAAATATTAAAAAAAAATCGGGAAGGGGAGCTACAAATCTACCCACCTTAAAAATAATTTCGTCCTCGAAATTCTAATCGTGAGCATGCCAAAAATTTAAACATAAAAAAAAAAATAAGAATAAATCTACTATCACCACAATATCCTCGAATTTTAATTTCTCAGAAATATTTATATCATCCTCTAGCCATTTCGTAACTCCGAATACTTGAGGACTTCTACCCACCTTTGGTCACACTACTCCATCAAATATCTTGTCGCTAAACTTTACAATCTTTCAACTAATTGCTAAATTTGCTATAAATAGATATCTACTGTTTTTGGCCCTTATAATCCTCTCATATCTATCAATTATCCCAAAATCGAACAACCAACAGTTTATACAAGTAGCAAAATATTGGCAAATTCTAATAAGCACGACTATTCGTTGCTCCAAAATAAAAGACAGAAGGGTAAGGAGGAACAATTGAGGGCAATTATGAATTTTCAAGAGCGCTAGAGAGTTTCCAATAATGCAGATAGAAGAGTTTTATGAACCATTGACTTATTTGCTAGATTGGGATACTCTAGCCTAGTCAATTGCTAAATCGAAGCACCTTCATTTCTTATAGGAGCTTATAATCTGTGCAATACAGAAGTTCCGACCTCGAAATTCTGAACATGGTTCCATAATGGAATGGAATTTGATAAATCAAGGTTATGGTCTTAATGGGTTCCCTATCTGGCATCAATCGTTGGTTGGCTGAACCCTGGTTCTCAACCTATATGGAATGAACAAAATCTCAAGATAAAACTATGTCTACTAAGTTAGGGTAACCTAGAATAGGCTTTAACTCAAGTGATTGAGCTAGTTGCGAGTCCAGTTGGTTAGCTAGGTCCCTCAAGCCCAAAATGTGCCTTCAGTGGCTTTTGTATTTAAGTAGCACATGAGGCCTCAATCAAGTGACATACTAGTGGCATGTGCGTAGTGGGCTTCGAGTAGATCACTACCATATATTGGGTCGAATGAATTGAGTCAAGGTTGAGGCTCTAGTGGAAGTAAAAAAATATATACCGGTATTACGGTAAGGGTTATAACTAGTCTTTTTAACCTGAAAGTCGTACCCCAAAATAGAGTACAAGGGGACGGGTTTGAGTGGGACATAATATACCTAGATGAAGGTGGACTCGTCTAGATCTTACATGTAAAGTTCGTTGGAAGATAACAGTTGGTCTCGTGCTCCGAATATTAATGGCACGGCCGGGGACTCAAAAGGATCTAAATAAAAAGTGGGAGTCCAAGGGCACTAATAATCATCCTAATGAGAATTATTCTAATCACTCGGTAATCCTGGTATATCTTAAAACTTTAGAAGGCTTTCAGTCTACCCACCTTAGAGGCTAGGATATGGTGGCAAGGTTCCTGTCACATGGCTGGCCGATGGTAGCTACACTTGCGTATACAACCACCATAGTCATGGGGATACTCGGTATCCATCTATCAATTACGAGCTTTCGTCTTTCCATTCAGTGAAAGACAAAAATGATGAAGAGTTCAAGAGAGGGGTCACCGAGTACGATTACGTGATTCAAGGGCGGAGGTATTATTCCAAGAGGAGTTATCAAAGCAGTCGCGGATGAGATCCTAGGGGCATCTACATCTCAATCCGCGTAGGGTAATTGGATGAAAGCGAATCAATTGTATCCTGGTTGATCAGACCGAAATACAATGATTCTGATTAGACATTATGTTAGCGGGCGTCCCCAATAAACATGTGTCTTGAATCAAGCTCGATAAAAGATTAAGCTTGCAAAACTAGGCTGTGTTAGCAGCATTGGTCAAGATAGTCAAAATATAAGTAGGCGAGATTTTTGAAAGGAGGAAAAAGTAGTTTGAGTTTTGAGAAAGTCAAATCCTTACCTGGTGCTCCTGCCTATACAGTCATCCTACAACCTTACTATCCCTAAAATCTTGGTTAACTACAACATAGTTCTAGCAATGTTCTATAACCTATGATTCTCAAAATAATTTTAATTTCTATGGGTTGTGCCTCGCCAGTGCGCTGCTGGCTGCAGTAAACCCATATTCTCCACTCTCAAATAATTTGACGACAGTGCGCTGCTGTCTAAACTCTATAGGTTAGCTAATATTTCTCTAACTATAACCGTAAAATTTATGAGCTTCTAGGGATTCAAACAAGTTGACTAAGAGTAAAATGTAGGTATTTATCCTATCAGTCACAAAATAAAAGAGTTAACATGGAGCAATAACTAAAGATGAAAGAAATACAATCACTCTAGTAACCAATTCCTATGCATTTCAGTGGTTGAGAAAAATCTCAAATCAATCTATCTCGAGACTCGCATATAAATAGCGGAATTAGAAATTATAAACAAATTTTCTTACTGCAAAATAAAAATTTTAAACAGGAAATTCTAACCGATGATATAAGATTTACATATAACTAGAGCAAAAGAAAATTGAACAGGTTATCAAGATTAGAACCTTAATTCTAGGTAAGCCTAACTAATCAGGTGAATAATAAACTAACATTGAAGCATATTGTCATATCAAAAGCAATAAGGTATCTAGCAAGCTATCCAAATTCAATGATTCCTAAATAGTATGGCCTATCTAACAACCTTAACTACCCAATCGGTCAATTTGAACAAGGGACTCCTAGTCCTAGATATTCTCCTAAATTATTTTAATCCTATTTGTGAATGAGCATTTCTTGAGGGCAGGCTCGCAACAGTACGACCAACGTACCATTACGAGTTCGCAATATTTTGCGAAAACGGACTTGCATGGGCCACCACAAAAACTTGTCACGACCCGCACCCGGTTTTCGGATACGAGACGTGTCCAAGCCAGCCTACGCCGCAGAGTCGGCGGTAGAACGCTGTCAAGCCCGCAAGAAATAAATGCTCAAAGAGATAACATCTGATGCTCATTCACATTTCTAAGTTATTACAACATTTACAATTAAAGAAAATACATAATTTTACATTTAATGGAATTGATACAAATGCTTTCTATTTCTAGGTCGTCTTCAGCATACCCAAGTCTCCCAGTGCTAAGAGTGATCGCGGCTAAACCTGAAAAATGTTGGTTTCCAGTCAGAAATGGAACAAGTACACAAACCGACGGCAGTGCAAAACACAATAGAATTATCAAGACATGAAAATAGCATATGAGAAATGAAAACTGGAAGATAAAGTGATGTCATAGCACGATAGAAAAATAAACAAGGAAAAGCTAATAAAAGACATCTATCTAAGTGGTGTGAAATATCCTTTCGCCATGTGGACGGCTAGGGGGTAAAATACGGCTCACCGCACGTGTCGTGTGCGGCTGCTATCATTCACGATTAGACATATTGGGAAATTTCTGGGTAGTCCACATGTATACTAAGATATTTCCCCTCCCGACAACTCCGTGTGACGAGCGTGTCAACAAGCAGCAAGATATATGTATAGACATGAAATGAGAAAACTACTATGAATCGAAAAGCAATCAGAAAGTGCACTTGCCTGAGGTCCTTAGCTGGAGAAACCAATACTGTACCACACGATGAGCCACAATCAAGCTAACACATATAGAAGTCTCCGGATGCTGAAATAAATAGTACCAACGTTCTCAGAGTAGTCAAATTAGCTAGGATTGCCTGTCCTTAAGTCCAATTCTGGACACAGGGGCAAAACGGTAATTTCGGACAAAAACGATGTCCGCCGTTGGATCCGCTTTGCACCGAAAAGCGTGCCAGGGTCAAGGGTCTCTAAAGTCGTCAAACTACATGTCTACGGATCCAGTTTCCCGATACGAATCAAACCGTATGTCCAGAGTTGGATTCCGGCGGGCCGTGCACAAAATCGCCCGTTGAGTGGAACCGCGGGGCCCGCAAAACGGTGATTTTGTCAACGATCTCAGAATCGGACCAAACTTGGCATGCAGGACCAGAAAAACGATACGGTTCTGCTGGCGCAAGTTTCGTCTCGATCTGACGAACGTGCACAAAGTAATTGAGAAATTTGCAACGTGCACGATACGGGGAATTTCGACGGATACGCATCAAATTCGTCGCGCACACGCGACCAATTTGAATTCCGTCAAAGCCCACACGACCACGAAGCTGTTACGCAGCTTTCGATGTCTTGGGTGCGCGACCACGTCGTCCCGATTGGCGTGACGCACGTCGCGTGGATCAATTTTGTTATTTTGGAAAACAGATTTTTGATGAACTTTGAAAATTGATTTCTTTGCACACAGTGGATGAATTTCAAAACTACAAATTAGGTTACGAAGCCCTACATGTTGTCTAAAAGTCTCTTCAAATGGATTTTCCAAATTGGGACTGGATCGATCAGAATCGATCGCCAAACGTGGGTTCATGGACTGCGAAACTGTTCTGTTTTTGGACAGGTTTTCGTCAATCTTCGGACTCGTTTCTCGACGTACACGATGCAAAATAAATCGAAGTATTTGAAGGGAATAAGAGTTGGTTATGTCGGGATCATACCGGAGAAAACGGTTCGCAAAACGTCCCTTCGTACGCGAAGAGAGGCCATCGCGAAGGCGCACCCTCACAGCACTGCTGCTGTGCTCCCTGTTTCGCGCACGCGTGCGCGCTGGTCCAGCGTCCGGCGACGGCCTGCGGCGGTCCAGGGCCGCTCGTCGGCGTCGGGGTGGCCGCCCTGGGTCTGAAATCGCGTGGGGCGGCGGGGCTGTTAGGGTTTATTGAGGGACTCTCGATCTCTCACTCATATATACTCGAAAAGTCTCTGTAAAAACAGAGGTCGGGTATGTGAATCCAGCAGGAGGAGATAATCCGGGCTGGCCTGTGGCAGATGAGCCTGTGGGCTTGTGGGCTTGTGGGCTCAGCCGAGCCTGTGGGCTGCTTGGATAGGGCTGTTTGTTTATTTCTTTTTGTATCTCAAATTCTTTATATATAATTCTATATATATACGGATTCGTCTGAATATATACGCGTATATATATATGTATTCATAATATCATATACGTATATCTCTATATTTGTACACACGTACACCCATATATTTCTACACATATATACTAACATATATATATAAGCACACAAATACGTAATATATTTATATATATATATATATATATATATATATAAATACACTCTTTTGATATACGTATATATATACGTACCTATATATTTAATATACACTTTAAACAAACACTTATATAATTACCTATATATTTATGTTTATATTTATGTACACATGAACCATATATTTATTTTATTTATTTTTTTTGCGTATTTATATATATTTATACATACATCTACATATACACTAATTCACGTATCTCGTACATGTATATACATATATATTTATATATAAATGCACACTTATTTATATATACAATTATATTTGCTAAGGAATACAATGGCTATCTAAATGTAGTAAATAACCACAATAATCACATTAATATTCTATAACCTCAATAAAATAGTAATAATAATAATAACAACGAAATATCCTAAACTCATAACTAATTATTTATAAAATCTAAGAATCACCATAAATAAATAAAATAAATAATAAAATATTAAAAAAAAAATCGGGAAGGGGAGCTACACAAGTTAATTTTTGTTGTGCGGACTCGGACATGGACTCCAGGTTGTCTCGTGCATGCACGAGAGTGTTCGAGGGGTAGGCGTAGACTGGCACACTACTATGCTGATTGTGGGATGATCTAAAATATCAAACTCTATTTTTGAGTATTGGTATTTTAGTCCCACATCGGATAGGAGAAAAGGTGAAGTCTCACTCCACTCTATAAATAGAGTCCCTTGGCCTCCTTTGGAAGATGCACCAAGAAGAGACTTAAGGGAGTTTGTAAAGTCCAGGAAGCCCGTTCAAGTCTCAAATATTGACTTACGAGCGTTCCAGAAGTTCTTCGTGAACTTGCTGGTTCCTGGAAGCAGATCGTGTGGGACGAATCTTGCTTTGAGCAACGGTGATCTTAATCACCCCAACAAGAACATTTTCCCTTCTTCTTTCTTCTCTTTTCTCTAAGTTGTAACTCAGTTCTGTCCGTCAGCAACTGCGATTGCGAGGAAGAACGTGAGATTTATTTTCTGATTATTGTTGCTTTTGTAATCAGATTTATATTATAGTGTTCCTTGTGGATCCCGAGAATAATCAGAAGGGGAACGTTTGTTTGAACCTCTGATCTTGACATCTAGTTATATTGTTTTGATTAGCCATGTTGATGATATGATCAAGATAAGATTGATAGCTTGCAACAGTGCTTGGCCTCGGAATTCAAAATGAAGCAACTTTGTGACTTAAAGTACTTTCTTAGGATTGAAATAGCCCGATCGAAGTACAGTATTTTCTTGTCTCAACAGAAACACATACTTAATCTATTAACTGAAAATGGGATGCTTGGATGTAAACATATTGATAGTCCTATTGAGCAAAATCACAAGTTTTTAGTGTTTTCATGCAACTTCTCTTGATAAAGGGAGATATCAGACACTTGTGGAAAAATTTATCCGTTGCCTCATACCAGGCTAGATATTGCTTATATGGTATGTGTAGTGAGTCATATGCATGATCCTCGTAAACCTCGCTTAGATTCGTGGAACGCATATTAAGGTATTTGAAGTCTCCTCCCGGTAAAGGGTTATTGTGCACCAAGCATAATCATATGAAGGTAGAAGGCTATACTAATGCAAATTGGACAGGATCGACAGATAATAGTTATCTACTTCAGGGTACTTTACTTTTGTAGGGGAAAACATTGTGACTTGGAGAAGTAAAAAGCAACCATTAGTGACGAGGTCTAGGGTAGAAGCTGAGTACAGAGGCACAACTTTAGCGTGTGTGAATTATTGTGGTTGAGAAAAGGTTGAGGGATTTGGGTGATAAAATAAAGGAGGATGAATCCTCGTTTACATTATTGGCCGATACTGATCCAATGCGGCTGATACAGACCGATATCGACGTTGGGGGTCTCTTTTCCGGTCAATTCGGCAAAGAAAATTGAACGAAAAAGACAAATCAGCAAGGATTTAAAGCATAATAAGGTTGTAAAAGCATGTAACATAAGAAAAATTATCTATTGCATGTAAACCAGTCGGTGGCGACTACTATTTCATTTAATTTCAAAAGTAATAAGAAATAACACTTGAAATACTTAAAATTATGCCTAAATGTATAAAATATATGTAGAAAATAATAGTTGGGATTGATTTTATTGATGGACTACTTCACTACTTATAGGGAGTCTAGCTCCTCTACATATTACAAATTCCGATGTGGGACTAAAAGTCCCTTATTGATTCTCAACACTCCCCCTCAAGATGGGCGATAGATATTAATCATCCCCATCTTGTTACATAGCTTTGACAGACTCAATGAACTAAGACCCTTAGTCAGACAGTCTGCCACTTGTTCTTCTGAGCGAACATAGTCAATCTTCAGTATCCCTTGTTCCAGCTTTTCCTTGATGAAGAATCGATCGATCTCGATGTGCTTCGTTCTGTCGTGCTGAACCGGATTGTTCGCTATACTTATCGCAGCTTGACTATCGCTCCGAAGGTGCAATGGTGTCCCCTTATCTAGCTTCAACTCTGTCAGCAGCGCCTTTACCCATAGCAATTCTGATACTCCTAGAGCCATTGCTCTGTATTCTGCTTCAGCTGTCGACCGTGCTACCACTGACTGTTTCTTGCTTCTCCATGAAACCAGGTTTCCTCCTACAAAAACACAGTACCCTGTGGTAGACCTTCTGTCGTCTATGCAGCTTGCCCAGTCTGCATCGCAGTATCCCTCAACATCTGTGCATCCATTCTTCTTGAACCACAGTCCTTTTCCCGGCGTCCCTTTCAGATATCTTAGGATCTGAAATACTGCATCCATATGACCCGTTCTTGGATCATGCATATAGCGGCTTACAACACTTACTGCAAATGAGATATCTGGGCGAGTATGCCCTAGATATATCAGTCTGCCTACTAGCCTTTGATACCTTTCGCGATCAACAGGCTCTCCTGCTTCTGCTCCCATCTTGCACTTCTGGTCAATTGGAGTGACTGCTGCTCGGCATCCCAGCATTCCTGTCTCCTTCAGCAGATCTAGTGCATATTTTCTTTGTGAGAGAACAATTCCTTGTTCACCATTACACACCTCGATACCCAAAAAGTATCTCATCTCTCCCAGGTCCTTCACCTCAAACTCTTTGGCGAGTTTCGTCTTCAGCTTAGTGATCTCATCAGCATCATCACCTGTGATTACTATATCATCCACATATACAGCAAGTATAGTTATGTGGCCTCTTGCATGCTG
This sequence comes from Iris pallida, assembly GCA_029216955.1. Classification (NCBI taxonomy): domain Eukaryota; kingdom Viridiplantae; phylum Streptophyta; class Magnoliopsida; order Asparagales; family Iridaceae; genus Iris; species Iris pallida. Next base: position 9,654,093 of record JANAVB010004599.1, on the reverse strand, counting down.
GAGGAAGACTGTGTGATCTGCATTTGTCTGATGGTACCCCATGCCAGTGACAGCCTTTCTGAATCTGTCAAACCAGGCTCGAGGAGATTGCTTCAGCCCATACAGCGACTTCTTCAGTTTGCACACTTTTCCATGTGACGTTCCTTCACCTGAATCTGACACAGAGTAGCACCCCGGAGGAGTCTCCATGTAAACTTCTTCTTGTAGGTCTCCATGAAGAAATGCGTTCTTTACGTCTAACTGGTGTAGCTTCCACCCATAGTTTGCTGCAATGGAGACCAGCGTTCTTACGGTACTCATCTTCGCTACTGGGGCAAAAGTCTCATCATAGTCGATGCCATATGTCTGGGTATAGCCTTTTGCAACCAGTCTCGCCTTGTACCGCTCAACTTTTCCTTCTGGTGTTTCCTTCACTGTGTATACCCATTTGCATCCCACAGCTTTCTTCCCTTCAGGTAATGGCACCAGCTCCCATGTCTTATTTTTCTCTAGTGCCCCAAGTTCTTCCATCATTGCAGCTTTCCATCTTGGGTCCTTCTTTGCTTCCTGCCAATTCTTAGGTAAAGAAGTGGAGTCTAACGAAGTGAGGAAGGCTTGATAAGTCGGAGAGATTTTAGAATAAGACAAGTAGTTGGTGATATCATGTTCATAATCTTGAAAACGAATAGGAGCCTTTCCCGCATTAATGCGAGAAGACCTCCTTAAGGGAGCAATGGGTGGTGGAGAAAGCATACCATCTGAGTCGGAGAGACCCGCTTCCGAATCCGAGTGATCCGGTACGGGAGTAACATCTTCAGGAGTTGGGGCAGGAGTAGACGAGGGACTTGGCACATTTGGCACAAGGCACGGCACAGTACTGGATGTCTGCTGTCTTCTTCTGTAAACTTGGAGCTCATTTTCCCTTGTCTGCTTCTCCCCCTGCGTAATGTACGTATTGTCTTCTTCATCCTCCGTATCAGTATCAGTGATGTTGTCTCCCCCTTTCTGCCAGTTTGTCACGACAGGACAAGGTACCGACCCGACAACGACGTTTGGGCGTACTACCTCCCCCTCACGTCTAACACCCGCTGTGTGAGGCGTGTTCCCAAACGCAGAACCTTCGTCCGAACCATAATAAGGTTCCAGCTCTCTGAATGTAACGTCCATGCTTACAAACAGCTTCCGTTCAACCGGGCTCCAGCATACGTAACCCTTCTGTGTCCCGGTGTACCCAACAAAGACACACTTAAGTGCTCGAGGATCCAGCTTATCAACACCAGGCCTATTATCGTGGACGAAGCATACGCAACCAAATACTTTCGGAGGAACGGTGTACGCAGTTGTCCCCGTGAGCATTTCCAAAGGGGTCTTCCAGTCCAGTAATTGAGAGGGCATCCTGTTGATGAGATAAGAGGCTGTCAAGACAGCCTGCCCCCACAAAAATTTAGGGACATTCATAGCCAGCATCATTGTCCGAGCCACCTCCAGCAGGTGCCTATTCTTTCGCTCGGCAACACCATTTTGAGCCGGTGTATAAGCACAAGAGGTTTGATGCAGTATACCATGAGAGGATAAATACGCAGCAAACCTCTTATGGGTATATTCCGTCCCATTATCCGACCGGAAACACTTAACACGAGCATTATACTGTGCCCGCACCCGTTGATGGAAGCTTTGAAATGCCTCGAAAACATCACTTTTATTCTTCAGCAGGTAGACCCACGTTACGCGGGTAGAGCAGTCAATAAAAGTAACAAACCATCTATAACCGTTAACACCGTTTGTAGGACAAGGGCCCCACACATCGGAATGAATCATATCAAAAGCAGCAGAACATCGATGCCCAGAATGCACATAAGAGCTTCTGGTATGTTTCCCCAACTCACAAGAATCACAAACTAACAACTCTTTATTTGCTTTTTGATATAATGACGGATACAATCGACCAATAACGGGAAAAGAAGAATGCCCTACACGTCGATGTTGGAGGAGCAGCTCGACTTCGACACTTCGACTTCGGACTTCCGGTTGGGCGTCTGCAACCAAAGATGCCAGTGCTCTATCCAGACCGGTCCTGTCCAAGTACCATAGACCCTTATGCCATGTGCCAGTGCCTAGTCGTCTCCCCGTTCCCTTCTCCTGAAAAGTTACCTTAGGAATATCAAAGGAAACAATACAGTTTAGATCAAGGATAATGGCGCTAATGGAAATAAGATTGACAGGAAAGGAAGGAGCATGTAAAACATTAGATAGAGTGATGGAAGGAGTGCAATCAACAGTGCCTTTACCCGTAACCGGCCTGTAGGTACCATCAGCAGTCTGAATGCTTTCTGGCGGCGTTAGAGTAGAGTATTCCCGGAACTCTCCTCGGGACCCCGTGACATGGCAAGATGCCCCAGAGTCCATAATCCAAGCTGGCTGAGAGACAGATGCAAGAGCACGCGGAGGTATACCGGCACTGGTTTGGGAGAAGAAAGTGCAGTAATCTCCTGTAGTGGACGGCGCCCCAGGAATGACTTGTCTTTCACCAGAACCAAGCTTTGAGCCGCGCATCTTCTCGAGAACTTCCCTCTCAAAAGGAGTGATGTCCGCCAGCTGATTGTCCCCACCTTCATCCGCCAGATGCGCCTTATTGCCTCCAGAGTAACTGCCCCTTCCACCACCGTAGCTGCCTCGACCACCTCGTCGTCCACCGCGACCACGACCCCGTCCATTCGAGGGAGTTCGTGTCGGTTTTGGGCAAAAGCGAATGTAATGCCCCGTGTCACCACAGTTGTGGCAAACGCCTCCCGTAGAAGGAGGCAGTGTGAAAGTGGCAAGAGCAGATGTGTCAACTCCGGCCTGCTCCCCCTGAGAGAGACCCTTGGTAGGCATCAGCTTCAACCGTGCTTCTTCTTGTGCCATGGCAGCTATGGCGTCTTCTAATGTCGGCAGCGTCGGTTGTGCGAGAAGTACATTCCGCCGTTGCTCAAACGCTGGGTTGAGCCCCTTCAAAAACTTCATCATCCGTTGCCGCGAGATATAATCCAGAAATTTTTGGAAATATTTTGCAAAAGTCGGTTCAACCTGAGCATCCTCCATGCCAAGAGGATCATAATGGTCAAGATCAGACCAGTACTTCTTCAACAAGGCAGCGTACTCAGAGATAGTACGATCGTCTTGGAATACCCTATCGAGCTCATCCTGCAGTTGGAAGACTCGCATTGGGTTTCCCGAACCGGAGTACATGTCTTTCAACGTTCTCCAGATATCAGCAGCTCCCTCCATTGCTTCAACGTTACCCGACACTTGGTCGGTCAAAGAGGCTGTCAACCAACCAGCCACGACATTGTTGACAATGTCCCATACAGCAAACTCCTTCGAGGAGTGATCGACAGGGGCCTTGGTGGTGCCATCGACATAACCAACCAAGCCACGTCCCTTCAGCGTCCGCATCGCCTGCCGCGACCATTTCAAGTAGTTGGTCGTGCCTTCCAACTTCGTCTCCAGCTTCTCCAACTTTCCCATTTTGTACGGTGACGGATCCACATCAGTATGGGTCACGCGTGGGGTCGCCTCTGGTAATCTCTTGGTCAGGAGATCCTCGACCAGGGCCTTCATTTCTGCTGCTGTCAACTTCTTATAGATGGAATCCATGACTTCTGCAACTGCAATCAGTGAGGTGTTGTTGTTTCCGGAGTCGTCTTCTGTGGAGTCGTCTTCGTCGTAGTCAGCTACCGGGGGGAAACAACAAAACGAGATCCCTCACTGATATGTCGTAGGTTATACGACCAACTAGAACCGCGTCATGATAACGCGTTCGGACGGCTCAAGGATAACCAACATAGTTGTGCCTCCTTGCATGAGACAAACCAGAGATATACCAGCCGTGCAGAAACGATTGTAAAGACAACGTTTCTGAGATACGAAGATCTAAAGAGATTTCGTATTCGTAGCAGAGCTTCTAAAAAGAAGGTACTAATTCTCGAAGGCAACTACAGAGATCTTCTAAAGAGAAGGAACTCTGATTCTCGAGGCAACTACAGAGATCTTCTAAAGAGAAGAAATCTGTTTTTTTTTTTTGGAAACAGCAAAAGAAAACCCTAAAAAGGGTGTTGTAGCAGCAGTAAAGGGGCGGGTTGGGGGGGGCGGCGCTGGAGGGGGGGGGGGGAAGGGGGGGCCGGCGGGTCAGCGGGAGGGGGGGGGGGGGCGCGGGTCAGCGGGCGGGGGGGGGGGGCGCGGGTCAGCGGGGGGGGGGGGGGGGGGGGGGAAGGGGGGTGCTCAGGGGGGGGGGGGGAAAGGGGGGTCGGGGGGGGGGGGGGGGGGTTGGGGTCGGGAGGGGGCTGCTCCGGGAGGGGGGCTAAATTTTTTTTTTTTTTTTTTGTGAAGAGAGAGTGAGTTATGGCTTTGATACCATGTAGAAAATAATAGTTGGGATTGATTTTATTGATGGACTACTTCACTACTTATAGGGAGTCTAGCTCCTCTACATATTACAAATTCCGATGTGGGACTAAAAGTCCCTTATTGATTCTCAACAATATATTTTCTAAATGTTAATAATTTATTAATAATTATTTGTTTTCCGATACCAAAAAATCCGAAACCGCCGATACTACCGATATCGCCGATACCGATACTCATAGGAATGGTCCGATACCGATTCCGTCTGGTTTACTCAAGGTGAAGGGACTGTCCTAGTGCCATTGTCTTGGTGGAGGGACTATCCTAGTGCCATTGTCTAGGTGGAAGGACTATCCTAGACAATGACCTCTGGTTTACTCAAGGGTATCTGCATCGACTCAGATATAGATACTTCTTTAATGACTTTTAAACCTGGGAATATTTAATAGGTGGAGGGACTATCCTAGTGCCATATTCATTCTCTAGATAACATTTTTGTAGGGTTCCTTTCTTTATAATGAAGAACAATTCCTGTAAACCTTGAGATCTTTTGAAGATCGACTCATCTTCAATATTTTTTATCCTGAGATATACCATTGGTCTCCAATATGGTCCTAAATCAGTGATTTCCAATGTCGGCTGAACTTTTCCTGAAACTAGTCCAAACATATATTGGGTAACTTGGGTTTTACCTTTACTTTCACTTCTCATCCTTTGAAACTTTTTTCAAGCTCATATAATAAATTATGCAATTACCGTCATATAACTAATGCAGTTATTTACCAAAATCAACAACTTAAGTTATTTATTTAACTTTTAAACATTAACCCTTCGTTTCTTATATTTTTTTTAGAAATTATAAAGTTTCAGAACTCAGGTACTCTAACTCAAAACCGTCGATGTGGCCTATCCATGTATCTGTTATTCTGGGATTTCATAAACGAAACGCATCTACAACCTTATATGTTAAGAGGCAAGTCATGTAACTGTCAGAATGTTATTATCTATACATTTCGTATTCTCGAAGAGCAACTTGTGTTGCCCGATATCTTGTATGCTAATGATTCTAAAGCTTTTCTGCATGCAGACAAGGTTATGAAGGTTCTGCTTCCTGGTCAAATTCTTACCAACGGTTTCATGCAATCTTGCAATAGCTTAGAAAGTGAACAGAAAGTTCAAGACGAAACATTACCTCTTCGTGTCCAAGGAAGTTTTGGAAGCCATTGCAGATCGGCTAGTATAAGATACTTGAAGTATAAATGTAGAAAGGAGAAACTGTAACAAGACAGTATCTGAATTTATGCTTGAAGGTGAAGCAAAATTGTCGAGTATTTGCTTTGGTAATACTCTTAACTCAAAAGAAGCATCTAATATTTCCAATATATTATGTTTAGTCAGTACATGGCTGAAAGAAGCGTGTTCTGCCCTGTTAAGTGGAGCATGGTGTTGTTTTGTTTGACCTAAACCAAAATTGCAGATGCAATTGCTTTTGATATGTACTTGTACTTTAGGAGAAGTTACAGAAAGTCTAGTTATATGCTTCAATTTAGATGATTGACCCTTTTTCACTTCATAAACAGAAAAAACATGTGTCTGCGTATAATGAGATTTAGGTGAATAATTTGCATTGTCATGGTGTTAGCTAATTTATTACATGATATGGTCATTATGGGGAAAAAAAACATGGCTAATCCCATTTCTTGAGTCCCTACGGATTATCCTTCAGAAATTTGATCTTGTCGTGTTCGCCATGAGTTACAAAATCTTCACCGTACTTGGAGCCAACTCTAGCACTCATTTGCTATAGTCTAGTCTCTTGTTGCAATGCCTTGACTGAGTTAAGAAATTATCACCACTCTTATAGGCACAGATGAAGTATCTTAAAGGAAAATGTAACTTGAACAGAAAGTATGCCTCTCCTTGGACTCTCAATGTTGAAAGAATACTCATAGAAAGATGGAAAGCTGCTTCTTGTTCGACTCAAAATGATTAATCATCAACCTTGTCACAAATATCCGAAATATGAAAACATGAAACCTAAAGTACTTTTTTTGGGAATTTTTTGACTTGGCCTCCACTTTGTTTGTCCGAATTAAGGGTGCACCTCACTGTTTTGCATTAATGTACATCATCCTCCACATTTGACAGATTACGTCAAAAATTAACGGTCAAATGTTTTGACCAAAAATTTTGGTCCAAAATGTCCTTCATATTTTCTTCCTCTTTCCTCTCCCCCCGGCGGCCATCGCACCCCCGCGGCAACTGTCCCCGCTCCCCTGCCTCCGTCGCTTGCCGCTGCTGCCGCCCCCGCCGCCGCTGCTGTCGTCGCCGTCGCCGCTGCTGCGCCGCGACTGCTGCTGTTGTTGTTGAGATTTTAAGTGATTATTATTGCAATAGAGACTACATATATATAGGAGAGGCTAGCCTCCTCTCCTATCATTCTAGGCAATGTGGGACTAAAGCCCAATAACACTTAACACATATATCAACACTCCCCCTCAAGATGGACGAAAGATATTCACTAAACCCATCTTGTCACATCCTCTCATCATGCTGATAGAACTAAGCCCCTTTGTCAGTCCGTCTGCTACCTGATCTTTGGTTGGAACGTAGCCCAGCTCTAGTACTCCTTTGGTTGGAACGTAGTCCAGCTCTAGTACTCCTTTCTCCAACTTTTCTTTGATGAAGAATCTGTCAATCTCGATATGTTTGGTCCTGTCATGCTGTATTGGATTGTTGGCAATACTAATAGCTAACTGGTTGTCGCACCATAGCTTCATCTTGGCTCCCTGGTCCAGCTTTAGCTCCGTCAGCATATTCTTCAACCACAATAGTTATGTGACTCCCAAGGCCATAGCTCTATACTCTGCTTCAGCTGTTGATATGGCCACCACTGACTGCTTCTTACTCCTCTACGAGGTCAAGTTGCCTCCTACAAATATACAATAGCCCGATGTGGATCTTCTGTCGTCAGCATAGCTAGCCCAGTCAGAATCACAATAGCCCTCGATGCTTACATGATTATTTCTTCTGAAGATCAGTCCCTTCCCGGGGGCTCCCTTCAAGTACCTCAGAATCTGGTATACTGCATCCATATGACCCTTCCGGGGGTCATGCATGTAACGGCTCACTACACTGACCGCAAAGCTGATATCAGGTCGAGTGTGGCTCAAGTAGATCAATTTGCCCACCAATCTCTGGTATCTATTCCGGTCAACTGGTTCTCCAGCTTCAGTATCCAGTTTGAACTTCTGGTCTATCGGTGTCGTAGCTGGTTTGCATCCCATCATCCCCGTTTCCGTAAGCAAGTCCAGTGCGTACTTCCTTTGAGAAAGAACGATTCCCTCATTATCTCGAGCAATCTCAATCCCAAGGAAGTATCGAAGAGGACCAAGATCCTTCACCTCGAACTCCTTGCCAAACTTTCCTTTGAGTTGGGCGATCTCCTGCTCATCATCGCATGTGATAATCATATCATCTACATATACCGCAAACATGGTGATGTGGCCTCCACTTCGTCTGAAGAAGACAGTGTGATCAGCATTGATCTGCTGATATCCCATCCCTATCATTGCTCTCCTGAACCTGTCAAACCATGCTCGAGGAGACTGCTTCAGTCCATAGAGGGACTTCTTCAGTCTGCATACTTTACCTTCTGTCTGTTTGGTGCCGAATCCTGGTGGTATCTCCATGTACACGTCCTCCACTAGATCCCCATGAAAAATGCATTCTTCACATCCAGTTGGTGTAGCTTCCACCTTCCATTTGCTGCCAGGGAGATCAAGGTCCTGACAGTGCTCATCTTCGCCACTAGTGCAAAGGTCTCGTCATAGTCGATGCCGTACGTCTGACTGTATCATTTTGCCACCAGTCGAGCTTTATAGCGCTCAACCTGTCCATCTGGGTTCTGTTTCACAGTAAAAATTCATTTGCATCCGACTGCTCTTTTCCCTTCTGGCAGTCTCACCAGCTCCTAAGTGTGGTTATCAAGAGCTCCCAACTCCTCATGCATTGCCGCTTTCCACTTTGGATCGTTCTTGGCAACCTGCCAATTGTTAGGTACAGTAATACTATCCAAAGATGTTATAAATGCTCCACGAGAAGAAGAGATATGATCATAAGAAACAAACTTAGCAAGGTCCCAACCATATCTGTCCGGAGGATTTCCCGCATTACTGCGAGTAGTCCTTCGTGTAGATAGTGGTATGGGAGAAGTAGGAGGAATAATATCACCGGAGGAGGGTGGTGGTGTAGATGAGGAGGATGGTGGTGTCTCAGGAGTTGGGACAGACGCATGCAAGGGACTTAGCACTGGCACTGTAGGTACGTCCTGCAGTTTGCTTCTCTCCTGCTGTAGGTAAGTAACTCCCCCTGAGCCATATGCCTGGTATTTCTTATCTCCTCCCCCTGTTCTGCTTCACCTACATGTTTCTCCTCAACCGTGCCTCTATGCCATACTTCTAGATCGGATACCACCAAGTTTTTCATCCCCCCCTCTCGCCTTATACTGGTAGTATTAGGCGTGTTGTGCGAAGTTTCCTCCTGGCAGTAATATGGCTCATGCTCTCGGAAGTGGACATCCATACTAACGAACTTCTTCTTCTCTACTGGACTCCAACACACATATCCCTTCTGAGTCGCTGAGTAGCCCACGAAGATGCACTTGACTACTCTGGGGTCAAGTTTCCCAACTGATGGTCTGTTGTCTTTCACAAAGCACACACACCCGAATACCTTTTGTCACGCCCCGCTCCCGTAGGAGCGATCGTCCTCGCTAAGGCGTGATGCCGCACGAGCCTATATTGCGCTCGTGCAAGGCAGTTTCATAACGGGCGATTACATCGGCGACGACGGGGTCGTCGCACAGAAGTCCCAAGCAGAAATATTAAAACATGCAGCGGAATTTAAGAACAAGTACACGTGAACACAAGTCATTCAAAAGAAGCTCTTTATTGATATTGAATACAAGATTACATTTGTGGGCGCAAGGCCAAATTACAAGTCTCTCGTGCTCACTTTTCTCACGATTACAAGTCACTCTGCCCTCTCTCATCTCTCGATTACAATGCTTGAGCCAGCGGAAGCTTCGGAAGGTGATGTCCATACATTATGTCCTGTATAAGTCTTCAGTCCACGCGGCCGCACGCTACGAATCGCCAAGGAACTCTGTGCCTCGACGCATCCAAGCGAGCTCCACGCCACGAGCTTCTACATGTGCCTGCACATGAAACACTGTGTGGGTGTCAGTACTCAACTGTACTGGTGGAGTGAGCTCCTCGCCCACCCATACAAAACCAACACGTTTCATTTTACTTTGTGCGACATAAACCCTTTTTATGATTTTCTTTCTATTCTTGCCTTAGGATCAGTTTTAGGACCGACGCCTTTGCATACTTGTGTCTAAGGACCATCCCGTGCTTGCAAAACGACGTTAACTCATACTTTTGCCTTAGACCCTTGTCGTGCCAATAACGTTAACCTATCAAGTCGTGTTTGCCTTACGGCCATAATCAGAGACGCAACTACATGAAAGACTCCATTTCCTTGCCTCTAGACCTTTCTCGTGCTTGCATTGTCGACGCACCGACTTATACTTGTCTTTTGTAACCAACTCTGGGACGTAACGACTCTGTCGTGCCATAACTCGATTCGTGCTTCAATATCTCCGAGGCAGCGCCTCCTTGCTTAGTCTCGCCTACACTTGGGTTGTGACAACGCGGCTGTTCCTCATATTTCGAGGTCGTGCCCAGCAACTCAACGTAACTTCACACAACTTGCCCTACGGCCCTTCTCGACTTAACTCGTAACAGCTCAAGCCTAACACATGCAACTCTATGCCAACAACTTAACACTCGACGCCATATCTCGTGCCAAAGCACGCCGCCTTCGTTATAGCCAAATCTTAGGCCCAGACCTTGTGTTCTCTAACTTCATACATATCCAACTCAACTCAATCCAAAGACACACACGCGGATTGCCGCCCGTGCCGACACATCTATATGAAAGGTCAATGGCATTAACTAGCCATCGTGGACATAGCCTGGCATTCGGGACCCTTGCACCGCCGGTTGCGATCCTCGATGCAAGTTCCCGACCTATCGGTTGCCTATTACCCAGCTCGGCTATAACCTGTTTCTTCCTAGGTCGAGTCGGTGCCCATGGCCCAGGGCTGCCGCTCGAAGAAACCATCGCCCTTGTCGACAAGTTGTCCATGACCACGCGCCTACGCTAACTTCTAGACTTAACGTAATGCATGGTCTCATCATCATCATTTAGCTACCTTGCTTTACTCTTTTCATACTTCCTTTGCAGAGCCCAAACCAGGGTTGCCTCGGCAACTGAACCACGGTCCCGACATATTTCCTCTCGGCGACAAACCATCGCTTAGACTTAACATTCTTTTAAACTCAGGGAACAGCTATCGTATAGCCTGCCCACTTTATATGAACATAACGTCTTTCTTAAGTATCGATAGACTGTGGCTAAATTCCCACTGAACCAACCGGGGCTCGTGCCTTAGACCAACACATGTTCTACGTAATGCCATCGCCCAAGTTATACCTCATTTGACGGACCTTGGGATCGTGGGACTATTTAACTTGACAACCGCAGAAAGGACGGGACAGCACTTGGAATAACTTTGGTCGACCGGCATAACTTTGCCTAACTTACTCAAGCCTACAACTTAACCCGAGGGACGAGCAAAGGCTATGCCAAGCCTTGCGTAGTGGAACCGTGCACGCTTTATCAAGCGTTTATGCGGGCGACGCCTACGACTTAGGCAAGTTCAAAGTTTTGTGTCAAAGACCAACTTTCCTTCTCCCAAGCCACGGGACGAAGGACCGATTGTCATTTTCAAAGCACGCCGTTGCAACAACTCTAAGCCGACCGTGGGACGTTTTCCATGTTCTAACTCATTTCGACCCGTCGGGATTATTCCCTTAGCTATGTGGATTCGTCTCTTTTATAATTAAGCCTACTTGTGCAAGTTGAAAACACGATTTATTATGTGAAGGCAAAGATGAGGCAAGTTCACCGAAACTACCCCACCTGAGCGAGCGGTCGTCTTGACCGAACGAGCCTTCGAGCAGCCGTTGCAAGGCTAAGGCCGAACACCGTCGGCGTTTCGATTCCTTCGATTGGCTTTGCGGGACGGGGCACTACAACATACACCACTCAGAACAAGTCTCGTCCTCGAGACTTTCCTGAAGGCAAGCCATCCTACCATTTCTATGGCCAAGACTTAATCGTACCTAGACACGGGACTATCGCATTCGTGCAGGTACGCCAAGTACTTATCGTATATACTCTGCCTACGCGTTTCTTCAATTCCGAGCCACGCTCGCACGACTATCAATCCTTTCGTTAACATAATTTCAAGATCTCGGCACTCTCCCCTTTTCAAGTCTTGCTTGAACTCATTGTATCACTTGGCTGGATCGTGCACGCATTCCAAGCGTCCCCAAAATATATGCATTCAGCCAAGCCGCATGATAGAGAATTTATCATTCTCACTCGAGTCGCCTCGTGCACATACCCAGGCGTCCCTGAAATATATGCATGTCAGTCGAGTCTCGTGAGCAGGGTTTCCTACGTTCGTGAGTCATGCTATCCATTCAAACCAATCCTCAAGATCAATCTTTTGATTACAACTCATGAAACAGGGCATTTCGCCTAACCGCTAGGCCAATCTTTTCGAGGCTAAGTCAATGTCAGGATCGGAATCATAGTTCCCCAGCAATAATGCCAACACTGACCCCAATCCTAGGGTCAAACCAAAGTCGGTAGTACGGGATTTTCTACCCAAGCTCGTGTCACTCAGATTTCTAAACATCGAGCACGATCACCTATTCGCATCAATGCATTCGTTGCGCGAATTCGAATCCATTCAAATTACCAACTCTAACCAATTCATGTATTCGATCACGAGGTCATCTAGGTCGAAAATACGTTGCGCCCCAATCTCATGCGAGTCTGATTATCCACGGCGGCTCATGAATCACCCTGTAACGCTCCCGCGGAATAATCATTCTCATCGGAGCGTAACTCTTGTTTGAGTCTAGACTCGTTCATTCTCGATACGCGGATTGGACATATGCAATCCTCAATTTCGATTCATTAATCAAACAAAGTCATTCTCGAGTCCACCTTCGCGTCAAACCACAAGCCGAAGCAATCGGATTGCCACACCATCCAAGTTCAATCACTCCCACTGTATACCAGCGCTCACGCGGAGTGATCGTCTCAAATCGGCGCGACGCATGTGCGAGGCTGGAGTTGCGCTCGCATAAGACAAGAATGTCGAAGTTGTGGTTATCGACGAAGCAAATCCAAACATATCATTTTTTATCCAAGCCAAGATCTAAGTTCGATAGTCCGTTTGTCATCCGTTCAACTAGAAAAATCCTCGAGCCCAGTTTATCTTTTCCTCGACACGTTTCAATATCCCGAGTATAGCATCCATCGGAACAATGACACTTGCACGATCGTCATTCGCCGAGTCAGAGTACTCCCGAGTTATCGCATATCGATCTTTGATACGCCTCAATACCATCGACGATATGCGTAACCTGACGATCTTCCTTTGCAACCAATTTCGAGTCGTGCGACTGATGCTATTTCTCCGAACTGGATATGCCACAATTCCTCAATATTCAAGATCAAGTTTGATTCGCTATTCCTCAAGCTCGTTTCAAGATCGTTTTGTTCGAAACTCAAGTCATATTTCATTTGAATCAATCCGAAATCGTAAGCACGATCCTCTAGGTTTTCCTCGATCAAGACATTCACTTTTGTTCATCGTTCCGAATCGTTTTCTAACTCGCGTTGCCCATTGACAAATTGTCCGAACGACTTCTCATTCGGGACTTTCGAAGTCACGACCAACTAAGCGTGACGCGTTCTAACGCTATGCGCGATCGTATCGCCTCGCCGACGTACTCGTTATTATTTCTAATCCTCAGTCTTCGCTTGAATGATTTCCAAGAAAATCCATACACCACTCGGATTCGAGCCATCCGATCTACCCTATAAATCACATTCGTATTACTCGCTAACTCGCCCTTCAGATTCGTTCGACGAATCTCTAGCGTAATCGCTCACGTCGCATCGACGGGCTAAGTCGTTTGCACTACTCCTCAAAATCCAAACCGATCTTCTACGTACGCCTAAGCGTTAGTCTGATAGCGTTTCTATCAACAGACACTCTAAGTGTTGCTTCGTTTCCCGACCGAACGGTACTCAATATCGCTCGTGACTCATTTGCACCAAAAGTCTAGGTGCACGACGTGCGGGCTAAGTTGTGCTGCATAACCATCTCGTACGGACTATATTTCGAGTTTGCACGCTCAATTTCTAACGTCGACGTAGGACTATTTGGGCACGCACGCAACTTTTGCTAACAATAGCATGTGTTTTCATTCAAGACAAGTTGACACCGTTCGGTACAAAGGCCGTCGCCTATCGATGCATTCGATTGAACGCTTGTACGAGCTTTTAAAAATATTTAGACTTGTTGTATGGACATACCGAGGGACATTCGAGAGAGAGCGCACACTTCTTTAACAACGACGGGCTTTCAAAACTGAGACATTCGACGTGAAATCCAAGGACGTAAAGCTGTGCTCTGATACCATTATGTCACGCCCCGCTCCCGTAGGAGCGATCGTCCTCGCTAAGGCGTGATGCCGCACGAGCCTAGATTGCGCTCGTGCAAGGCAGTTTCATAACGGCCGATTACATCGACGGCGACGGGGTCGTCGCACAGAAGTCCCAAGCAGAAATATTAAAACATGCAGCGGAATTTAAGAACAAGTACACGTGAACACAAGTCATTCAAAAGAAGCTCTTTATTGATATTGAATACAAGATTACATTTGTGGGCGCAAGGCCAAATTACAAGTCTCTCGTGCTCACTTTTCTCTCGATTACAAGTCACTCTGCTCTCTCTCATCTCTCGATTACAATGCTTGAGCCAGCGGAAGCTTCGGAAGGCGATGTCCATACATTATGTCCTGTATAAGTCTTCAGTCCACGCGGCCGCACGCTTCCAATCGCCAAGGAACTCCGTGCCTCGACGCATCCAAGCGAGCTCCATGCCACGAGCTTCTACCTGTGCCTGCACATGAAACACTGTGTGGGTGTCAGTACTCAACTGTACTAGTGGAGTGAGCTCCTCGCCCACCCATACAAACCAACACGTTTCATTTTACTTTGTGCGACATAAACCCTTTTTACGATTTTCTTTCTATTCTTGCCTTAGGATCAGTTTTAGGACCGACGCCTTTGCATACTTGTGTCTAAGGACCATCTCGTGCTTGCACAACGACGTTAACTCATACTTTTGCCTTAGACCCTTGTCGTGCCAATAACGTTAACCTATCAAGTCGTGTTTGCCTTACGGCCATAATCAGAGACGCAACTACATGAAAGACTCCATTTCCTTGCCTCTAGACCTTTCTCGTGCTTGCACTGTCGACGCACCGACTTATACTTGTCTTTTGTAACCAACTCTGGGACGTAACGACTCTGTCATGCCATAACTCGATTTGTGCTTCAATATCTCCGAGGCAGTGTCTCCTTGCTTAGTCTCGCCTACACTTGGGTTGTGACAACGCGGCCGTTCCTCATATTTCGAGGTCGTGCCCAGCAACTCAACGTAACTTCACACAACTTGCCCTACGGCCCTTCTCGACTTAACTCGCAACAGCTCAAGCCTAACACATGCAACTCTATGCCAACAACTTAACACTCGACGCCACATCTCGTGCCAAAGCACGCCGCCTTCGTTATAGCCAAATCTTAGGCCCAGACCTTGTGTTCTCTAACTTCATACATATCCAACTCAACTCAATCCAAAGGCACACACGCGGATTGCCGCCCGTGCTGACACATCTATATGAAAGGTCACTGGCATTAACTAGCCATCGTGGACAAAGCCTGGCATTCGGGACCCTTGCACCGCTGGTTGCGATCCTCGATGCAAGTCCCCGACCTACCGGTTGCCTATTACCCAGCTCGGCTATAACCTGTTTCTTCCTAGGCCGAGTCGGTGCCCATGGCCCAGGGCTGCCGCTCGAAGAAACCATCGCCCTTGTCGACAAGTTGTCCATGACCACGCGCCTACGCTAACTTCTAGACTTAACGTAATGCATGGTCTCATCATCATCATTTAGCTACCTTGCTTTACTCTTTTCATACTTCCTTTGCATAGCCCAAACCAGGGTTGCATCGGCGACTGAACCACAGTCCCGACATATTTCCTCTCGGCGACAAACCATCGCTTAGACTTAACATTCTTTTAAACTCAGGGAACAGCTATCGTATAGCCTGCCCACTTTATATGAACATAACGTCTTTCTTAAGTATCGACAGACTGTGGCTAAATTTCCACTGAACCAACCGGGGCTCGTGCCTTAGACCAACACATGTTCTACGTAATGCCATCGCCCAAGTTATACCTCATTTGACGGACCTTGGGATCGTGGGACTATTTAACTTGACAACCGCAGAAAGGACGGGACAGCACTTGGAATAACTTAGGTCGACCGGCATAACTTTGCCTAACTTACTCAAGCCTACAACTTAACCCGAGGGACGAGCAAAGGCTATGCCAAGCCTTGCGTAGTGGAACCGTGCACGCTTTATCAAACGTTTATGCGGGCGACGCCTACGACTTAGGCAAGTTCATAGTTTTGTGTCAAAGACCAACTTTCCTTCTTCCAAGCCACGGGACGAAGGACCGATTGTCATTTTCAAAGCACGCCGTGCAACAACTCTAAGCCGACCGTGGGACGTTTTCCATGTTCTAACTCATTTCGACCCGTCGGGATTATTCCCTTAGCTATGTGGATTCGTCTCTTTTATAATTAAGCCTACTTGTGCAAGTTGAAAACACGATTTATTATGTGAAGGCAAAGATGAGGCAAGTTCACCGAAACTACCCCACCTGAGCGAGCGGTCGTCTTGACCGAGCGAGCCTTCGAGCAGCCGTTGCAAGGCTAAGGCCGAACACCGTCGGCGTTTCGATTCCTCCGATTGGCTTTGCGGGACGGGGCACTACAACATACACCACTCAGAACAAGTCTCGTCCTCGAGACTTTTCTGAAGGCAAGCCATCCTACCATTTCTATGGCCAAGACTTAATCGTACCTAGACACGGGACTATCGTATTCGTGCAGGTACGCCAAGTACTTATCGTATATACTCTGCCTACGCGTTTCTTCGATTCCGAGCCACGCTCGCACGACTATCAATCCTTTCGTTAACATAATTTCAAGATCTCGGCACTCTCCCATTTTCAAGTCTTGCTTGAACTCATTGTATCACTTGGCTGGATCGTGCACGCATTCCAAGCGTCCCCAAAATACATGCATTCAGCCAAGCCGCATGATAGAGAATTTGTCATTCTCACTCGAGTCGCCTCGTGCACATACCCAGGCGTCCCTGAAATATATGCATGTCAGCCGAGTCTCGTGAGCAGGGTTTCCTACGTTCGTGATTCATGCTATCCATTCAAACCAATCCTCAAGATCAATCTTTTGATTACAACTCATGAAACAGGGCATTTCGCCTAACCGCTAGGCCAATCTTTTCGGGGCTAAGTCAATGTCAGGATTGGAATCATAGTTCTCCAACAATAATGCCAACACTGACCCCAATCCTAGGGTCAAACCAAAGTCGGTAGTACGGGGTTTTCTACCCAAGCTCGTGTCACTCAGATTTCTAAACATCGAGCACGATCACCTATTCGCATTAATGCATTCGTTGCGCGAATTCGAATCCATTCAAATTACCAACTCTAACCAATTCATGTATTCGATCACGAGGTCATCTAGGTCGACAATACGTTGCGCCCCAATCTCATGCGAGTCTGATTATCCACGGTGGCTCATGAATCACCATGTAACGCTCCCGCGGAATAATCATTCTCATCTGGGCGTCTTGTTTGAGTCTAGACTCGTTCATTCTCGATACGCGGATTGGACCTATGCAATCCTCAATTTCGATTCATTAATCAAACAAAGTCATTCTCGAGTCCACCTTCACGTCAAACCACAAGCCGAAGCAATCGGATTGCCACGCCATCCAAGTTCAATCACTCCCACTGTATACCAGCGCTCACGCGGAGTGATCGTCTCAAATCGGTGCGACGCATGTGCGAGGCTGGAGTTGCGCTCGCATAAGACAAGAATGTCGAAGTTGTGGTTATCGACGAAGCAAATCCAAACATATCATTTTTTATCCAAGCCAAGATCTAAGTTCGATAGTCCGTTTGTCATCCGTTCAACTAGAAAAATCCTCGAGCCCAGTTTATCTTTTCCTCGACACGTTTCAATATCCCGAGTATAGCATCCATCGGAACAATGACACTTGCACGATCGTCATTCGCCGAGTCAGAGTACCCCCGAGTTATCGCATATCGATCTTTGATACGCCTCAATACCATCGACGATATGCGTAACCTGACGATCTTCCTTTGCAACCAATTTCGAGTCGTGCGACTGATGCTATTGTCCGAACTGGATATGCCACAATTCCTCAATATTCAAGATCAAGTTTGATTCGCTATTCCTCAAGCTCGTTTCAAGATCGTTTTGTTCGAAACTCAAGTCATATTTCATTTGAATCAATCCGAAATCGTAAGCACGATCCTCTAGGTTTTCCTCGATCAAGACATTCACTTTTGTTCATCGTTCCGAATCGTTTTCTAACTCGCGTTGCCCATTGACAAATTGTCCGAACGACTTCTCATTCGGGACTTTCGAAGTCACGACCAACTAAGCATGACGCGTTCTAACGCTATGCGCGATCGTATCGCCTCGCCGACGTACTCGTTATTATTTCTAATCCTCAGTCTTCGCTTGAATGATTTCCAAGAAAATCCATACACCACTCGGATTCGAGCCATCCGATCTACCCTACAAATCACATTCGTATTACTCGCTAACTCGCCCTTCAGATTCGTTCGACGAATCTCTAGCGTAATCGCTCACGTCGCATCGACGGGCTAAGTCGTTTGCACTACTCCTCAAATCCAAACCGATCTTCTACGTACGGCTAAGCGTTAGTCTGGTAGCGTTTCTATCAACAGACACTCTAAGTGTTGCTTCGTTTCCCGACCGAACGGTACTCAATATCGCTCGTGACTCATTTGCACCAAAAGTCTAGGTGCACGACGTGCGGGCTAAGTTGTGCTGCATAACCATCCCGTACGGACTATATTTCGAGTTTGCACGCTCAATTTCTAACGTCGACGTAGGACTATTTGGGCACGCACGCAACTTTTGCTAACAATAGCATGTGTTTTCATTCAAGACAAGTTGACACCGTTCGGTACAAAGGCCGTCGCCTATCGATGCATTCGATTGAACGTTTGTACGAGCTTTTAAAATATTTATACTTATTGTATGGACATGCCGAGGGACATTCGAGAGAGAGCGCACACTTCTTTAACAACGACGAGCTTTCAAAACTGAGACATTCGACGTGAAATCCAAGGACGTAAAGCTGTGCTCTGATACCATTATGTCACGCCCCGCTCCCGTAGGAGCGATCGTCCTCGCTAAGGCGTGATGCCGCACGAGCCTAGATTGCGCTCGTGCAAGGCAGTTTCATAACGGCCGATTACATCGGCGGCGACGGGGTCGTCGCACAAAAGTCCCAAGCAGAAATATTAAAACATGCAGCGGAATTTAAGAACAAGTACACGTGAACACAAGTCATTCAAAAGAAGCTCTTTATTGATATTGAATACAAGATTACATTTGTGGGCGCAAGGCCAAATTACAAGTCTCTCGTGCTCACTTTTCTCTCGATTACAAGTCACTCTGCTCTCTCTCATCTCTCGATTACAATGCTTGAGCCAGCGGAAGCTTCGGAAGTCGATGTCCATACATTATGTCCTGTATAAGTCTTCAGTCCACGCGGCCGCACGCTTCGAATCGCCAAGGAACTCCGTGCCTCGACGCATCCAAGCGAGCTCCACGCCACGAGCTTCTACCTGTGCCTGCATATGAAACACTGTGTGGGTGTCAGTACTCAACTGTACTGGTGGAGTGAGCTCTTCGCCCACCCATACAAACCAACACGTTTCATTTTACTTTGTGCGACATAAACCCTTTTTACGATTTTCTTTCTATTCTTGCCTTAGGATCAGTTTTAGGACCGACGCCTTTGCATACTTGTGTCTAAGGACCATCCCGTGCTTGCACAACGACGTTAACTCATACTTTTGCCTTAGACCCTTGTCGTGCCAATAACGTTAACCTATCAAGTCGTGTTTGCCTTACGGCCATAATCAGAGACGCAACTACACGAAAGACTCCATTTCCTTGCCTCTAGACCTTTCTCGTGCTTGCATTGTCGACGCACCGACTTATACTTGTCTTTTGTAACCAACTCTGGGACGTAACGACTCTGTCATGCCATAACTCGATTCGTGCTTCAATATCTCCGAGGCAGTGCCTCCTTGCTTAGTCTCGCCTACACTTGGGTTGTGACAACGCGACCGTTCCTCATATTTCGAGGTCGTGCCCAGCAACTCAACGTAACTTCACACAACTTGCCCTACGGCCCTTCTCGACTTAACTCGCAACAGCTCAAGCCTAACACATGCAACTCTATGCCAACAACTTAACACTCGACGCCACATCTCGTGCCAAAGCACGCCGCCTTCGTTATAGCCAAATCTTAGGCCCAGACCTTGTGTTCTCTAACTTCATACATATCCAACTCAACTCAATCCAAAGGCACACACGCGGATTGCCGCCCGTGCTGACACATCTATATGAAAGGTCACTGGCATTAACTAGCCATCGTGGACATAGCCTGGCATTCGGGACCCTTGCACCGCTGGTTGCGATCCTCGATGCAAGTCCCCGACCTACCGGTTGCCTATTACCCAGCTCGGCTATAACCTGTTTCTTCCTAGGCCGAGTCGGTGCCCATGGCCCAGGGCTGCCGCTCGAAGAAACCATCACCCTTGTCGACAAGTTGTCCATGACCACGCGCCTACGCTAACTTCTAGACTTAACGTAATGCATGGTCTCATCATCATCATTTAGCTACCTTGCTTTACTCTTTTCATACTTCCTTTGCAGAGCCCAAACCAGGGTTGCATCGGCGACTGAACCACAGTCCCGACATATTTCCTCTCGGCGACAAACCATCACTTAGGCTTAACATTCTTTTAAACTCAGGGAACAGCTATCGTATAGCCTGCCCACTTTATATGAACATAACGTCTTTCTTAAGTATCGACAGACTGTGGCTAAATTTCCACTGAACCAACCGGGGCTCGTGCCTTAGACCAACACATGTTCTACGTAATGTCATCGCCCAAGTTATACCTCATTTGACGGACCTTGGGATCGTGGGACTATTTAACTTGACAACCGCAGAAAGGACGGGACAGCACTTGGAATAACTTAGGTCGACCGGCATAACTTTGCCTAACTTACTCAAGCCTACAACTTAACCCGAGGGACGAGCAAAGGCTATGCCAAGCCTTGCGTAGTGGAACCGTGCACGCTTTATCAAGCGTTTATGCGGGCGACGCCTACGACTTAGGCAAGTTCATAGTATTGTGTCAAAGACCAACTTTCCTTCTCCCAAGCCACGGGACGAAGGACCGAGTGTCATTTTCAAAGCACGCCGTGCACCAACTCTAAGCCGACCGTGGGACGTTTTCCATGTTCTAACTCATTTCGATCCGTCGGGATTATTCCCTTAGCTATGTGGATTCGTCTCTTTTATTATTAAGCCTACTTGTGCAAGTTGAAAACACGATTTATTATGTGAAGGCAAAGATGAGGCAAGTTTACCGAAACTACCCCACCTGAGCGATGCGGTCGTCTTGACCGAGCGAGCCTTCGAGCAGCCGTTGCAAGGCTAAGGCCAAACACCGTCGGCGTTTCGATTCCTCCGATTGGCTTTGGGGGACGGGGCACTACACCTTTAGTGGGAGTATCCCACTATTATTGCCTTGTAATACTTCGCATGGGGACTTCCATCCCAGGACTTTTGAAGGCATCATGTTGATAAGTTGAGCTGCTGTCAATACTGCATGTCTCCATAGATTTTGTGGGACATTCATGTCGATCATCATACTTCTTGCGGTCTCTAGAAGGTGTCGGTTCTTCCTTTCTGTTACTCCATTTTGTGCTGGTGTGTATGCACAGCTGGTCTGGTGCTGTATTTCGTGTGCTGACAGGTACTCTGCAAGTGTCTTGTTGGTGTACTCCGTTCCATTGTCAGACCTCAGTACCTTCACTACTGCATTGTACTGAGTCTGGACATGTTTATGGAAGTCCCGAAAGCAAGAAAATACTTCACTCTTATTTTTCATTAAATACAGCCAAGAGACACGAGATGCATAATCAATAAAGGAGACAATGTACTTATATTCATTCATAGTGTTAGTAGCATATGGACCCCAAACATCAGAATGTACTACCTCAAAAACAAGAGAACTCTTATGACCAGTACCAACATATGAGCTTCTAGTAAGCTTTCCTAACTCGCATGCATCACATACTAATTTCTGTTTATTTGATTTTGCATACATCTCTGGATACAACTTACTTAGAGTATCAAAAGAAGAATGTCACATTCTCCTATGATGAAGTATCAAAGTATCTTCAGTCCTCTGCTGCAGCTCTCTCATTCCAGCCTTCTCTGCCATAGATATCAATGCTGAGTTTAGTCCTTCCCGATCTAGGTACCACAGTCCCTCATGCCAGGTGCCAGTCCCAAGTCTTCGTCCCGTCCCTTTCTCCTGGAAGATCACCTTAGGAATATCAAAAGAAATAGTGCATTTTAGTTGGAGAATTATAGAACTAATAGACAAGAGACTGACTGAAAAAGATGGAGCATGTAACACATTGGATAATCTTACTAAACCTGTACAATTAACAGTACCCTTACCGACCACTGTTGGAAAGTACCATCTGCAGTCTGAATGGTGTCTGCTGGTGCTAGGTGAGTGTATGAAGAAAACTCACTAGCGTTTCCGGTCACATGCCAAGATGCTCCTGAGTCGATAATCCAATCTGACATTTTAAGGGAAGACATAGATGCAAGAGCGAGTGACTCGTCAGTACCTTCTGATGGGTGAGCATACATAGTGGCGTTGCCACCGAAGAATGGGGTGGATGTCTCCTCTGCTCCGCTCCTCCTATATCCTTCGGTCGACGCTCTCTGCTTTCTCTCCAGCAGGTCCAGCAGTGCCTGATCCTCCTCAGTAAAGGTGCCACCAGCTCCTCCATTCCCTTCCGTCACCAGCAAGTTTGTCCGATAGCCTCCTCGGTCGCCTCGTCGGCCTCCTCGACCACGTCCACATCCAATATATCCTCGTTCTCGTCCACCACCTGAGTCTCCCTCCTTAGGTGGTTTGGTACATGCATATCGATGATGGCCCATCTCCCCGCAGTTGTAGCACTGCCGATTGTGTTGCCAGAGCTCTCCCTTGGATCCTGTGTCGCCCGAGCTAGCAGCTGCTAGTGCTGACTTTGCTTCAGGAGGACCACATGTCCCTGTCTGTAATCTGATCCGCGTCTCCTCCTGGATCATGGCTGAGATAGCCTCCTCGAGACTAGGGATCTCTGGTTGGACGAGGAGTAAGGTTGTCCTCTGTGCAAATGTTGCAGTCAGCCCTTTGAGGAATTTCATCGTCCTCTCCTGCAGGCACACATATCTCTCCTTGCACTTCGGGTCCCCGCAGCTTGCCCGTTTTGAGGAGTGATCATAATCCAGCCAGAGATGCTCCAACTCCGTAGCGTACTCCTGCGCCGTCTTCTCTCCTTGTACGGTTTCATCGATCTTCCCTTTTATCTGGAAGATCCGTAGGTTGTTTCCTACGCCATCATAGGTTCTCCTCAACTTCTCCCATACGTCTTTCACCATCTCAATGCCATCTACTGTGGAAGCAATAGACTGGACTAAGGAATTGAGAAGCCAGATGTAAATCACCATATGAGTGGATTTCCACTCGTCGCGTCCTGTCGAGCCCTCTTCCGGCTCTGTCTTCTCGCCCGTCAAGAATCCCTCCATGTTCTTTCCTGCAAGGGTTCTTCTCACCCGCCGTGACCAACTCAGATAGGTGGCTGGTCCATCCAACTTCAGATCGATGGAGGATAATTCCAACTTTGGCGGTGCTCGTGTCGTGCTATCACCAGCCGACACCTTTATCAACTTCATCAACGTCGCTACATCGTCAGCATCCAGCTTCTTGAGGATCGCCTCCATCGATGCTTCTTCTCGATCACGTCACACTTGCTCCACGACTCACGCTTGTCCTCATCGTCCTCTCCTAAATCCGAATATGTCTAGTTTCATCGGATCTGGACATCATCGGCATCTCCTTGAGAATCTCATATGAGATAAATCTTCAAGAACGATTTTAGCCTTCCATATACTGTAGGTACCACAGATGAAATAAATCTCAAGTTTAAGCTTACCTACACCGTAGGTGCCACAGATGAGATAAATCTCAA
Source organism: Iris pallida (assembly GCA_029216955.1). Lineage (NCBI taxonomy): Eukaryota > Viridiplantae > Streptophyta > Magnoliopsida > Asparagales > Iridaceae > Iris > Iris pallida. The sequence goes on along the minus strand of JANAVB010004599.1, from coordinate 9,630,238 downwards.
GTTTAGGCTTGCCTACACAGTAGGAGCCCTAAAAGTGGTGTGTACGAAGGCACTCACGGTAGCAGCAGCGACAGTAGCAGCCACAGCGGCATCGGCTCAGCGGCGGCTGCAGCGACAGCGGGGAGCGGCACATCAGTGGCAGCGGCAGCGAGAGCAGCAGCGGCATGGGAGGGGGGGGAAGGGAGGGCGAGGTTAGGGGTAGGGTTTGTGTGGAGAGGGTGGCTCTGACGGTATTTTAAGCAAGTTTAGGCTCTGATACCATGTTGAGATTTTAAGTGATTATTATTGCAATAGAGACTACATATATATAGGAGAGGCTAGCCTCCTCTCCTATCATTCTAGGCAATGTGGGACTAAAGTCCAATAACACTTAACACATATATCAACAGTTGTCGCTGCTACTGCTAGTGCTGCGGTGAGGGGAGGGGGGGAGCGGAGGGAGGGGGGGAGCGGAGGCGGGGAGGGGGAGGGGGAGGGGGAGGGGGAGGGGGAGGGAGAGGGAGCGGGTGGCGGAGGCGGGGAGCGGAGGCGGTGGCCGCGGGGGGGGGGGGGGGGGGGGGGGGGGTGTTAGAGGAAAGAGGGAGAAAGAAGACAAGGGCATTTTGGTCCAAAAAAAATATTTTTGACGGAATCTGTCCAATGTGGGAGGTGATGTACATTAATGCAAAACAGTGGGGTGCACCCTTAATTCGGGTAAACAAAGTGGCAGACAAGTCAAAAAATTCCTTTTTTTATATACATATTGAACCACATAAGTAATAAGTTGCAAATTCATCACAATTTGTTATCAGCAATAACATTATTTCATTCATATACAAGTATGTTGTCAATTCTCAGATTATGATCCTTTTTTTTCCGAATGGATACCATCAAAATATATGAAGTACAAGAACAGATTACAGTATGGAAGTTATCCAGCGCAACAAATAACTAACAGCAAACCCAAGAGTATGAAGCTTTCAAGATCTAGAACCAAAGATTGTGAAGAGAAGCAAGAATGGTTATATGAATGATTGAGAAAAATTGAACACTTGTTCCTAAGACCTTGTGACATTTTTCTTCTGTAGGAGGATTAATTACATGAGAAAATCCCTTCGGAAAATGCCTGTACTGGAGAAGTACTCACTGACAGGATTTGGGAACTTAAAACCGACACCGGGTCTTGTTTTCTTTCCACTTTGAACCAAAGTTCAAATCAAAGCGGTAACGGTGATCACACTTCTTCCACGTTTCTAAAATTCTGAGGGCCCTATACAAGTACTGAAAAAGGGCCCAAAAAAGGCATTTTTTTTGACATTCTAAGGGCCATGTTATTGTAGTTTCTGAAAAATAGGAAGACCTGTTTAAAAATGGATATTTTACATTAGTAATATATACGGAGGTTAAATTTGTTGGGGCCTTCCAGTTTTTTGGTCCTGTCACCTGTGCAATCGCACAACTTGTACATGCTCAGAAACGGTCCTGAATGGAAGCGAGCCTTCCATTCACCCCTATTAGAATCTGTAGTAGGGGTCGACATCCATTGCCCAAAGCAAATTTTGCAACAATGGACTCGTTGTTGAATATCTGTGAAGAAAAAGAAAATGGTCAGCAGGATCATCCCAAGATGAAAGCTGCATTTGTCATCAATTGCACAGGAAAATAGAACAATTTGGGTCAACAATTCTTGATGAAATGCAAGAAACATAGATTTGTGCTACCAAGACCAAATTCTATCAATGAAAACCACAAGAATGATCATCCAAGTTGAATTTGTACTCAGTTATGATCTTCAACAATAAATTGAAGTGGCTAGGGATGTCTTTGACCTCTGAATCTGAGTGTTCACAAAATGACCAGTTTCACTAACAAGCTGAATCTACACAAATTGAGAATCAAAGTAAATCATTTGTACAAATGTATACAATTAGAGCATATATTGAATAGAATAATAATGGATTTTGCAAGTTTTTTCCCTAGGTGGCATAACCATATATTAAACAAAATCTCAACATCGTGTCTTCGTCTAGACTTTTCTCTATTCTAGGTAAAGCTGGAAGGTGCTCCGTGGTTGCATAAACTTAAATTGTATTAGCAAAAAGGTAGGTCTACCAAACTTCCAGGTGTCCTTATAGGTTTTTGCAAGGCCCTCTCTAGCGCATAGATAATAACTAGGCCATGAACACATAGGGTTGACGTCATGTTGATTTTTTTTTCCTATTTGTTTTGTCTTTTTTTTTTTAGGTTGTGAGTTCTTTTATGGAGTTCTCACACTCCCCCCCCACATTATGATTGTAATAGTTATTTATTACTTAGACTTCTTTCTATCGATAGGATTAGAAGTCATGCAACATGTATTAGCAAATATATCAACCAAGGAGTACCCTCTAAGCTTCCCTAGACTAGAAATGCTCTTAGATGATGGTTGGAATACCTACCAACCATCTTATGTTTTAGGTTTTATGGAACATCGCTCTTTTGCTTATAGCAAATTTGGCTAAGAATTTGGTACTAGATAGTTGGCAACAATGACAACTGGTCATATAAGCTTTTCGATCTTTTTGTGGAGTTTCTCATGCTCCATATCCGAACACATTATGATGGGAGAAGGCTTGGACGAAGATGATGGATGGGCTGACTGTGCTTGTGTGACAGTTTTTGTGGCAAGACACTCTCTTGTTCATTAGTGCTCAAATCACATTGTGGTGAATACATTGAAAGTGAGGCATCCCCTCCTTCCCTCCATAATTAAATGAACATATCCATACTGCAATGGGAGAAGGTCCCTTTCTCATTTGTTACTAGCAAAAGATGTTACGAGGTTTCTCGAAAATACCATTTAAAACTAAAGTAAATTAGCCTAATGGTATTTCAACTATAGTGCTCGGACGTTTTTGGGACCTTAGATTTTCACTGTTCGATTTTGGCACCCCACCCAAGTTTATAAATTGTTCTTTTGAAGCATCTTTCATCAATTTTGAAGCACATCGGGACCACTTCAAAAGAATATATGGCAATACAAGTATTTAAATTGCGCTTTTGTATTATAAGATATGCTTTTGATAAAAAAATACTTGGCATAAGTTGTATATTTTGAGTAGTACAAAATCAGTGCCCAAGTCCTAGATCTTAGACAAGATCTCGTTATGCCTAAAACTGGCATGTGATGTGATACCTTCTCGACGAGCACTTCATGGCGCTTGCACCATGCAACTGATATATCCTAGGGTTGAGGTAATTGATCTTAGAAGTGCCCAAAGCTACCGTCTTCAATTTCTCTTTCATCTCTTTGCCCAATTTCATTTTCATTAGCTTGGCATCAACTTGAGAAAGTTTCCTCTCCAACCTGCAAGGAGACTGTCAGATGATACAAAAGTTGGAGTAAATAACTTCTTAAGATTGCAATTAAGTTTATTACACTTCAGGTGACAAGTTCCTAGTTGGTTTCCCTTCTCCATCTTTAAGAGGAGGCTTGGCCAATTCCCTTGCCCTACTTAAAGCCACCTTTAACTCCTTTCTTTTCGGTCTATTTCAACCAACATGCAGAAGTAAGAACTTTAGTTAAGTGACGAGTTCAGAAACAAAGAGGATAATGGTAAAGCAACATACTGCAACTAACCTTCAGTTCATCTATATATCTTCTCGCTTAATTTGGACATCTGTTTGCCATGACACTTTGACACCGTGCACTGATAATCACGTATGATTGCAACCTGTCACTGTTAAGAATCATAATCCATCTTTAAAACCAATACCCAACTGCAACGCGCTACTACCAAAACCTCTTTGTTTACATGCTGATAAATAACAGTATTTTTTTTTTCCTTTATCGTGCAATCCTTTCAACTATCATATGTTAATAGGGGAAAAAAGTGAGACTGTTAGCTAAAAGAAGGGGGAAAAAAACATGGATAGATAAAAATGAAAGAAGACTGTAAGCATGAGAGAAGAGTTGGCTGCATTAATCTGACTTGGCACTTATTCCATGTAGAACAGATTGTCGACTTATCCAGTGTTATTAAAACTGGATTATGAAGTACTCGCTCGAGTAATCTGTAAGAAAATCCTTAAAACTCGAAGTAGCCCAACACGCTCTTCCTCTTCACCATATCTTTTATCTTTTCCTACTCGAACAAAATAATAGTAATATTGTAATCCCTCCTATGTAGTTCAATATTGTTGAATCTTCAGATTTTTCTCCTTTTCTTCATTTTTACTCGTGTCGGTTTTTTTTTTTATTGTCAACTTAAGTTCTTTCTACCAATATTAGTTCCTTGTTATTTATTAATGTTTGTCATTCGTATTGGCCTTCAAACTATATTAGTGATTGCGGTTTCAAATTTGTTACCTTTAGATAGAACTACGAGCCTGAGTTCACATATTTGATCTTCATTTATAGGTAATTTTTCTAATGTTTGTATCTATTAGAATGGTTCATTGTTTTTTTCGGAAAAAGAATCCGAGTACCAGATAATCTATGAGTAATCCGAGTACCAGATCGAGCAATTTAACCTTGATGTTATCAGATGGTTAGTGTACATTATACCTAAAAACTTAATTAACTTAAAACCCAAAAAAAATGAAAGGAGGTGCAAAAATGAAAAGTAATATGGCTAAAGATATAGAACTCAATCCCTCATGATTAAAAGCATATACATTTACAAGTACACGACCTTTCAATTACAATTTTTTCATAAACATTAAGATCCCGTTTGGTACACCGGAATGTAATTGTATTCGCAATGTAATCAAACGAAAAAAATTAATTTTTTCATTTGATTACATTACGATTACGATTACATTACAGTATACCAAACGAGGCCCAAGTATGTAATAAATTAACAGATCTATATAGGAAAAGTAAGAATGAAACTTGGCGGTTGCTTCACCAAACATTAGATGGATGGAGAATCTCTCCAAAATAAGTTTTTTGATCGGGGATTCACCAAACTTGGCAGTATGTATTAAAATGTATTGTCCTATCTCTTTGTCTATACTTTTAATTTATAGTTGTTTTCAATCTTCTTAGTTACATAAACTTAAATTGTACAGAAGGTAATTAAATTTTTAGGTTTTATAGTATGACATTTTTATCTTTTTATGTTTATAGGTATATTGACTTAAAAATACCAATATATAGAAGGTCGGCAACAGCTACTTATGGGTTGATTAGACTTTGGGTTACATAATTATTCGAAAATTAGCATTTCAAACCGAAGATGTCCAAGTTAGGATTTGGGTTCTAAGATGACGGCTGACCCATGTTGATCATCCAAACTCTGTTAATAAGTAAATTGAATCGTAACTCAAGAAGGACAAAAATATTTCTTGGACTCTAAATCTAATTATACTAAAATAGTAAAATATTTATTAACAGATTTTGGATGGTCAACAGAAGTTAATCGTCATCTCAGGATCCAAATCCTGAGCTTGACAGTTTTAGGATCCAAATGATAATTGTTTAATGTTTCTATAACCCAAAGTGTAATGAACCCATTATTATTTTTATGTATATATATATTTTTTTGTCCTCTATAACAAATCCTATGTGTGAGAAACCTTGGATGATGATGTTGCATAATTCTCATTGTTTGCAAGCAAGACTATTTGATAATCTTTTGACCCATCATTATAGAAAACTATGCATAGGGGGAACAAAACTTCATTTGAAATTTCAGGAGAATTCCCCATGTGAATTGAGCTTGTGGAAGTTGTGTAAAGCTGTAGGTGGGGGAGCATATGGACCTTGTCAAAGACATTATATCCCAAGAAGGTGGACTAGTAGGCCTACTTGCTTGCTAGCAAACAAGATCAAAACCAGGAAAGCAAAAAGGAAAGGCTTCAAAGGAAGAGTGGCCAAAAGAGTAAAAGTGAACTGATGCTTTCTGATAGAAACCATATAGATGATAATGAGAGAAGAAAAGGGGAAAAAAAACAAAGGTAGATAAAACCAAGTATTTGAAAAAGGTTATTTAGTTTTAGGATCTCGTATGATCATATTTGTGTTTAGGTCTTCATATTGTCCATAAGAAGATCTGGGTCGACCATCCAAAATGGAGACTTAAACGCAAATTTCGAATTAATATCATACAGGACACTGAAACTAAATATAAATTTCGAATATTATGGGGACCTAAACAAGATACAAAGGCGGCCCAAGTCAACTGCGAGCACGAGATCCTAACTCTCATTAGGACAATATGGATAACTCATTCAAAAATTGTTAATTAGTTACCTTTACCTTCTTCTTTTTTACATAAGAATGTAAAACAAGCATCCATTTTTCGTAATAATTTTCTATCCATCCAACGTAGGCAAAACAAAAATATTATTCTTCGATAGTCATACCAAACATAATTAATAGCCTCCAAGCTAATATCAATGACGAAATTAAAATATACTTTCTTGCAGAAAAACTTGAAAGTCTCTCTCTCTCTCTCTCTCTCTCTCTCTCTCTTATCAACTAAAGTGAAATAAAACTTCTTTTCATGGAAAAAGGGGGAACAATGTCCCAGATATTATATGTCAATTCTGTCACTTTATAGAATTGATGATTATTTTTTATTTATTAAAGTGTTCATGATTATCAAAGTTGTTATTTATAAGGGATATAATTGGCATAGGATATATAGGACAACAGATTTGTAGGATGGTTGTTTTCTTTCCAAAAAACAACAGGTGACGAAGCTTTTCAAAACAGTCTCCCACCACTTTCCAAAAGTTTCTCAAAATTGAACTAGTTTTTCAGTTTTCGATAAGCTAACAAAAAACAGCCCAAGAAGCTCTTTTGTGACATCGACTTATCGAGAATTATTTGAAAATTTTGTCTATAGAGCAGGTTTTGAAAGCAGATTGGAGATTGCTTTCGAAAGTTATTTTTGTTATTGCTTTTTGGAAAGCGCCAGCAATCCCAAACCAAATCTAGATATATCAAATTTAACATGCTAATTCTTAGACTTGGTTTAGGATTGTTCCTCTTTTTAAAAAAAACTACAACAAAAGCAACTTCTGAAGGCATGTGGGAGGTTGTCAAAAGTTGTTCCAAAATTGAATCAACTTTTCAAATTTTATTTGATAAGTAATGTTTTCAAACAGTCTTGGACCGCTTTCCACAAAAGAGAAGCACCATCGATCTCAAGTAAGACGAGATTTGTGATTGTTTATTTTGGGTGCTTCTACTCTCTCTCTTTTTTCCCTTGAAAAGCATTTTAGTTACAGTAGCTTATTAAAAGCAGTTTGATTAGTCGATTCAGCTCTGAGACTAGCCTTCCACATGATGTCAAAAGCTATCAGTTTATGAAAAACAACAACAACAATCTCCCCTTAAAGTGATCTCAAATCCAATCTTTTTAGTATTACTAGTAATTTGCATTGCACGCACATAAAAAAAATTTGTTAAAAGAAAAAATTATTGAAAAAATAAATAAATTAGAATTTGTTATAAAATATTGCTACCTTGTGGAATTGAACCCACACAGCCAAAAAGAATGCCTTCCACCTTAACCCCATGCATTAGAGGTCTTTGACTATAATTAGATTAAACAATTAGATAGAATTTATTTATGTTTTAATTTTTAATTATATAAGGATATACATTCGATTTAGACGGCCAGCCTTTTTCAAGGCTACTTATAAAGAGTAGAAATAATGCGAGAGACGCGGGTCCAAAAAATTTAACACAACTATGAGAAATTTATTTTCAGAACTGTCAAAATTGTGACAGTACTACCAAAATAAAGGTTCAAAGAACTACCAAAACTTGTAACCTTTGTGAGAAAAAAAATTAGGGTGCCTTTAACTAGGGCTGTAAAATGTTTCAAACCGTTCGCATCCTGGTCGTGTTCGGCTCAGTCCAAGCTCGGTTTAAGCTCGTTCGTGGACTAATCGATACCGAGTTCGACCATAGGTTGTTTGACTCGATCTTGTTCGCAAACAGGCTCGAGCTCGACTCGATTTCTCATATTAGGATTTTTTTTTCCTCCTATATGTTATGCCTTTTTTAATAGATAGAAATACATTTTGTCTTAGAAATTGTACTCATTTTTTAGTTCTTTATATGATGGTAAATTTATGATGTAAAGAGCATAAGTAATTCAATAAAAAAAAGTCTTTAAAACTTGAGAGAAACAGTGTGATAGTCTATACAACATGTCCTATAAATATTCACTACTAGGACTGTAAAATAATTCAAACTGTTCGCATTCGGCTCATGTTCGGCTCGGTCCAAACTCGATTCGAATCAAACTCGTTCGATAGTTAAGTCAAATTAAGCTTGAACACTCTTGGTTGGAGCTGGCTCGTAGGATTTTCAACCCAACCTTTAACAACTGCCAAAATAAAGGTTCAAAGAACTATGTTCATGTGAGATGATGAAGACAACACCGACAAAAGACCCAGTGCCACTTGTCAAAAAGCAAAAGCAATGGAAAAAAAAAAAAAAAAGAACAGATCGATAAGCTCAGACTAACCTGCTTTTTCAATCATGCACCTCTTTCTTAAAATCATTCCAGCACCATGGAGCACTTTATCTAAGAAACATGCGTGTCATTTAGTTTGGGATTACGTTTTGAAAGAGAAGTTCAAAAAAGAGAGGTTGGAATAAATTTTTGATAAAGGAAACAAAAAACAAACATAATTTTGGTGTTTGGAATTTGGTTTTGTAATCAAAAAAGTGTTTGGATATTTGTAACTAAAAACATTATTTTGTACTAGTCACGTTTTATGTGTGTGTTGTATGTACAAAAAAAAATCTATAATATTACTAAAAATTTAAATAAAAAATAAATTATATTAAAATAATTAAGTATGGTTTGAATATATTTTAATTAGTATTTATTACATAAATGTTTTTACAATTTCGAATATATGTTTAGTTAGATAATATCACGTGAGGAGATATATACGCGGTACTTAACTCTTTTTTTTTTTTTTTTTATTTAACGAAGGATATACATACGACTTAGACGGCTCATTTTTTATTCGTTTTCAAGCCGTGTTATAATTAAGGATGGCAATGGGGCGGGTCGGGGCCGGGGACCAAACCTCCATCCCCGTCCTCGAGTAGTGTTCGAATCTCCGTCCCCATTTCCGGTCGGGTTTAATTTTTTTCACTCCATTCTCGTACTTGTTTAACAATGCACTCTCCATCCCCATCCCCATCCCCGTCTCCGTCCCCACCCTTTTAACACTTTTGGGGGCAGATTTTTCCTCCCCGTCTGACGTCCCGTTAATAATATTTCTTATATAGTATAAACTATAAAAAAATTCATTACAAAAATAAATTACAAGACATGGTAATAAAACATGGATTTAATAAAAAAATACTACTAGATGATCGTTAACTCATAAATGAGTTGTACATATGTGTATAAGTAATCGGGGTTGGAGATTTACCGGAGCGGGAAGTACTATACCCATACTCAGCCCCCAAATACGACCGGGGACATTTCTAAATCTCCAAACCCATCCCCGTCGGAAAAAGAAAAAAAAAAGTCGAGTGCTGTCGGATTCAGGAGGAATTGCCATCCCTAGTTATAATAGTAGAGAAGAGATATAAAAAAACCAACAAGTTATTCTACGTTTGAAGATACTTTTAAATTAGGATTAATTAGACTTTGGATTCCAACAATTAGCATTTGGGCTCTGAAGATGTCCAGCTTAGGATTTGGATCTTCATATGACGGTTGACCAATGTTTGCCGTCAAAAATATGTTAGTAAATTAATTGGATAAACTCAGGAAGGACAAGAATGTTTTTGCGCCATTATGTCTAATTAATCCTAAAATATTTACTAACAGATTTCTTTTTAAATATTTATTAACAAATTTTGAAGATCAACAAGGTTCAACCTTCATCTCAGTTCCCAAATCCCAGCATGGAGATTTTCAGGGCCGAAACGCTGATTTTCTAATGTTTATGAGACCCAAAGTCTAACTAACCCTTTAAATTATGAATATCTTATAGGATCATTTCATCTATAATATATTTTTGTTTAATTATCATTCAAATAATTCATAATATCAATATAGTCTAAATTAATTAAATCTATAATTTAAATTTATAAATCATATCAAATTTATAATTTAAAAATATAATTACATTTAAAAGTTTAGTATAATCTAGTTAGACATGTAATTTATGGAACAAATAGGCCTCGTTTGGTTCACGGAAGGAAAATTAACCTTCTATTTTTGCCATGTCAGAAAAGTGTTTTCCAAATTTGTGGCTACTAAATAAAGGAAATGAACAAATTTCCTTTACGGATTCCTTGAATCCATGAACCAAAGGAGGCCATAATTTAAATGTACATCAAATTTAAAACTTACTCGGTTATGATTTATTATTAATTTTATCTTAAAAAACTAAAGGAAAACAAAAAAACCTGCCCATAAATGAAACAAAGGATAGATATTCTTTCGCGCAAATAGTTTAGTTTGTAGTTAGGGTTTCGGTGAATGTGATTTTTGTTCCGTTTCCAAAATCAAGATTTAGAAAATCTTGGTTTGGTTTGTGAGAAAACCAAACCAAAACAAAATTCCAAACAAATCGCGTACTAACTAAAACCGAATTTGGATATCAAAAATTGATTATGGGTATCAAAGTTGAGTCCCAAATGGTGGTCTTAGACATCTTTTTTGTGATATCTGACATAACGTTCGAGATTTTGTACATAATGGTTACATCTTTTTTGGGTCCATTATTTCTAACTCTCACCATTTTTAATAAAAAAATAATATGCACCCATTTCGGTTCGAAACCGGATAAATAGGACAAATGCCTCCTACCTAATCCACTAGGCTAAAGGTGATTAGTGTGGCGTTAGACACCTTAGATAAGCAAAGCTAACTCTAAAAAAATGCAAAATTTGGTTGATATGTACCTACATAACTAACTTGTAATTATTATTGTGGAAAAGGAATTAAGCAACAACTTGTTCCATCATTATTTTAGTAAAAGTGAAATGAGTTAAATTTTTTTTTTTACATCTTTTGTTAAAGAAATGATTTAAAAATTCATGATTCATAAACCTTAACAAACATTCGCTGAAGGCTCTAGTTCTAGTGGTCAGCATGTGGAAATATAGTGCATAGTATCCTAACTGGATGTGTTCGATATCATGAAAAAACGGACAATATAAGTGAGCTCCTTCTTACATCTTTCCATCTTACCTCAAATTAACAAGAGTACGAGAAAAAAGTTAGATGTAAATACATTAGTCTATATTATAAATAAAAAATGAGTTGAATATAAAAACTAGCGCTTCATAGTTTCGTAAATACATTTATATATTATAAAGACAACGGTTTAAGGGCATCGTTATATTATTATCCTGACGAGATAAAGATGTATTCGGTCTTATCTTCGCATATACGGAGATATTAGAGAAGTTCTTTTCTATAATTTAAAGTAGAAACGACAAGTTTTACCGTCACGTCCAAAAGTGGTGAGGACGATCTATGGAAATACATCGATTTTTTATTCGTGCAAAGAAACTATTTTTTGACAACTTCAACAACTTATAACTATGTTTGCCCGTGCTCATAACGCTGCACCCGTACTATGTCACAGACGCGTGCGTATACTTTAGCTAAAGCTGAACGTGAAATGAGGGCATGCTCTCTCCCCTCTATAGCTGGATATACGCACGAGAAGGGAGGAAGAGCTGTAAAGAAGTTCCAGTTTGGGTTAAGCAAACTTGATGGACTAAATGAGCTATTGCCTATAGATGAGATACGCATTATCCTACCACTTAGGTCGGTCGACCAATTAATGTGACTCTATTGACTTTTTGGAGTTGTTATGCATCCACCATTGGAATCGACAGTTGCAGAATCACCCATGACAGTTGTTTCAGTTCTTGATTCCATTGAACCGTTCGTCCGAGCTCTTCAATTGCTTCAAGCGTGTTTCGTTCTTCTTAAATCTCTCGAAAAGAGGAAGAGACCCTTCGGTCGAACGAATATGTGTATTTCATTGTCATGCGAATTTGTGTATTTCATTTTCATGAACCTGCTCTTCCTCCCTCCCTCCATGGCTGCATATACGCACGAGGAGGAAGGGAGAGCTGTCCAGATGTTCAGATTTGTGTTAAGCAAACTCGATGGGGACTAAATGAGCCATCACATATCCTCCAAATATGTGTTATCCTGCCACTTCGGTCGGTCGATCGATTGTCTCGACTCCGTTAATCTTCTTGTGTTGTTCTTCATCCTATCGTTGGACTGACAGTTGCAGAATCATCCACGATAGCTGTTTCAGTGCTTGATTCAGTTGAACTGTCCGGCCGAGCTCTTCAATTGCTTCAAGCACGTTTCATTCTTCTTGAATATCTCGAAAATAAAAAGAGGTCTCATGTATTTCATTTTCATGGTCCCTTTCATTCTCTACTTTTTTTTTTATTTTTTGCCCTTGACCTAAGAGTAGGAGCTTGGGTAAGACATGCCCTTTGATTCTTGCTGCCCATGTCTTCTAATATAAAATGAATTTCAACCACCCACATCACCAACAGCCTCACAGGCACTGATTATGGTAATCTGGACAAAAAACAAAAAAGAAAGAGATAATACCCACATAAAGAAATAAACCAAAAAAAGGGGAAAAAGAAAACAACAGAGGAAGAATAGAAGAAGAAAAAAAAGGAGTCACTTTTGAGCTGAAAAAAGAGAGAGCAGAAAATAGAGGAGCTCTACCCTTTTTCCATAGATGAAGGAAGAAACCCTAACCCTAACCCTAACCTAATGGAGAGCTCAACGGAGGAGCTGGTGAAGAAGATCAAGGAGCTGGAAGCCGGCCACGCCCAGCTGAAGCACGAGATGTCAAAGCTCATCACGGCCGAGGGCGGCGCCGCCGCGCAGCGCCGGCGGTCCAGCTCGGTCTCCCCGAAGAGGACGCAACGGCGGAGCGGCGGGTTCGACGTCGGCGTCCCGGCGGTCCGGAAGGGCTCCGCCGCCTCCTCGTCGAGGCTCCAGAGGGAGAGCAAGGAGACGGAGAGCTCCGCCTCTCCCGCCGGCGGCGGCGGTAGCGGCGGTAGCGGCGGCGGCGAGGAGTTTCGGGTTGGGCTGTCGGATCGGCAGTGCTTGAACGTACTGAAATATATGGGGCAATCAGTTCATATATTGAACCTCGAAGGAAGGATCATCTACTGGTGAGTTTGGTTGCACTTGCTTTATCTCCCTGTTTTTTGTTACTAAATCTATGTGTTCATTTACGCGATTGTTTCGACAAATTCGGGACTGGGGAGCTTCATTGTGCAATTGTATGGTAAAGGTGAGGACTTTTAGTCAGTGAAGTGAGTTTGAGTAATTGGGTTATGGCGGTTTTAGCTTGCTTTTGGCAAATAGATGAATTGATTGGTAATGCCAATTCCGGAGTAGTTGGTAATGCGTAGAATTGGTTGCATGTTGCTAGGGGTGAGCATTATTCGGTTTTAGACCGAAAATCGAACCGAACCGAATTAGAGATGCGTTTCGGTTTGAAAAAAAAATTGGTTCGGTTTCGGTTTTGAAAATACTAAATTTCCTTATTCGGTTTCGGTCCAAAACCGAAAACTGAATAAGATTTATAAAATTATGTAAATACCCTCAATTCCATGCATACTTTGTGATTAAAAATGTGTATACTTTAAAAACAACAATTATATGTATGTGTTTTGAAGTTCAACTTTGGTAACTTAACAAATAGTCCAACTTTGGACAAAATTTTGAAATACAACAAATATGTGTATAAAAATTGTAATTTTTAATATAATTTAATCACGATTAAACCGAATCGATTATTCGGTTCGGTTTCGGTTTTGACTAATTTCGGTTTGGGTTCGGTTTTGGATTTTTAGAATTTCGGTTTATTCGGTTTTGACTATTTCGGTTCAGTTGAAACTGTATAAACCGAATGCTCACCCCTACACGTTGCACTTGTTCATCGAGATTTTAGTAGAAGTAGAACACACTTCAGTTGGCAATGTGAACTCTATGGCACAACTTTAGGCAAAACGCAGTACGGTTTTGCTGTTTATTTTGCTGGCATCAGTCGCCGATGCTTTGATCTAGAGGTGTGGAATCTGCTGGTGAGTGAATAGATCAGTTGCATAGATTTGGACAGAGTTCTTTTGATGATTTCCGGGTTTGGTGAGAGTGATGCTGGTTTCTTCTCCTCCCTCGCCTATTGCTTTTTAGGGTGGACCCCCCACCTTGTGATTTTGCTCCATTTCATTCTGGATTTCTAATAGACAAATTGACTAACCTTTGAAACTTGGGGTTGGTATTGAGTCAGATTCAGTGTGTTCATGGTGAGTATTGTTTTGCAAGTTAATTGAAGATGGATATTCTATGTGTCCTTAGCTCGCACATAGATCTTAGGGGCGTTTGGATGAAGGTTTTGTATTCCTAGAAATCAACTTTCCATTCCTTTCCTATGGAAAGGAATTCGACATTCCTACCCCTGTTTGGTTAGGTTAGGAATATGTAATCCGAAAAATTCAATTTTCTCATTCTCATGTTTGGTTTAGACAGGAATAAGAATCTTAATTTGTTTAGTTTTCCATAAATACCCTTTCATTAATTTTATTATGTTGTTGTTACCTAAATTCAATTGGTGTCACTGAGGATATTAGTGTATTTTTTTTGTAATTAATGCACCCAACCAATATTTTTAGGAAAGCAAAAAATATTCCCAAGGGTTAGCTAGGGTTTGACTTTCCTACATATGTGGAAATCTAAAGCCCCTCATATTTCCTCTTAATTCCCAATTCCACACTTACCAAATATGGGTAAGAAATCCAAAATCCATTCCCTAGTCTCTACAACTTGAACCAAACTGCCCCTTAGACTTTAGAATTCGAGACTAGATAACTTTGGATGCGCATTACTTTTCTACAAGCACATGTTTATCTAGCTTCTGTACATTGATTGGAAACCACTGTGCACATGTAATTACAACAAAAGTACCCACATAACTGCACCCAAAGCAAACCCGATGGCATAATTCTAAAGATCTCAAATTTATGCCCATGTTTTGAGTTTATGATGATATGGTCCTCTATCACAAAGAGGCATGTGTAGAGCTCAAGGTTTGTATTGGTTTTGGTAGTTTCAAATTAAAGTTACAGATTATTTGTTTTTGGAAGCCAAAGATAATAAATATTTACTAAAACACTAGATTATTTGTTTTGTTTTTTGCATTGAGGCCAGGGCTTGAACCCATGACCTCCTCAATAACCCACACCAACCCCAATCGCTGGACCACCCCCCTGTTGGCTAGAAAAAAAATATTAAGACATTACAATGTAATCTTATGTATTATTTGTTGTTTTATGTTAGTTTTGAAGGAAATATTTGTTAAGTCCCGGGGAGTAATTTTCGATGGAAAACTGAGAAAATGAAACGATTGTAAAAACAATGTTTCTAGCAACACTTCAAAGAAGGTGCTTGACAGAGATCCTTGGAGGATTCTGGATAACGAAAATCTAAAAAGATTTTGTTATAGCAGCAAACGAGAATAGTACTTCTAAAAAGAAGTATCCAATCGAATTGCTAGTAGCAGCAGCGATGACAGGCGATGGATGAAAGAACAGTCTGCTGGGGTGAATGATCACCGTTGCTCAAAGCTTAATTCGTCCCACACGAACAGCTTCCAGGAACCAGCAAGTTCGACGGAGAACTTTGGAACACTCCGCTCTTCTGACTCCTCGGATTGCAGCGGACTCCCGTGCAAAGTAACGCTGGTGCATCGCTTCTTTTCTCTCTCAAAGTCTGTTAAAATTCGTAAGGAATTCTGAACACTTGTCTTGTTCTTATCTATCTGCACTGTGAGAGAGAAGAGACCTTATATAAGCCCGCGCTGCAACTGTCCAGTTAGCAGAACGTTCGGGACGTAGGAAAAACCGTTCCCAACGTGCTGTAATCGCTCAGATCATGCACAGACACATCTGAGTCGACTGGCGCACAGCGCGCGCTACTTGTGCCACCCTCGCAACTTGCACACCGCGCGCACCCCGCGCACCTTGCACACCGCGCGCACAACGCCACTTGCGCCACCTGTGCACTCTGCGCAACCTGCGCATACGCGCCCACTAGTGCGCCACTGGGCCGTGCAACTGGGCGCACCTCTGAGCCACACAACTGGGCGCGCCACTTGGCTGTGCCATCTGGCAGCGCGATCGCCTGCGCAAGTGGCTCGCGCAACAAGCGCAACTTAAGCGCAGTATGCGTCTAGTGACGATGCTGACGTGCTAAGTGCAAAGTACGCCAACAAAACGCCACATTACGTCTCATGAGCCCATGAGCCCGAGTCCGAGTCGCTAAGCCCCTACTGGACTTAGCTCTATTGGAAATTAATTTTCAAGAGCAAAAAGCATGAATGCTTCATTGTTGATTTGGCCTTTTTTTTTTTCACTAGAAAAATATCCCCACATGGCACACCCATGTGCACCTTGATACCACTTGTGCATCTCTAAACAAGCATAGCTTATATATAGAGATATATTTCTTTTGGCCTAGCCGATGTGGGACTAAAGTTTCCAATGCAAAGGCCAAAATCCCAACAATACTATACAAGTTTGCTGGATTGTTCATTCGTAATAATACTTCTTTTGTTTACTTGCTAAGCCAAAGTACACCTGCAATTGGTAGTTTAGAATGGAATAATTTGAATATGAATGTCTTGAAGTTACTTAATTAAAGATATACAACTTCGACCAATGGTAATCGTTACACTTGTTCATAATATTTCTTATGTACGCACTGTTAAGTGTTATATTAGAGTTATTGGGCTTTATTCCCACATTGCTTAGAATAATAGGAGAGGAGGCTAGCCTCTCCTATATATATGTAATCTCTCCCTCAATAATAATCATCCATTTTTCATTCTACATGGTATCAGAGTCAAAACCCTAGCCGTCATCCACCACTCTCCTTTCCTCCACAAAACCCTAATCTCCTATTCTTCCCCCCCACCCCACCCAACCAATTGCTGCTACTGTCGAACCCTGCCCCCCCCCCCCCCCCCCCCCCCCGCTACAGTACCCGACCCCCTCCCCCACCCCCGCTACAGTACCCCCTACCATGCTACAGTACCCGACCCCCACCCCCCTATGCCTACAATACCTAACCATGACCCTCTACTTCCATCATCCGCCACCCACTCCCTCCAAACCCAAAAAAATAAAAAAATTGTTGGGAATCTCAGAGGGGAAACACTTGTTGGAACCTCTGCCCTTCAATGTTGTTGGAAATCTCAGAGGGGAAATACTTGGAACCTCTGCCCTTCAATGCTGGAAATTTAATAAAGAGCACACATATGGTTTGTTGTGCATGAATCTTTGTTTCTTTCCTTGATCTCCACACCAGGATTTAACAGAGGATACCATGGGTTATCTCTCTGTCCTGGCTTGTGATCCACACTCTCTGCTTTCTATGCGCGTGTGCCGGTTCTAGGCTCCGTTTTTAGCGCATTGGCAGAGTTGCTGTGTTTATCAAGAGGAAAGAACAAATCGACAGTCGAATCTCTGATAAATGGCACTCTACGACAAATAGCAGCGCCACAGATACTAGTGTCATCAACACACTAGCAGGCACTAGCACAACGATTTTCTCCATTCGACTTGTCGATTGACGGTTGGAAGGGCCAGAGGGCTACTCCACATGGAAAAAGAAGGTCGAGAAGACACTTCGAGGAATGCGGTTGTCCAAACATCTGAGTGACAACCCTCCAGCAGAAGATGATCCCATCTTTGAGCAATGGGAGATGGATGGCAGTAGACTGTTTACACAGTTGATGAATTCCATGGAACCATCTGTGGAAGACATGGTTCAAAATATGGACTCTGTGAAGAAGTTATGGGAGGTACTGGCGGCGACATTTGATGGTAAACGCGATTTGTCTCGTATCTATGACTCGGTCGTTGGTGTATACCGAGCAAATCAAGAAGACAAATCCCATAAAGACCATTTTCTGGCCTTTAAGGCTATGACGGATGAGATCGATCGCATTTTATCTCTTACATCGGATATTAATGAAGTACGGACTCAACGTGAGTAGCTTCATGTCATGGCTTATCTTGCCTCACTCCGTCCTGATGTTGACTCTGCTTGATCTCAGATTATTGCTGGATCTGATGTACCGTCCCTGTTGGAAGAACACTATCGTGTCCTTCGGGCTGCCAAAGTAGTTGAAACCACTCAGGGTGATCCTTCTGCTGACCGTTCTGCTCTCGGGACCGCACGTACGGGATTTCGTGGTGGTCGTGACGGCCGACGTGGTGGTCGCAATACTGGTCGTGATGGAGGACAGGGCAATGGCGGTCGTGATGGAGGAAGACCGCGCACATGCTTTAACTGTGGTCAGTTTGGCCATTTCTATTGACAATGCACTAAATCACCTACTGCTAATATCACCATTGATGCCCCTGATGATGGTGTACAATCTATTCAGATGACTTCGGACTCATATACAGAGTTCTTTGATTTCTAGGCTCAACTTCGTGGTGAAGCATCCACGTCTGGTTCCACAGCTGGATACTCAGCAGCGTGCATAGTAAAACCCAAGCAATGGGTAATTGACTCTGGTGCATTCTCTCACATGACTGGAGACGCAGGTATGATACATGATTATGTACCTGTACGTCGTGCATCTGGCATTACTGTTGCCAATGGAGGTTCCCTGACAGTCCGAGGACGTGGAAGTGCCAATCTTTCTACCGGACTGTCCCTCAACTCTGTGCTACTTACTCCTGGGAACCCGTTCAGTTTACTTTCTATTAGTCAAATTACTCGTGAACTATATTGCTCGGTAACATTTTTTCCTGATGGTTGTGTTTTTCAGGACCTGAAAACTGGGAAGACTATCGGTTAGGGGCATGTGGCTGGAGGCTTGTACCTGTTTGACGCAACTTCTTTTGTTGCCTGTGCCGGCATGAAACTCGATCCTGTCGAGTTACATTGTCGGTTAGGCCATCCATCATCCCAAGCTCTCCAGAAAATATATCCATATTTAGATATTCCTTCTTCTTTTCATTGTGAGCCATGTAGTTTAGCTAAGCATCACCGGGTTCCTTATCCGGTGAGTCCAAATAAAATTGCTTCCGCTCCTTTTGAGTTGGTGCATTCTGATATATGGGGACCTTGTCCGACTGAATCTGTAATGAGCTTTAAGTACTTTGTTACTTTTGTCGATGATTACTCACGTGTCACCTTTATTTATTTGATGAAAAATCGCTCTGAATTATTTAACATTTGGTGCAACTTTCATGCCGAAATAAAAACACAATTTGGTCTTCCTATCAAAAAATTTCGGAGTGACAATGGCCGTGAGTATTTATCTCGTGATCTTGATAAACATCTGGCCCACAACGACATTATCCACCAAACCTCTTGTGCGTACACACCACAACAAAATGGTGTAGCCGAACGCAAGAATCGCCATTTATTGGAAACAACACGTGCTCTTATGTTTCAAGCACGTACTCCCAAGATATTTTGGTCGGATGCGGTTCTTACTGCTTGTTATCTTATTAATCGAATGCCATCGTCCGTTTTCAATGGTAACACTCATTTTTCTAGACTTTTTTCTGGACGAGAGCCATTTCCTCTGCCTCTTCGAATTTTTGGCTGCTTATGCTATATTAGGGATACCCGACCAACCCTTTCTAAATTAGATCCTAAGGCAATACAATGTATTTTTCTTGGGTATCCTAAAGATCAGAAAGGGTATCGGTGTTTCTTCGTCTTAAGCGATATTTTTTCACTCGGGATGTTACCTTTTTAGAAATCGAATTTTCACCACTCACACAATCAAAGGGTCCGGCTCCTCTGGTCTATCCAGAAGAGGATTTTTTGTTATTTTCTCCTCAAACACAACAGCCCCCGTACGGGTGCCCTCCCTTACCGAGCCAGTCTCCCAGTCAGATGGTCTACATACACCGATTCAGCCATTGCCAACATCGTCCACAGATTCATCCTCCTCTGGTTCCACCAGCAGTTCCGGCTCAAATGAGTTGCCTCCATCTGTTCCACCAGCAGCTCCACCAGTTCCGCCAGCAGCTCCGGCGGTCCCGCCTCCAGAACGTCTTCGTCGTGCCTGTTGTGATCATCCCTTGTATGTTGACAGCTACAAAGGTCTTACCGGTTACACTCAGTCTCTGGTGGCTACTATTGATGGGATTCAGATCCCCAAGACTGCTGAGGAGGGTCTCCGACTTCCTGGTTGGCGTGCTGCTATGAACGAGGAGATGAAAGCTCTCCAGGAGAATCATACCTGGGACTTAGTCGACTTACCTACTGGTAAACATGCAGTCGGCTACAAATGGGTGTTCACGATTAAGGTAAAACCGGATGGCCACTCTTGATCGACTGAAGGCTCGGCTAGTGGCCAAAGGATACTCTCAAACCTATGGTGAGGATTACTTCGAGACATTATCTCCTGTGGCCAAAATGACATCCGTTCGTGTCCTCATGTCCTTGGCCATCCGATATGATTGGCCGTTACTCCAGCTAGATATAAAGAATGTTTTCCTCCACGAGGATCTTGATGAAGAAGTATATGTGATGCAACCTCCCGGATTCGTTGCAAGGGAGGGTAAAGTGTGTCATCTGAGGAAGACCCTCTATGGTCTGAAACAATCACCTCGTGTATGGTTTGGTAGATTTACACAGGTTGTTACTCAATTTGGAATGTGTCAATCGAAAAAGGACCATTCAATCTTCTATCGACACACATCTGCTGGAAGAATACTTCTTGGTGTCTACGTTGATGATATTGTAATCACGGGAGATGACAGCCAGGGTATTGTAAGTCTCAAGAAGTTTCTTGGAGAACAATTTCAAACTAAGGATATGAGATCCTTGAACTATTTCTTGGGCATTGAGGTCACACACGGTAAGCAGGACATTGTAATGTCTCAAAGAAAGTATGTGCTGGACATACTAAATGATGCAGGCATGATGCAAGCAAAGGGAGCAACCTCACCTATGGATCCAGGGGCGAAGTTACTTCCAGACGAAGGGGTCCTGATGACCAATCCAGATCAGTATCGCCGAGTAGTTGGAAAACTCAACTACTTAGCAGTCATGACGCGTCCAAACATTTCTTTTGCAATAAGCGTTGCAAGTAGATTTATGGCTTCTCCAAGAGTTCCATACTGACAAGCAGTTCTCAGAATTCTGTGTTATCTAGTAAATAATCCAGGAAAAGGAATTCGAATGGAAAATAATGGACACACTCGCATTGAGTGTTTTACTGATGCTGACTGGGGAGCAAGCCTGACAGATAGACGGTCTACATCTGGTTACTCAGTATTTATTTGCGGAAATCTAGTATCATGGAAAAGCAAGAAACAAAGTGTGATAGCACGCTCAAGCTCAGAAGCAGAATATCGAGCTATTTTTCATGGCACGTCAGAGATATTATATATGAAGCATCTCCTACAAGAACTGGAAGAAGACGCAAGATCTCAAGTGGCAGATCTATGGTGTGATAATTCACATTGCCACCAACCCAGTATTTCATGAACGGACGAAGCATATTGAAATTGACATTCATTTTGTTCGTGATGAATATACAAAGGGAGTGATAAAGTTTCAACATGTGAGGACCGGCGACCAGATAGCTGATATCTTCACAAAGCCTCTTCTGGGTCCTCGGGTTCAATTTTTATGTAACAAGCTGGGCATGATTGACATCTATGCTCCAGCTTGAGAGAGGGTGTTAAGTGTTATATTAGAGTTATTGGGCTTTAGTCCCACATTGCTTAGAATAATAGGAGAGGAGGCTAGCCTCTCCTATATATATACGTAATCTCTCCCTCAATAATAATCATCCATTTTCCATTCTACACGCACTATAGCATATCGGCATTTGAAACTACTGAATTGTCATGGCACCACTAACTTTTTTGTACTATTTTTTTTTACCCGTCTAAATTGACCAGAAAAGAAAGCTTCAATGTCAGTATCAGATGGTATCTGTGGGGTCAGTATCAGGTCAGAACATGTCAATACGATACGATATGGACAATAGATATCAATATCGGCCAATATTATGAACCTTGCTTTAGCTTTGTCGTCGTGTTTGGATTTTGGCGAGTTACCATGTCAGAAATCAAGTGTTCGTGTTGATTGTGACCATAGTTTGCAATATCGGCAATGCTCATACGTTTCAGTTTTGACTTGTTCCTTTCTGAAACTGACCCTTATCAACACTGACATATATCGACAATGGGAATCTTTTCCTGGTAATTTTATTAAGAAAAAAAAAACTAAAAGAAAACATAAGACGTATGAACATAAGTGTGGACACAATGATTTGGTCGTGTCAAAGATCAACATGCTACAATGTGTTATAAGGAGTGTGCTAATAGGATTCCTTATCAATATAATGTCATAATGTAACCATTACCGTTTGTAGAAGTTTTATATCTATAGATTCAGAACATTCATCGATCCTAATATTATTCCATTCATAACTATCTATTGCAGGTGTATTTTGTCTAAAGCAAGTTATAAATAA
Source organism: Iris pallida (assembly GCA_029216955.1). NCBI lineage: Eukaryota > Viridiplantae > Streptophyta > Magnoliopsida > Asparagales > Iridaceae > Iris > Iris pallida. The sequence goes on along the minus strand of JANAVB010004599.1, from coordinate 9,607,762 downwards.
CAATATCAATTACGGGTAAATGAGTCATCAATGTTGAATATTATTCCAATTTCCATTTAAAGCTAAAGATAATAATAAATAAAACATAAATTATTACTAAATACATCAAATATTTTTCTAGATTTTCTAATAGTTTGATTAATTTTTAGCTTTCCTAAATGAAGATCTCCGAAACTGTGCAAACTACCGAAACCGTCAATTACGATGCTCATAAGAAGTGTATGGAACTGATTCCAATACGATACCGTGAACCTTAATGGTGATACCTATGTCCATAAGCAGCTCTTAAGACATGCTTGAGTGCAGGATAATGGTGTCATCTCCCACAGTTGGAGAAGCATCTCCCGCAGTTGGAGAACGGTGGGTATTTGTGGATATCATATGTAGTGGAGTAGATTGTTTAAGTTGGGATCATTGGCAGGACCAATTAATTGAATACGAGGTAGTGTGGCATTATACCTATTTCATCCATTTGTATCTGATTAATAGGTACTCCTCTATTTTGCACGGACACAGATTCAACACGACACGTTTCAGACACGGCAAAACGGATTTGGCTCCTATTTTGGTGTGTCCTAGTGTATTTTAGAGTGTCCGTGGCATGCCCAATACATGTCCTACACAACAAGGACACAACATGTATTTTGGAGTGTCCGTACTTCTTAATAGTCCTCAGTAATCAGTACTTGAAATATATTCTGTTTTTTATTATTTATGACTATGAAATATGCATATTTTGACATACCTTTTATTTTATGCGTGAACAAGAGGATGCAATTTGCCCAAAAGGCTTTGTTGTTGTATGTTCTTTTTTTTTTGCTCGAGCGCACACCTCACGCCAAGGCTCTGGAGGACCTCGGGACCTGAGATCCTTTTTTGCCTCTGACAACTATGAGTTTTGACCAGTTGTTATTAGTGCCCTTCATGAACTGTCCCTTTTAATCAAATGGTACCTTATGACTTTATCTTACAGAAGGAAAATGAAATCATTTTGTTGTATCTATTTTGAAATTGATCCTGCTCAGATGGTCTTGCCATAATTCTATAAATTAAATTCTGATACAGTCTGTACGTGGATGTTCATCCTTAGGTATCTAGCCTCTCAGTTTATTTTTTTTTTTTAACTTAAGTTAGATATCTTTATGTCGCTGTTAGTCCTTTGCATTTTTTGTTGGCTTCTGACTTTTTTGGTCAGTGGTGTTTTATGATATATAATTGGTTCTTCTTCTAGAAGTCATTCAGTGTTTCTGTAATACAACATCAATTGTAACTGTGTCATCATTCAAGTACTAACAAGTAAATTACAACTAAATGTAGTTGGTGTAAAAGATCTAACTGTGAAAATCCATTTACATAGGAACCGGTCTGCAGAACATCTGTATGGTTTTTCTTCATCAGAAGCTCTTGGTCATGATCCTATTGAGCTTCTTGTTGATTCCCGTGACTTTGAAACTGCAAATAATATTCTCCAACGAGTGTTTACCGGGGAAAGCTGGACAGGGAAGTTTCCTGTCAAGAACAAATTAGGGGAGCGGTTTCTAGCTATTGCGACCAACACTCCCTTCTACGATGATGATGGTAGTTTGATTGGAATCATATGCGTGTCTAGTGATTCACGATCCTTTCAGGAACTGGTATCCCCTTGCAGTGATTCAGATCCCCTGGAAGCTGGCCGTAATGATCGAGGTCGGCCTAAAATCAGTTTAACAAGCAAAGGCAGTTCAGATTCTCAGCAGCCTCTCCAAGTTGCCATTGCCTCAAAAATATCAACTCTGGTCAGTTTCTATTTGTAAGCAATATTTTAATCCAGAAGAAAGTGTCGCCTGGCGTGGCGTGGCGGTAGGGCTTGTTACTTGCATCCTGGAGAATGCGGGTTCAAGTCGCTGAAACAGCTTCTCCATATATATGGGGTAAGGCTGCTTACATCTTGATCCTCCCAGACCTGCAGACCCTGCATCTGTGGGAGCCTTGTGGCAGGATGCCCTTTTAATATCTTAGGAATCCAACATAAAGCAATACAAGTCATCATAGTACATGGCAATGTTTTTCATAATTAGAATGTCATCAATTTTTAAAAGGACTTTCTTTATATAGTATAATATATATTGATTATTAGTATCATCAACACAGGCTACTAAGGTGACTACACAGGCTACTATGGTGACGAACAAAGTTCGTTCCCGGATAAGGACAAAAGAGAACAGTGTGGAACATGAAGGCGGAAGCGGAGATGGCCAATATTCTGACCATGAGGCAGTAGTGTACCATAAGGAGGATGCAACATCAAGCGGAGCTAGCACTCCCAGAGACGATAAATCACCTTCACTGTTTGGATTGTCTTCATCTGCAACCAGGGAAGAAAAGTCTTTTGGGAAAGGAACAAATGCTAACGAGGAGGCTGATGGAAAAGCAGGAATCCACAAGATCATAAGCTCAAAAGCAGAGGCATGGGTTGCTAAGAAGGGGATATCATGGCCCTGGAAAGGGAATGAGCATGCCATATCTGATGCAAAGAACCACTTTACTTGGCCATGGTTACACAATGACCAAGACACCGATGTTAGTCATCAAAAGACTTCAGAACCTAGTGTTAAGCCAGACAGCCAGGTGAGTGAAGCCAGCAGGATAGGAAACAATGAGGCTTCAGGATCCTGGTCCTCTTTCAATGCAAACAGTACAAGCAGTGTTAGCAGCAATGGGAGCACCAGCAGCAGTGTCATTCACAACGTGGATACAGAGACCGATTGCTTAGACTATGAGATCTTATGGGAAGACCTGACAATTGGAGAACAGATTGGTCAAGGTAATTCTTCCATAGTAATTATAGTGATTTTACTTATTTCGTTAACTTATCTAATGTTAGAGACTTAGAGTCTTAGCAAACGTGGAATCTGTGCAATAATCAACTAATTTCATTTTGTTTCTTATCCACAATGATTGTTGTTGCATTAGTTACCTTCCTCCTGTAATGTTGTTAGGATAATAGAAGTTGTGGCAGGAGCTCCGACTCTATATGGTTTTCTGTCAAATAGCTTTTCTCAAGATTATGCTAAATAAATTTGACTCAAATTGTCTAAGGCTGGGTTTGGGATTGCGTATCATGGCTGCTTCTGCATATTTTTTTGGAAAGCAATCCCAAAAGTTGTTTGTTAACACTAATAAAACTTTGAAAAACCAGTTGAATTTTGGGACATCTTTTGGAAGCAGATGGGAGGTTGCTGTCAAAAGCTGCATCTGCTGCCGCTTTTTGAAAAGTAACAGCGATCTCAAACCAAGACTAAGTTGGTACTTACATGGGTTTTTGGAGGTTAATAATTATTTGAGTTGACTACCTGGCTTGATGCGATGGCCTGCCTGGTTTTCCATAAATTGTTTCTAATCCAGGATTGTTCTTTCTGTTACTTGCCTTCCTCCTGCAATGTTGTTGTGACATTTAGATATGTTAGGGCGGGAGCTCTGACGTTATATCATGGTTACCGGGATCCCCTACCCCTAGGAACCGCGATTTGGATCCCCGATTTTAATGGGCTCCCAATCCAGATAGCTAAAAGGGCGATCCAAATCCTACTAGATGAACTTGAACAAAGATATCAATCAAATAATAATAATAAAATAATTATCAAAATAAAGCATACAAGAGTAAGTTGTTTAGGATTCACTATGAATTCTTCACCAAAAAATACAATAATATATGTGCAGACTTACAAACCACTCTTAAGCGAACCACAACGTACTGGTTGAGCCTAACCCCCTTAGTTTACGTACCATGAAAAGTAGAGTACCTAGTACCCGTACTCGTACCGCATATCGAAACAAATCGTGACCCAGGTGATTATGCACTACATTGTGTTCTGTCAGCTAAGTTTTCCTCAAAATTATGCTAATATAGTTTGGAAAAAATGGTCTAAGAAGGCATTTTGATGGGTCCTTTGGCATATGACTTGACTTCCTGGCTCGATGCATGCTTGCGTGTTTTACTATTGATTTTTTTTTTTTTTGGAGTAGAGCCCAAAAATGCCAAGTTTTCTGCCAGGTGATTGGATGAATTGTATTCAAATTCTTTTTCCTAACTGGCCTAACTTATTCTGCTCAGTGAATTGAGCATCTTCATGAGCCAACACCTGCATCTCGTTACATGATATAATCTGCAACTTGACTGAGTAATTTTACATGGATGAAACTGTAATACTGCTGTTGAAGATATGCATCCATTAGTTAGGTGGATACCTGTAAGATAATTTCCTAGGAGCAAGTAGGATCTCTAGAATATAAAAGATGTCGCAATCTGAAGGGAAATACTCATAATCTTAACTAGAAAGCGTATTATCTTAAAACTTTGAGTCTACTTAACTTCCATGTAACTGTCTATGGTGTTTCCTTGCTTATATAGTGGGTGAGTTAATTTAAGTGAGTAGGTAAACTAGAATGCATGTCCCTCCTATGTGTGACTCATGAGTATTCTTTGGAGCTTGCAATGAGATAGTGAGCTATGATCCTTACAGTGAAGATGGCACAACTGGTTTCAATTCCATAGTTTACCATCTCCACCCTATCTAAGTTCGGTAAGTGAAAATTGATGTTTTGTGCACGAAGTCCAAGTTTTATTACGTTCTTCAAAATGAGTGGCTTTTGAGTCTGCTTAAAACTGTTATTAGGGCAACTTTTGCGTGGCTAAAGTTTTTAATTATTTAACTATTGATCCTCTTAGATTTGTTGAAGTTGCAGCTTACAACAAAAGATGCCAATCATTTTTTTTTTGCATAACATGGGATCTCACTTGCAAGTCATTTATCAGAAAGTTCTATTGTTTACCCTCCTTCCGTTTGAATGCTAAGTTTGTTCAGTGCTCTATGGTATGGATTCTGGTTAATTTTGAATCTGAGGTGTGTTAGGAATTCTTTAGGTGAAAGGTGGAATTAGTTCATGAAGGATATTAGTTGTTTAAGGATAGCAAATAGCCAACTTGTTCCTCCAGATAGGAAGAAAAAATTTCAATGACAGAGACATATCATACTTCTTCAGACATAATTGGATTCATTGGAGATTCTTGTACAACTTGTGTAACTCCTAAATAGATAGTAACCTTCGCCTTTTTATTTTATTTTATTTTAATATGTTCCATTATTTGCCCCAATGAGTACTTCTCAATGCTCATGTTGCAGGACTGTAATTAGGTTTTATACGACCTTGTCATCTATATTTTAGATGTTCATCATTAGATAATTGTTACAATATGATGCTTTGAGTACAATTTTATAACTTCTATTCAATGAGTGCTTTTAAGCTGATTCAAATTGTATTTTCCCCCTCTATTCCCGAGGAGAGTTATTTTTCTGTTTGATCATAATTTGACTACCTTCCTCATCTAGCAGCAACCGTTCATTTCATTATTGAATAACATAAACTATCTATGTTATTGCTAAATTGGAACATTGATAAGTTGCTTCCCTACATCTTGAATATTTAATGATCATCTCATTTGTCACTACCTTGCTATGGTTCTTGACTGCTTATGTTACAATTAAGTCTGGTTAGTTTATATGAAAAGAAGTCAAATGTATATGCTGATCATTGAACTTCTTATATGATGGTCTCATGATGAAAGTAATGAAGTACCCTAGTTAATTCATATTGAGATTATTGGCTTGTGCACCAGTTGCAGTATCTGAAAGTATGTTCTAAATTATTATTTTTCTGCTCCGTGTCTTAGCCAATGGATATTGCAGGCTAGAGATAAAACGGGCCGCGGAGGGTATGTTCTGGGGTTAAACCTGACTTGTAACGGTAGTGCACAGTGCCCTAAAGATCCCTACCTAGACCCAACGGGTTCTACAAATGAAAGGTCCAGACCTGGAGCCATTTGGTTTGACTCATGTTGGGGTCCAATTAGGATTTTCTATATCGGCATAATCATGCAGATTTGATCCTAGGATCAGTAAAAGCACCGGAGTAGGCTTTTCCAACCTCTACATCACGAGGTGAGGAGAGAGGAAGAGATTGAGAGCTAAAGAAGGTGGGGTTCATGGAGAGGTAGGGATAAGACATGGAGAGAGGATAACGATGAATACCTCTAGGTTTTAACCATATAAACTCAGCCAGCAGATTCGAGTCGGTTTGGGCTTAGATCTTGGTTTGTTTGGGCACAAGATTAAAAATGCTGGCCTGGAAAGACAGTCTGAAAAAGAAAACATTTGGGTTTAGGCCTCAAATACCTGCAACCTCAACCTGAATATTTTGGGTCGATCTGCCTCTGGTTCAGATAAAACTGGCCGTATTCTCAGCCCTACTGTAGGCTACCTTCACTGGTGGTGGTGGTAAAATAACAAATGTGAAGTGTGAACTAAAATAATAGACACTCGCAAATGGACTATCAATCGTGTTAGGATCTTTATATTTTTGTGAATCTCCTGCTCTTAGCATCCTTAGGGCTTTGCACATGTCATGAAACCTCTATTTTACTCATGCAGGTTCTTGTGGAACTGTATATCATGCTCTGTGGTATGGCTCGGTATGTTTATTCCATCACTTTTTCTCTGTTTGTAGAATGAAAGAATCATATGAATGAATCCAAGAATTCCTCCTCATTAGTAATTATGAAGGGTATACACAATATACTGCTCAGATGGGCTGTGGATATATTGAATTCTTTTGTGTACTTATTCTAAGTTTATTGTCATGCTTATCATCATCTGATCATTTTGCCACTAATATATGTAAATAAACATACTAGAATAAATAAGTTAGGAGACTTTGTAGGGTTAAGTGAATGGCTTTCCAAGTCCTTAGTTATTTAAAGCACATGAACTTGATAATAATAGTAAAAAAAATTAATATGTCATAGTATGCTTCACTCTGGCAGGCTAGTTTCCACATTGTCATTTTATTTCTGTTTTCTGATTGAGGTCCTCTAAAGCCCTTATCCGTACTGATGAGAGAGAACACTTTACATCAAATGTGAAGGAGAACCTTTTGAAGGTTCAGGCATGTGAGTGTATTGGGTAGGTGATCTATGCTAATGTACTATGCAGGAGAAAATGCTTTGGCTGTTGTTGGTATATTAGAATAAGAATATTGGAATATCCTGTTCGTACATTTATTATGTCAGAATATGCCACAGGTTATTCCACAGAGGGTTTAATATAATGAGGAGGATTGTAAGGCTATATATAACCATGAGATGATCAATGAAATTATAACAAAATATTCAACATGGTATCAGAGCCACCAAAACCCTAGCCGCTGCCACCTTTCCCAAACCCTAACCCAGTCGTCACCTCCATCACCATCCGCACCACCACATCCACCGCCACCACCAGCCGCTGCACGCCGCCCCCGCCGCACACCGACCTCGCCGCCACCAGCCGCTGCACGGCCACACGCCGACCATCTCACGCGCAAGCCGGTCGCTGTTCCGCGGGCACCTCCGTCGTACGCGCGCGGCTGTTGCCGCTGCTGCTGCTCGCAACGACCGATGCTCGGAGACATCCGTCCGACGGCGCCCACTCACCTGTTAGTCGGCCCACCGTCCCTACCACCGCGAAGCCGTGATTTTCGAAGTCTCCCATGGGATCGTTCCGGACGTTGAAGGCTTAGATCCGATAGGAGAGAGACATGGTCGGATCTAGGGGAGGACGAAGAAGAGGATCGATGGAGGAGATCATCAAGAAGCTGGACCATGCGGAGGTTGTAACGTTGATAAAGCTGATGAAACTGTCGGCTGGTGAGAGCGCGACACAAACATCGACGAAGTTGGAGCTTCCCTCCATCGATCTGAAGCTTGATGGACTAGCTACCTACCTGAGTTGGTCACGGGGGGTGAGGAGAACCCTCGCAGGAAAGAATCTGGAGGGTTTCCTGTCAGGAGAGACAATAGAGCCGGACGAGGGCTCGGTAGTGTCACGCTCCGCTCCCGTAGGAGCGATCGTACTCGCTAAGGCGTGATACCGCACAAGCCTATATTGCGCTCGCACAAGGCGGGTTCTATAACGGCCAATTACAGCGGCTGCGACGGGGTCGTCGCACAGAAGTCCCAAGCAGAGACATTGAATAATAGCAACAGAAATTTGAAGCAAAAAACAAGTTATTCAAAAGAAGCTCTTTATTGATATTGAAACAAAGGTTATAATAGGGCGCAAGGCCAAGATTACAATCACTCAAGCTCACTCCTCTCACATTACAAGTCACTCAACTCTCTCTCATCTCTCAAATTACATTTGTCGATCTAGCGGATGCTTCGAAAGGCGACGTCCATACATTATGTCCCGTATATTGACTCCACGCGGCCGCACGCCTCGAATCGCCAAGGAACTCCGTGCCTCGACGCATCCAAGCGAGCTCCGCACCACGAGCTTCTACCTGTGCATGCACATGAAAACTATGTGGGTGTCAGTACTCAACTGTAATGGTGGAATGACCTCCTCGTCCACCCATACAAAACTAACACGTTTGATTTACTTTGTCCAACATAGTCCCGTTATGATTGTCTTTCTACTCTTGCCTTAGGATTAGTTTTAGGACCGACGCCTTGGCCTGTTTTGTGTCTCTAGACCATCACCGTGCCTTGCACTAACAATGTACTCATACTTTGCCTCTAGACCTTCTCGTGCCAACAACGTCATCTTATCGACTCGTGCTTGCCTTTCGGCCCGTATTTGGTATGCAGCAACTTGGTCGTGCCATAACATATCGAGGCCGTGCCTCGCGACTCGACAAGACTTAACCGAACTTACCCTACAGCCCTTTCTGACTTAACTCGAAACATCTAACCCAACTCGTGGAACTCGTATTGAGAACTCAAGTACGATGCCACATCGTATGCCGAAGCATGTGTCTTACGCATAGCCAAATCTTAGGCTTCATAATACTTTAGGTGCAAACCGAGCACACATTTCATAACTCAAGTCATACCTTGCTTGCACTTCCTTTGATACGACCGACACCGTGCACGTGGATTGCCGCTCAACACACTAATTATCTATATGAAAAGCCACTGGCACGACAAGCCATTGTGGACATAGCTCGGGTAGGCGGCGGGTCCTTCAATGCAAGGTAGCTAGCCCCATGGAAAGCTCCCGACTATCCACGCGGTACGATCCAGCGCTGCTATAACGTCTTCCCCCTAGGTCGACTGGCCCCGGCGCCTCGGCGTAATATCAGTCGAGGAAGAAATCTTTGTCGACAAGTTGTCCAATGACCACGCACCTACGAGACATCTAGACTCACGTAAATGCATGGCCTAATTTTACGGTACGACTGGAACTATACTTAGCAACTCGTGCTCTAAACCACACTTTGCATAACGTCCATCGGAACCGTGAGATTCCCAACCGAAGGACCGTCTCATACTTTGAAAACGTGCATAGGAGCCGTGAGACTCCCAACCGAGGGACCGTCTCATACTTTGAAAACGTGCATAGGAACCGTGAGACTCCCAAATGAGGGACCGCCTCATACTTTGAAAACGTGCATAGGAATCGTGAGACTCCTGAACGAGGGATCGCCTCATACTTTGAAAACGTGCATTGGAACCGTGAGACTCCCAAACGAGGGACCGCCTCAGCGACAAACGGTCGCGTGAACTTACTTTAAAATCGAGGGAACGACTACTGCATAGCCTTCCAACTTAACTTGCACCAAACATGCCTAATACTTGCCCTAACCCGTGGCATTTCTATCGTCGAAACAACCGTGTTTCGTGCCTTAAACCCATTATATTCCGTGCGACACTATCGTCCAAGTCATACTCTATGTGACGAGCCTTAAGACCGTGGGAACAAATGACTATATGCAGCCGTAGAACCGTGGGACCGTGTATACTTTTATCAATAATTTATACGTGCGATGCCTATGACTTAGGCTAAGTTCGTAGCTTTGTGGCAAACTTAAACCAACTTCCTTCTCCCAAGCCACGGGACGAAGGACCGAGTGTCATTTTGAAAGCACACCGGGCAACACTTCTAAGCCGACCGTTGGACCTTTCCATATTCTAACTCAATTCGACCCATCGGGATTATTCCCTTAGCTATGTGGATTTGTCTCTTTTATTATCAAGCCTACTTGTGCAAGTTGAAAACATGCGATTTATTATGTGAAGGCTAAGATGAGGCAAGTTCACCGAAACTATCCCACCTGAGCGAGGAGTCGCCTCGACCGAGCGATGTCTTCGAGTCGCCGTTGCAAGGCTAAGTCCGAACGCCGTCGGCGTTCCGATTTCTCCGATTGACTGAGCGGGACGGGGCACTACATCATACACTACTCAAAAAAAATTTCGTCCTCGAAACTAACCGAGTACTTATCGACTTATCACTTGTTTCAACCTTCAAGGACTCTCGCACACACCACTCCTATGCATTTTCTTCAACTCGAGCCACGCTCGTGCTATGGTTATCTTTCACCTCGAACAACTACATCTCAAGTTAGGTAACTTACTCTCGTCGCACACACGGACAACTCAGTTCTAGGCAATCCATCCGATCAACCATTATTCAAGTTTGTCTCAATCTAATGATCGCACTACCATCAATATTTTCTCGGAACACGATTTCAAAATTCTCGATACTTTTCCGTTCCTCAAGTCTCACTTGATTCAACATATCACTTAGTTGGATCGTGCACATATCCTAGGTGTCCCCAAAATACATGCATTTCAGCCAAGCCTCGTGATAGAGAATCCGCCATCACCACTCGAATCGGATCGTGCACATATTCGGGCGTCCCTGATATACATGCATGTCAACCGAGCCTTACGAGTGGTACCTCCACAATTCCTATCGTTCCGTACCGGGACATCTGCCTAACTGTTAGGTTATATCTTTAGGCTAAAGTCATTCGTCAGTATTGAAATCATAGTTTCCAAACAACAATATCAACACTGACCCCATCCTAAGGTCAAACCAAGTTGATAGTATGGGGTTTTCTACCCAAGCTTGCATCACTCCGATTTCTAAACATCGAACATCGATTCCCTACACACATCCAAACATTCCTCGCACCGTGTCCGAGTCATTCAGCAAAGCCATCCTATCATAAGTTCGCTCAATCAAATCTTCGACATATCAATATCGCTCGACCAACAAGCCATTCCGCATAGTCTATCTCTTCGAACACGTTTGACATAATCCACCTATCAATCTTTCTCAAGTCAAGCACGCTACAACACGATTCATGCTAAGCCATAATTCACATTTCATATTTCCTAAGTCGTTCATCACAATTCACGTATTCGATCGTAAGGTCGTCTAGCTTAACAATATGTTGCGTCCCGATCTCACGAGAGTCAGATTATCCACGGTGGGCATGAATCACCATGCAACGCTCCGGCGGGATAATCATCCTCATCGAGAAGTAACTTTTGTTTTGTGTCTAGACTAATTCATTCTCGATGCGTGTGTTAAGTGTTATATTAGAGTTATTAGTTATTGGGCTTTAGTCCCACATTGCTTAGAGTAATAGGAGAGGAGGCTAGCCTCACCTATATATATGTAGTCTCTCTTCAATAAAGAAATCATCTATTTTATTCCATTCTACATGGTATCAGAGCCATAGAAGGAAGAAAAAAAATTCCACAACAAAAATTCCCCCCTGCTGCCCCCCTTCGCCGACCCCCCCTTGTTGTCCAGCGCCTCCCCCCTCCCGTCACCCCCCTTTCGCCGACCCCCCCTTTTTCGTCGACCCCCCCCCCCCCCCCCCCCCGGCTCTTCGCCGACCCCCCTGCTGCCCCCCCTTCGCCGACCCCCCCTGCTGCACCCTTTGCCGACCCTTGTTGTCCAGCGCCCCCCCCCCGATCCAGCCTCCCATGCCCGGATCTGCTGTGCAGACCCCCCGGTTCCCTCCCCCTTCCCGGATCTGCTGTGCAGACACCCGGCTCCCCCACACTCCGGATCTGCGGTACAGACACCCGGCTCCCCCACACCCCGGATCTGCTGTGCAGACACCCGGACCCCCCACGCCTCGGATCTGCTGTGCAGACACCCGGACCACCCACGATGGCTCAAAACCCTAACATTTTCCATCAGCCACCACACACCCTCCGAACTCTAGTTTAAAAAAAAAAGAGAAAAAAAAGTCAGTGGTCAAATGCTTTATTCCTAGATTAAGCCGTTTGGAATTAACAAATGCTTTTCCTACCCTGATCTTCACATCCAAATCTACACAGAGAATGATTGTGTTTTCTCCTGTCCTGACGTGTTCACTTTATATGTGCGCGCCGGTGTTGACCACGTTTATAGCACATTCGTAAAGTTGGTGTGATTTTTGGGGTTGGAAAGAACTCGCGACGGTTACTTCCATTTCAGTATGACAGATTCGAAGGCAGATGATGGTAACGGTGTCAGCAACACGACGAGCACTGGCACGACGATCTCTTCGACTCGACTTGTCGACCGTCGATCGGACGGTCCAGATGGTTACTCAACATGGCGGAAGAAAGTTGAGAAAATACTTCGTGGGATGCGGCTATCTAAACATTTGACTGACAGCCCTCCGGCAACGACTGATCCCACATTTGAACAGTGGGAGACGGATGATAGTCGACTGTTTACACACTTGATGAACTCCATGGAACCGTCTGTCGAGGACATGGTTCAAAACACGGACACGGTCAAGGAGCTATTGGAGGTCCTAGCAACGACGTTTGATGGAAAACGTGACTTGTCTCGCATATACGACTCGGTTGTTGGCGTTTACCGATCAACTCAAGGAGACAGGTCTCATAAGGACCACTTCCGATCCTTCAAGGCTATGGTGGATGAAATTGATCGTGTTCTTCCTCTGACGTCGGATATCAATAAAGCTCGGGCTCAACGCGAGCAGCTTCATGTTATGGCATATCTTGCATCTCTCCGTCCTGATGCGGACTCGGCTCGATCCCAGATTATTGCTGGATCTGATGTTCCATCTTTGATGGAGGCCCACTTCCGTGTTCTTCGGGCCGCAAAGGTGGTTGAGACCACTCCGGGAGATGCTCCTGCTGATCGATCCGCCCTTGGTAGCGCTGCTCGTCCTGGCGTTCGTGGTGGACGTGGTGGACGACGAGGTGGTCGGACTTATGGTCGCGATGGTGGGCGCGGCAATGGTGGTCGTGATGGGGGGCGACTACGAACATGCTTCCATTGTGGCCAACATGGACATTTCCAGTGGCAGTGCCCTAGAGCTACTGTTGCCACTATTACTTCGGATGCTACTGATAATAGCGTTCGTTCGGTTCAGATGAGCGACGATTCTTACGCGGAATTTCTTGAGTTCCAGGCTCAATGTCGTGGTGAAGCATCAACGTTTGGTTCCACAGCCGGATATTCCGCAGCACGCATAGTAAAACTCAAGCAGTGGATAATTGACTCTGGTGCATCCTCACACATGATTGATGACGCAGGTATGATACATGATTATGTACCTGTCCGTCGTGCTTCTGGCATTACTGTTGCCAATGACGGTTCTCTGGCAGTCCGCGGCCGTGGAAGTGCCACTCTTTCTCCCGGACTGTCACTTACCTCTGTTCTACTTACTCCTGGGAATCCGTTCAATTTACTTTCTATCAGTCAACATACTCGTGAACTTCTTTGCTCGGTAACCTTTTTTTTCCTGATAATTGTGTTTTTCAGGACCTGACAACTGGGAAGACTATTGGTAAGGGACATGTGGCTGGAGGCTTGTACCTATTTGACGCAACTCCTTCTGTTGTTTGTGCAAGCATGAAACTTGATCCGGTCGAGTTACATTGTCGGTTAGGACATCCGTCGTCTCCAGTTCTTCAGAAATTGTACCCATCTTTAGTTATTCCCTCTTCTTTTCATTGTGAGCCATGTAGTTTAGCTAAGCATCATTGGGTTTCTTATCCGGTGAGTCCAAATAATCTTGCAACCGCTCCTTTTGAGTTGGTGCATTCTGATATATGGGGACCTTGTCCGACTGAATCTGTAATGGATTTTAAGTACTTTGTCACGTTTGTCGATGATTACTCACGTGTCACTTTTATTTATTTAATGAAAAGTCGCGCTGAATTATTTAACATCTGGTGTAACTTTCATGCCGAGATAACTGCACAATTTGGTCTTCTAATCAAAACCTTTCGGAGTGACAATGGTCGTGAGTATTTATCTCGTGATCTTGATAAACATCTGGCCAGCAACGACATCATCCACCAAACCTCTTGTGCGTACACACCACAACAAAATGGTGTAGCCGAACACAAGAATCGTCATTTATTGGAAACAACACGTGCTCTTATGTTTCAAGCACGTACTCCCAAGAGATTTTGGTCGGATGCGGTCCTTACAGCTTGTTATCTTATTAATCGCATGCTGTCGTCAGTTCTCAATGGTAGCACTCCCTTCTCTAGGCTCTTTCCTGGAAGAGAGCCGTTTCCTCTGCCTCCCCGCATCTTTGCTTATGCTATGTTCGGGATACCCGACCAACCCTTTCTAAATTAGATCCTAAGGCTATACAATGTATTTTTCTTGGGTATCCTAAAGATCAGAAAGGGTATCGGTGTTTCTCTCCTGTCTTAAAGCGATATTTTTTCACTCGTGATGTTACTTTTGTCGAAACAAAATTTCTTCCGTTCCCCCAATCAACAGGTCCGGCTCCCCTGATCTATCCCGAAGAAATTTTTTTGTTGTTTTCTCCTCAAACACAACAACCCCCCTTACGGGTGCCCTCCCTTACCGAGCTAGTCTCCTAGGACGATGGTCCACATACACCGATTCAGCCATTAACGACATCAACCACAGAATCTTCCTCCTCTGGTTCCACCAGCAGCTCCGGCTCCAGTGAGCTGCCTCCATCTGTCCCTCCAGCAACTCCACCAATTCCGCAAACAGCTCCGGCGATTCCGCCTCCAGAACGTCCTCGTCGTGCATGTCGAGATCATCCCTTGTATGTTAACAACTATAAAGGACTTACCAGTCACGCTCAGTCTCTGGTAGCTACTATTGATGTAATTCAGATTCCCAAGACCGCTGAGGAGGGTCTCCGACATCCTGGTTGGCGTGCTGCTATGCACGAGGAGATGAAGGCTCTCCAGGAGAATCATACCTGGGACTTAGTCGATCTACCTCATGGCAAACAGGTAGTCGGCTGCAAATGGGTGTTCACGATTAAGGTGAAACCGGATGGCACTCTTGACCGATTGAAAGCTCGTCTGGTGGCCAAAGGTTACTCTCAAACCTATGGTGAGGATTACTTCGAGACTTTTTCTCATGTGGCAAAAATGACGTCAGTTCGTGTCCTCTCGCTATGACTGGCCTTTACTTCAACTCGATATAAAGAATGTTTTCCTCCACGGGAATCTTGATGAAGAAGTATGTGATGCAACCTCCCGGGTTCGTTGCAAGGGAGGGTAAGGTGTGTCGTCTAAGGAAGGCCCTCTATGTCCTGAAACAATCACCTCGTGCATGGTTTGGTAGATTTACACAGGTAATTACTCAATTTGGAATGTGTCAGTCGAAGAAGGACCATTCAATCTTCTTCGACACACATCTGCTGGAAGAATACTTCTTGGTGGCTACGTTGATGATATTGTAATCACGGGAGGTGACAGCCAGGGTATTGCAAGTCTCAAGAAGTTTCTTGGAGAACAATTTCAAACCAAGGATATGGGATCCTTGAACTATTTCTTGGGCATTGAAGTCACACGGGATAAGCGGAACATTCTAGTGTCTCAAAGAAAATATGTACCGGATATACTAAATGATGCAGGCATGATGCAAGCAAAGGGAGCAAACTCACCTATGGATCCAGGGGCAAAATTACTTCCAGACGAAGGGGTCCTGATGACCAATCCAGATCAGTATTGTCGAGTGGTTGGAAAATTCAACTACTTGGCAGTCATGACGCGTCCGGATATTTCTTTTGCAGTAAGCGTCGCAAGTAGATTCATGGCTTCTTCAAGAGTTTCACACTGGCAAGCAGTTCTCAGAATTTTGTGTTATCTAGTAAAGAATCCATGGAAAGGAATTCGAATGGAGAATAATGGACACACTTGCATTGAGTGTTTTACTGATGCTGACTGGGGGGGCAAGTTTGACAGATAGACGGTTTACATCTGGCTACTCAGTATTTGTTGGCGGAAATCTAGTATCATGGAAAAGCAAGAAACAAAGTGTGATAGCACGCTCAAGCTCGGAAGCAGAATATCGAGCTATTGCTCATGGCACGTCAGAGATATTATATATGAAGCATCTCCTACAAGAACTGGAAGAAGACGCAGGATCTCAAGTGGCAGACCTATGGTGTGATAACCAATCTGCTATTCACATTGCCACCAATCCAGTATTTCATGAACGGACGAAGCATTTTGAAATTGACATTCATTTTGTTCGTGATGAATATACAAAAGGAGTGATAAAGTTTCAACATGTGCGGACCGACGACAAGATAGCTGATATCTTCACAAAGCCTCTTCTGGGTTCCCGGGTTCAATTTTTATGTAACAAGCTGGGCATGATTGACATCTATGCTCCAGCTTGAGGGAGGGTGTTAAGTGTTATATTAGAGTTATTAGTTATTGGACTTTAGTCCCACATTGCTTAGAGTAATAGGAGAGGAGGCTAGCCTCTCCTATATATATGTAGTCTCTCTTCAATAAAAAAAATCATCTATTTTATTCCATTCTACAGCGTGGATTATACCCACTCAATCCTCAAGTTTTATTCAATCGTCAATCTCAAGTCCGACTAATCCTCGAATCTACCTTCACATCAAACCGCAAGTTGAGACAATCCAAAGTTGTCGCGTTCTGATTTTCCGAGTTCGATCATTCCCGCGACATGAATCACCATGTCAGCGCTCACGCGGAACGATCGCACCAAATCCGACGTGACGCATGTCCGAGGTTGGAGTTGCGCTCGCGCAAGACAAGAATGTCGACGCTGTGGTTCTCAGCGTAACCGTCAAGACACGATCGTTTTCATCCAATATTCACTTCTATCAAAATCCTCAAGCATAGTATCCATCAAAACAATAACACTTGCACGATCGTCATTCACCGAATCAGAGTACCCCCGAGTTATCGCATATCATCTTTGATACGCCTCAATACCATCGACGATATACGTAACCTGACGATCTTCGTTTGCAACGAATTTCGAGTCGTGCGAATGATGCTATCGTCCGACTAGATAATCTCCTCGACATTCAAATTCAAGTTCGATCGTTATCGCTCGAATCATTCACAACATCAATTTCCTCAAACCCAAATTCGTGTATCGTTCATCCGTCTATCTTAAGTCATCGAGCAACGTTTTTCTTCAAATCACATCTTTCCTTGCTAACTCAAATCATCCAGCAACGTCCATTCAAATCCTCAGAGTCATTTTCAAACATTCGAATCAAACTTTTCATGCACGCTATCTTTCCGTCGTGCTAACTTTTCGTATACGATCCGTATCAATTTCTTCGCTCAAGTCATCCATTCGCACACCTTAACTCTTTTTCGATTTAGTTTCACCTACTCAATCATCTTCGCGTTTCATACTCGCGCAATCCTCAATCGATCGACATCCCTGAAGCTATCGCATACACCACTCAGGGATGAAGTCATTCAACAAATCCTCAACTTATCATTCGATTCACAATCTATTTTCTCGAATTTCCATCCGAACGATTCCTTAAATTTCAAGCACGCTCATCTATATCGCATCGACGTTATCGTCGCTCGATAGCACCCCTATCGATAGTCATCTCACTTACTCAATCAAGTCCAACTTATTCTCGTCCGATACTATTCAATTCCCGTACTCGTCTTTTGCTAAGGTCGACCCAATTTTGGTGTATATGTCCAGCCCGACTTAGCCAACCGTGCTTACGCAAACCATCTTTTTGTTTTGTTAAAAACTGTTCTCCTACGTTTTGCAAATTATTTAGACTTATTGTATGGACATCCCGTGGGACATTTGAGAGAGAACGCACCAACGATATCAACTTTGTGGAAGCAACACTTCAGAGTTTGCGGAAACAACGGAGTTAAAGAATTCAATCGAAAGTCCAAGGACGTAAAGCCGTGCTTTGATACCATTATGTCACGTTCCGCTCCCGTAGGAGCGATCGTCCTCGCTAAGGCGTGATGCCGCACAAGCCTATATTGCGCTTGTGCAAGACGGGTTCCATAACGGCCGATTACAGCGGCTGCGACGGGGTCGTCGCATAGAAGTCCCAAGCAGAGACATTGAATAATAGCAGCGAAAATTTGAAGCAAAACACAAGTTATTCAAAAGAAGTTCTTTATTAATATTGAAACAAAGGTTACAATGGGGCGCAAGGCCAAGATTACAATCACTCAAGCTCACTCCTCTCACATTACAAGTCACTCAGCTCTCTCTCATCTCTCAAATTACATTTGTCGTTCCAGCGGATGCTTCGGAAGGTGACATCCATACATTATGTCCCGTATAAGTCTTGACTCAACGCGGTCGCACGCCTCGAATCGCTAAGGAACTCCGTGCCTCGACGCATCCAAGCGAGCTCCGCCCCCCGAGCTTCAACCTGTGCCTGCACATGAAAACTATGTGGGTATCAGTACTCAACTGTTCTGGTGGAATGAGCTCCTCGTCCACCCATACAAAACCAACACGTTTAATTTACTTTGTGCAACATAGTCCCGTTATGATTGTCTTTCTACTCTTGCCTTAGGATTAGTTTTAGGACCGACGTCTTGGCCTGTTTTGTGTCTCTAGACCATCACCGTGCCTTGCACTAACAATGTACTCATACTTTGCCTCTAGACCTTCTCGTGCCAACAACGTCATCTTATCGACTCGTGCTTGCCTTTCAGCCCGTATTTGGTACGCAACAACTTGGTCGTGCCATAACATATCGAGGCCGTGCCTCGCGACTCAACAAGACTTAACCGAACTTACCCTACAGCCCTTTCTGACTTAACTCGAAACATCTAACCCAACTCGTGGAACTCGTGTTGAGAACTCAAGTACGATGCCACATCGTATGCCGAAGCATGTGTCTTACGCATAGCCAAATCTTAGGCTTCATAATATTTTAGGTGCAAACCGAGCACACATTTCATAACTCAAGTCATACCTTGCTTGCACTTCCTTTGATACGACCGACACCGTGCACGCGGATTGCCGCTCAGCACACTAATTATCTATATGAAATGCCACTGGCACGACAAGCCATCGTGGACATAGCTCGGGTAGGCGGCGGGTCCTTAAATGCAAGGTAGCTAGCCCTATGGAAAGCCTCCGACTACCCACGCGGTACGATCCAACGCTGCTATAACGTCTTCCCCCTAGGTCGATTGGCCCCGGTGTAATACCAGTCGAGGAAGAAATCCTTGTCGACAAGTTGTCCAATGACCACGCACCTACGAGACATCTAGACTCACGTAAATGCATGGTCTAATTTTACGGTATGACTGGAACTATACTTAGCAACTCGTGCTCTAAGCCACACTTTGCATAACGTGCATCGGAACCGTGAGACTCCCAACTGAGGGACCGCCTCATACTTTGAAAACGTGCATAGGAACCGTGAGACTCCCAAACGAGGGACCGCCTCATACTTTGAAAACGTGGATAGGAACCGTGAGACTCCCAAACGAGGGACTGCCTCATACTTTGAAAACTCGCATAGGAACCATGAGACTCCCAAACGAGGGACCGCCTCAGCGACAAACGGTTGCGTGAACTTCTTTGAAATCGAGGGAACGACTACTGCATAGCCTTCCAACTTAACTTGCACCAAACGTACCTAATACTTGCCATAGCCCGTGGCATTTCTATCGTCGAAACAATCGTGTTTCGTGCCTTAAACCCATTGTATTCCGTGCGACACTATCGTCCAAGTCATACTCTATGTGACGAGCCTTAAGACCGTGGGAACAAATACTATATGCTGTTGTAGAACCATGGAACCGTGTATGCTTTTATCAAGAATTTATACTTGCGATGCCTATGACTTAGGCTAAGTTCGTAGCTTTGTGGCAAACTTAAACCAACTTCCTTCTCCCAAGCCACGGGACGAAGGACCGAGTGTCATTTTGAAAGCACACCGTGCAATACTTCTAAGCCGATCGTTGGACCTTTCCATACTAACTCAATTCGACCCATCAGAATTATTTCCTTAGCTATGTGGATTTGTCTCTTTTATTATCAAGTCTACTTGTGCAAGTTGAAAACATGCGATTTATTATGTGAAGGCTAAGATGAGGCAAGTTCACCGAAACTATCCCACCTGAGCGAGGAGTCGCCTCGACCGAGCGATGTCTTCGAGTCGCCGTTGCAAGGCTAAGTCCGAACGTCGTCGGCGTTCCGATTCCTCCGATTGACTGAGCGGGACGATGCACTACAGGTAGGACGCGACGAATGGAAGTCCACTCATATAGTGATCTACTTTTGACTTCTCAATTCTTTAGTTCAGTCGATCGCCGCCACAGTGGATGGCATCGAGATGATGAAGGACGTGTAGGAGAAATTGAGGAGGACCTGCGATGGTGTAGGGAACAACTTGTGAGTTTTCCAGATCAAGGGGAAGATCGATGACACCGTACAGGGAGAGAAGATGGTGCAGGAGTATGCCACAGAGTTGGAGCGTCTGTGGTTGGATTACGATCACTCTTCAGATTGAACGAGCTTCGGGGACCCGAAATGTAAGGAGAGACATGTATGTCTGCATGAGAGGACGATAAAGTTCCTTAAAGGGCTGGCTGCAGTATTTGCTCAGAGAAAAGTACTACTTTTATCCCAATCGAAGATCCCCACCCTTGAGGGGGCTATCTCGGCCATGATCCAAGAGGAGACTCGCATCAAGCTACATGTAGGGACATGTGACCCTCCTGAAGTAAAGTCAGCACTGACGGCTACCGGTTCGAGCGATACATGGCCTAAGGGAGAGCCCTGGCAGCACAAACCGGCAGTGCTACAACTTCGGGGAGATGGGATATCATCGGTATGCTTGCATTAAACCACCTAAGAAAGAAGATCCATGTAGTGGACGTGGACAGTTCGGTGGACATGAACATTTTGGAGGACGTGGTCGTAGTCGTGACGGGGTGGTCGAGGAGGTTATCGAGCGAACCTGCTGGTAGCAAAAGGGGATGAGGGAGCTGGTAGAGTACCTTTACTGAGGAGGATCAGGCACTGATGGACATGCTGGAGGCACTCAGGAGGAAGCAGAGAGCGTCAAACGATGAAGACAAGAGGAGTGGAACCGAGGAGATGTCTACCTCATGCTTCGCTGGAGGCAATGCCGCCATATATGCCCATCCATCAGAAGGTACTGACGACTCATTCGTCCTTGCATTTATGTCTTCCCTTAAATCGTCAGACTGGACTATCAACTCGGGGGCATCTCGGTATGTGACGGAAAATGCTAGTGAGTTTTCCTCCTACACTTACCTAGCATCGGCAGACAACATTTAAACAGCTGATGGTACTTTCCAGCCAGTGGTCGGTAAGGATACTGTAAATTATACAGGTTCAGTAAAAAATTTCAATGTCTTGCATGTTCTATCTTTTCCAGTCAGTCTTTTGTCCATCAGTTCTATAATCCTCTAACTAAAATGCATTGTCTTTTTGATATTTCTAAGGTGATCTTCCAGGAAAAAGAGACAGGACGAAGACTTGAGACTGTCACTTGGCATGGGGGATTGTGATATCTGGATCGAGAAGGGCTGGATTCAGCATTAATGTTTATGACACAGAAGACAGCAATGGGAGGACTGAAGATGAGTGTAGAGGATACATTAATACTCTACTATAAGAGGTTGGGACACTCCTTTTTGCTACTTTAAGTAAATTGTATCCAGCTATTTATGAGAAAACAAATAAGGAGAAACTAGTATGTGATGCATGTGATTTAGGCAAACTTACTAGGAGCTCATATGCTAGTACGGGTCATAGGAGCTCGTCTGTTTTTGATGTAATATATTCTGATGTTTGGGGGCCATGCACTATTACTACTATGAATGGTTACAAGTATTTTGTTTCCTTCATTGATTGCTCTTCTCGTCACTTGGCTGTATTTGATGAAGAATAAGAGTGATGTATCTAATCTGTTTTCGGGACTTTCATAAACATGTTTAGACTCAGTACAAGACAATGGTGAAGGTACTGAGGTCTGACAATGGGCAGAGTATACCAACAGAGCATTTGCGGAATACTTGTCAGCCCAAGGGATACAGCATCAGACCACCTGTGCATATATATCAACACAAAACGGAGTAGCAGAAAGGAAGAACAGACACCTTCTGGAGGTGGCAAGAAGCATGATGATCGATATGAATGTCCTACAAGGTCTGTAGGGGCATGCAGTGTTGACAGCAACTCAACTAATCAATAGGACGCCCTCGAAGGTACTGGGATAGAAGTTTCCATGTGAAATATTGCAAGAAAATATAGTGGGATACTCCCACTGAAGGTGTTTGGTTGTGTGTGTTTTGTAAAGGACAACAGACCGTCAGTTGAAAAACTTGATCCTAGAGCAGTCAAGTTCATCTTCGTGGGCTACTCGATGAATCAGAAGGGATATGTGCAGTGTTCTAAAAATCGGCCTAGGCGGCCGCCTAGGCGGCGCCTAGGCGCTAGGCGGCCGCCCGCCGCACCGAAAATCCCCTAGGCGGCGGGCCTAGGCGGTTTCGGTCTAGGCGGCGCTAGGCGGCCCTAGGCGGCCCCTAGGCGGCCAAATTTTTTTAAAAATTCAAAATTCAAAAAAAAAAAAAAAATTTGAAACAAAAATACATACTTACCTGCAGCCGCCGTCGCCGTCGTCGCCGCCGCCGCCGTCGTCGCCGCCGCCGCCGTCGTCGCCGTCGTCGTCGCCGCCGTCGTCGTCGTCGCCGTCGTCTAGGCGCCCTAGGCGCTAGTCGGCCCTCCGCCGCACCGACTCCGCCTAGCGATTTTTACAACATTGGATGTGTGCTGGAGCCCAGTAGAGAAGAAGAAATTTGTGAGCATAGATATTCACTTCAGGGAGTATGAGCCATACTACCGTCAGGAGGGAACCTCAAACAACTCACCTGATATTGCGAGTACGAGGCAAGAGGGGGAGATTGGTGAAAGTCCGGTGACCGATTTAGGAGTATGGCATGGAGGCGCGGTTGAGGAGTAAGAAGGTGAAGAGGAAAAGAGGGAGGAGATGAGATGTGTTAGGCCCACGGCTCAGGGGGAGATACTTACCTACATCAGGAGAGGGAAGCAAATTGCAGGACCAGTACCTACAGTGCCAATGCTAAGCCCTTTGTCTGCGTCCGTCTCGACTCTTGAGACACCTACATCACCACCAAAGTCCCCTTCAGGTGATATCGTTCTTCCTACTCCCACACCATTATTAGTATGGAGGACCACTCGCAGCAATGCGGAAAATTCTCCTGTTAGATATGGTTGGGACCTTGTTCGGTTTGTTTCATATGATTATATCTCCTCTTCTCATGGAGCATTCATTGTATCTTTGGATAATATTACTGTACCTAACAATTGTCAGGTTGTCAAGAACGATCCAAAGTGGAAAGTGGCAATGCACGAGGAGTTGGGGGCTCTTGAGAAGAATCACACTTGGGAGCTGGTAAAACTGCCAGAAGGGAAGAGAGTAGTCGGATGCAAGTGGGCCTTTATTGTGAAGCAGAACCCAGATGGACAGGTTGAGCACTATAAAGCTCGATTGGTGGCAAAAGGATACAGTCAGACGTATGTCATTGACTATGACGTGACCTTTGCACCAATGGCGAAGATGAGCACTGTCAGGATCCTGATTTCTCTGGCAGCAAATGGTGGATGGAAGCTACACCAACTAGATGTGAAGAATGCATTTCTTTATAGAGATCTAGTAGAGAAGGTGTACATGAAGATACCACCAGGATTCGGCACCAATCAGACAGTAGACAAGGTCTGCAGGTTGAAGAAGTCCCTCTATGGACTGAAGCAGTCTCCTCGAGCGTGGTTTGACAAATTCAAGATGGCGATGATAGGAATGAGATATCGGCAGATCAGTGGTGATCATACTGTGTTATTCCGTCGGAGTGGAGGCCATATTACCATGCTTGCAGTGTATGTGGACGATATGATTATCACATGAGATGATGAGCAGGAGATCGTCCGACTCAAGGGGAAGCTTGACAAGGAATTCGAGGTGCAGGACCTTGGCCTTCTTCGGTACTTCCTTGGGATTGAGATTGCTCGAGAAGTAGACAGGATTGTTCTTTTCGAGAGGAAGTATGCACTGGACCTTCTTACAGAGGCATGGATATTGGGATGCAAACCTGCAGCGACGCCGATAGATCGGAGGTTCAAGACTTCAAGCTGGCTGCTGAGGCTGGAGAACCAGTTGACCGGGATAGATACCAGAGACTGGTGAATAAGTTGATCTATTTGAGCCACACATGTCCCGATATCTGCTTTGCAGTAAGTATGGTGAGCCGCTACATGCATGACCCACGGAAGGGTCATATGGACGCAACAGATTTTGAGATACTTGAAGGGTGCCCTCGAGAAGGGATTGATATTCAGGAAGAATAATCACGTGAGCATCGAGGGCTACTGTGATTCTGACTGGACTAGCTGTGCTGATGACATGAGATCTATCTCGGAATACTGTATATTTGTAGGAGGCAACTTGGTGTCTTGGAGGAGTAAGAAACAGTCGGTAGTAGCCAGATCGACAACTGAAGCGGAGTACAGAGCTATGGCCTTAGGAGTTGCAGAGCTGCTATGGTTGAAGAATATGCTAGTAGGGCTGAAACTGGATCAATGAGCCAAGATGAAGCTGTGGTGTGAAAACCAGTCAGCTATTAGTATTGCCAACAATCCAGTACAGTATGACAGAACCAAACACATCGAGATCGATAAGTTCTTCATCAAGGAGAAGTTGGTAGTGGACTACTGGAGCTAGGCCACGTTCCAACCAAGGATCAGGTAGCAGACGGACTGACCAAAGGACTTAGCTCTGTGAGCATGATTAGAGGATGTGACAAGATGGAATTAGTGAATATCTTTCGCCAATCTTGAGGGGGACTGTTGGTATATTTGGTATTGGCATATTAGAATAAGAATATTGGAATATCCTGTTGGTATATTTGGTATGTCAGAATATGCCACATGATATTCCACAGAGGGTTTAATGTAATGAGGAGGATTGTAAGGCTATATATAGTCATGAGATTATCAATGAAATTATAACAAAAATATTCAACAGTTGTTTCATAAAATGGGACACCCTTATGATTGTAAGGTATAATTAATATATGGATTTTGATACCTGTAGTTGTTGATCATAGGTGAAAGTTATGTTGAATAACTACTTTGATCCTGGCTAAAGTTTTGATTGTGCATTCATGTCCCTCTATTACTTCTCTATTTTTCATATACATTTTTTTATGTTGGGATGGAGGAATTATACAAAACAATTTAACAAGATGAATACCTTGCTCTAAGTTTGAATATTGCCAGAACCAGCAATTCTTATCATATGCAGAGGGAGCCAATGAAGTTAAAATGTATAGTTGTTCATTTACAGATATCTGATATTCTGATATTTTGGGATTCTACTATCTAATATTGAATATGAACTGATAATATACCCACCTTGGTATGTTCAATACTTAAAATTGGAGCAAAGGTCAGTCAATGCATTAATCTAATGGCATTATTCAACGATATCTAATTGTTGGAAAATTGTTCTTATGTAATTTGTATCCACTTTTTTGTTTATACATTTTCTTTTCACCCTTGTAATTGTCGGTTACCACTCAGTTTTCTGATTAGATCAAGATATTTTCGATGGGAGTTCACATAGCATTGGTTCAAAGAATTTCTTACTTAGGGGAGATTGTCTCAATTCTCCTGCCCTTATGTCCACCAGCAGAACAATGCTGTTGAAAGAAGTCACAAACACATACTTTAGACTATGAGAACTTTCTTCTCTCTTCTGTGTTCAGTTTTGGGATGAGGCTATTCTCATAAGCATGTTTTCCATCAACCAGATTCCCTCCTTTATTCTTAATGGTGTCTCTCCTTCCAGCAGCTTTACAACTGTGCTCCTAATTGTTCCCTCATCTTGGTGTTTGGTTGCACTTGTTTTATTCTAACCAAAGGAACCAAATTATCCACTCGTCAATCTGTATCTCATGTCATGTCTCTTTATTTGAGCATGTTTATAGTTGGACAAAACGTGTGCAAATCCGCATCCGAGCAGAGTCTGAACCCAAAATTGATGCAGAGCTAAGACCAGTAGTGAATCACAATTAAATTGACTACAAAATTAAATTGACTACAAGACGATCTAATTGAATCGAGATGGACACTGAGCCACATTCAAGGTGAATCCAAGCTGACACCATATAGTCACGGGGTTAAGACCTATGCTAACCCGTGGTCAATGCCAGCTGATCAAAATTGTTATGGAGTAGAGACAGGGTGAGTGTCCATGTTCCGAGCGGGCCTGAGTTTCTTGGGTAGTGCTCATGAGCTAAAATATGTGACACCTTAACAGTATCACCGGATCATTTTTTGCTGGCTAGTTTATTTTAATCTAAATAATCTCCAAAAATCTGTGTCTGATCAATGATATGTGCTTTATCTTTCAAAACAAGAAAGATCCTTAATGATCTCCTCTATCTCCATGATCCTCTCCTTATCTAACCTAACCTCGCATTCTTATCCCTTCTAATATATAATAAGCATCCACATCCACCATGACAATAGAGGAGAAGACTAACACAGGAGACTTCAAATATCTCCCCTATCTCTTTCATTCCTATTTTCACCATTTTATTCCAACCACACCTCACTACACGACCATCATACCAAACCGGCAACGACTCTGCTTGTTGTTGACGGGTGGAACACAAATACACTAGGTAGTTCTGATAATTTGTCTCAGCACCCAGGCCGCAGGACCTGACTCGTGCATTGGCCATTTGTGCATCATCACTTGGCCCAACTTGCTCCTATGGTTCACACAAATTTACACAACAGAAGCACTCAAAGGTCAACGAAACAAACTCTCTTCTCATATCCAATATGTAACTAAATCTTGGGGTTTCATAATATGTACATAAACACATATATACATATCTGTGTCTTTTTCTCCACTAGGTAGTTCTGATAATTTGTCTCAGCACCCAGGCCGGTAGTTCTGATAATTTGTCTCAGCACCCAGGCCGCAGGACCTGACTCGTGCATTGGCCATTTGTGCATCATCACTTGGCCCAACTTGCTCCTATGGTTCACACAAATTTACACAACAGAAGCACTCAAAGGTCAACCAAACAAACTCTCTTCTCATATCCAATATGTAACTAAATCTTGGGGTTTCATAATATGTACATAAACACATATATACATATCTGTGTCTTTTTCTCCATCTTGGTATGTACTAATAGTGTTCATCAATTCCTCATCTGAAACATCAGCACATGTGTGAGTTTCTTACTGGCTTACAGGCCCATTATGGTAAAGCAATGTCCACGGACAGGGGGTGGGATGACAATGGCTCCAGCATGATCTTTTTAGAAACTAATATACTATATACACCCACTAAATCAAATGAATTTCCTTGATAAATCTCCTCTCCTGAGCTGCCTTCAACCCTGGCAGTACTGTGTAAGGACTTCTTTGAATGGATATGGACATGACAAGGAAGAGGAGAACATTGATCTGAAATTGAACTTTGAGTGTCTATGTATGTTGGTGTCTTTGTCGAGTCCGACATCCAGGCATGGGGCAAGACAAATTTGTAGTGTCCAAAAACATGCATATGGTTTGCTTTGAACTTATTGTTTTGCCATCTTGAGTTTTTCCTAATCTTCAGCTCGGACATAGGTCAAATATGCTTTGAACATACATTGTCTAGCTATGTTTTAGAGTGATCTATGCATGTATCTATGGGCATGGATTAAGGCAGATATTGCTTGGTCTTTCTGTAGTAGATATGCATGAGAAGTATTCCCTAGATTAGTGCAGCACTTGCTGTTGGCATTAAAATTGTTACAAGGAGTATCTATCACGTTGTGCTTGTTCATTTTCACATATTGAAGGTTGATATGAACTTGATACAGGTAAATGGATTTTGGGGTTCTTTCATAGTAGAGCTAATTTTGTTACCATATCCTTGCAGGATGTTGCAGTTAAAGTATTTTCAAAGCATGAATATTCAGATGATCTTATATTTTGTTTTAGAAAAGAGGTAATTTGCAAAACCAAAATCACAATTTTCTGTTTGATGAATATGCTACCTGTCTACTTTAACTCGGTATATGACAAAGGCGGCATACTTTATTCCAAAAGTAGTTTGTTAGCAAATGTGGCCTCTTTATCTTCATGGTTTACTGCTAAGGGTTGTTTTTGTAATGTTGATACAGGAACACAATTTGCCTGTGATGTAAATCTTGGAAGCACTGTACAGTTCTTGTTAATGCATAATTTGGAATTAGTTGTACAAATTTTACTTGTGAAGTTGTGAGAATCAGACATATTAGCATATTGAAGAACAGAAGATCAGTGCACCTACCTTGTATCAACTATTTTACTCCATGGTGTCACAAATGTGAAACTAACTGATGCATGCAATTCTGTTGGAAGCTTTCCTGGAAACAAAATTAGTTGTACAACATGGGCGCATTATCACTCAATTCCCTCTAAATGGTGTTTTCAAAAATTTTAATGCTTGGTGATAACATATTATGGGATATCTATGATCTCATGTTTGACAAGTTGTCTTGTTCTCGTGCACAATGATTTTGGTTCTGATCTGACTAGGTCTTTTAGTTTCCGGTGAATATCCTACGTATGTTTTTTTTAGACTAATGCCCTACCTATGTTATTGCCAGTTACAAAGAAAATTACAGTCCTAAAATTATATGAAGTCATATGCTAGAATTGTTCAATGAAATTGCATTGATAGAATGTTCTTATCTTCAACTTTCTATATTATTCTATTTTCAGTTGTTTGCAGAGATCACTACTAATTGCATATATTACTTTCAAGTTTTTACTTTTTGTTTATTTATGAAGGTATCACTTATGAAGAGGTTACGACATCCCAATATACTACTTTTTATGGGTGCAGTTACTTCTCCCGAGCGCCTCTGCATTGTCACTGAGTTTCTTCCACGGTTTGTTCTGCGCTTCTTTTCCATTCTTTAAATTTAGTGCAAAGTAATAATGATAGTTTTTGTCTTTTTGAGTCTGATGACAAAGGATGCTAGATTCTTAGGAATGCAAATCCCCCCTTCAAGGGATAATTTACTAATTTCCCTTTTTTTTTGTTCACTTATATCATATAGTATAAATAAAACTGGCTATATAGTAAGTCATCTGGTACAAGATTTACTATTAATCAGCTTCTGATGATTCACTAAAAGAAGATTAACCGACTGATGATAGGGTTCTAGTGGGATGTACTGCTGATGAGATATGACTGAAAACTAAATTAAATCAGCATAGCTGGGAGCCATGTATACCCGATTCAGTTTGTGCCCTGCCATATTCTAGAACATAACACAATTGATCAGGTACAGATTGATCTTTACAAGTATTTAACAACCACAAATAACCTGCTAAACTTCATATCTATGTACTAAATTTCTGAAATTGGTGCCATTTGTTACCCAAACTTATTCCTATGTGGACGATAGTCGTCAACTCCTGTCCACATTTTGAGTCTCATACTTACAGAAACATAAATAGTTTGGTTTATAGGGACTCCTGTCCACATATCCATGTAGAGACTCCATAAAGAGTTTGGTTTATTATTTAACACGTGATGCCTATGATGATAATTAGGTAAGAATAAGTAAGTTGATGGCCATAGGTATTGTTGAAAATATGAATTTTTTTACTAGCAGTCTTGAAGAACTGAGCATTGCATATTGCTTTGATGCCCATTTAAGGAATGCAAGTTTAACATAATTGTGTTTTATTTCCCATAATTATGAAAATAAGACTGCAGACTCATCCGTCCAAAGTATGCTCCTACAGGAGGAGAAAGATGACTCCCCAAATATTTTCTTAATTTACATTTTAAAGTTTATTGAGAAGTAAGATTTTCTGCTCTGAATAACTACTTGTAATATACAAAACTGAATCTGAAATTCAAGAAAAGCAACTGCTGAAACCACGCAAATCTGCATGAACTGGAACCTAGGAGTGGGACTGGAGCTGGTACCTAAATTGGGTTCATAAACCTTGGTATTACAATCCGAGTGCTATTTGTGATACTCTTAAGGCATGGTGACTAGTAGAGAAACCTTATATTGCTGATTCAGTAAGAGAAAGGAACAATCTGGGGCATCTACCCTGTTATCGAGTCCAAGTCTATGCATGTGTTAATTATAACACTAGGATTACTCTATACTCCTGCTTTTGTGGTCTTCCCAATTATCAAGAGAAATGATTTGGTTGATGATGATGATTATCAATTTGTCTATAGTTAAATGGCCCTCTTTTGGACTATTTGATACAAGACGACGGCATAACCTTTATTCCCAAATTGGGAGTTGGCTATATCATTAAGGGACTTCTCTACTAAAATATTTAAAACTACCATGTCCTTTTCTAAGCTGTAAGTCTGTAAACACATTTATATTCTAGCAATAATACAATTGTTATTGTGCATTAGTAGGTCCCTGTTGCACATATTTAGCATCTCATGTGATCTTCCCTCATCCTCAATTCAATCCACCTCATTAATGCATTTACCCTATCTTATATCATGTTGTCTTCCATCCATCTCATATTCTTAGGCCACAAAGCCAAAGATGGTAAAATACCCTCACTTGGTAGGATTATATGTTGCTCTGATAGCTATCGTTTGGAAATTTTGGTAGTTCCAAATTTTGATGCCATATGCCAGAATTCAGGACGTTCTGAAATACTATTTATAGATGACATCTGTGTTTGCACATAGATATGCATGCTAGTGTAGTAATGGTATTGCATGATGTTCCCAAGATGGTCACTTAGAAATGTCCACTCATCTATCTTCCTACACAAGCACATTTGGAATGTTTGATAATAATGACATTTTTCATGGCTTATGTTTACCTTTTGCTAGAATTCAGGACATTCTGAAATACTAACTCTACCAATATTAAATGATTTTCCAAGATGGCACTGCTGTTAAAAGCAACCACCTAGACCCCCTCCAAACACAATTGTCTCACCTAGGGCATGGGGTGTCTTAGGTGGCCTTGCCTGTTTCGGTTACTTGGCACCCTCCTAGGCCCTGCCTTACCCTGGCATAGATTGCACAAGCCCCACCTTAGTCCGTCTAGGTCCGTCTTATCCCAGTTAAGCCCTGTCATAGTCCATCCAGGCCCCATCTTAAGCCAACCCAGTCCATACACTTCATAGTAAAATTGCCGTGGATGGTTTATGATTAGGGGAAATGCTCTAAAAACTGCAGCAGGCTTTAATTCCTAAATAAGATTGTTTTTATAAGGCTATTGTTGTTTGAATTGAATTAACTATGTCATTTTTGCTTTATTTGATGCCTACCTCAATGGCAGTGGGAGTCTCTTTCGGTTGCTTCAAAGAAACACAACCAAGTTTGACTGGAGACGCCGTGTTCACATGGCATTAGATATTGTAAGTTTTATAATTCTGCAATTCCAAAATAAATGAGAGAAATATATAATTTTTAGTTTCTATTATAAACAACTTGAACTATTAAGGAAGCCTTCAAATATAGCATGATATATTTCCGGTGATAGTACTACCAGAAACTTTCTTGATATGTTATTGCTGGTATTTTATGCTTTTCTAAAATCTCTCCATCTTATAATATCATATATACTGATACCACAAATGCTTAGAAAAAGGAAGCAGTTTTAACTTCTGTATTGGATTTTTTTGGTTACAAAAATGTTATTTACCATTCCTTTCCAACAGTTTGACTATTGTCAATTTGCTTGCTCTTGTTGTTTGGCAGGCAAGAGGTATGAATTATCTTCATCGTTGTAATCCACCAATCATTCATCGTGATTTGAAGTCATCAAATCTATTGGTAGATAAGAATTGGACTGTGAAGGTGTGTTTTTAATTCCCGATAGTACTTGGTCCCGGCAATGCTGAAAATGTACTGTCTCATCCCTTTCTCCTGGTTGACAGGTTGGGGACTTTGGTCTCTCCCGTTTAAAGCATGACGCATATCTGACAACAAAAACAGGGAAAGGAACGGTATTAACAAATACCTAATGAATTACTAGTTTTATCTTGTCAGTTTGAAGCAATAATAAGCTGATATAGAAGCTGAGTCATTTCCTGTGGTACCTAAACATTTTAAGCCCATGTTGTCTTCAAATCAAGCGTCTTAATAATCTCCAACTTGTGCATTACGCTACAAAATGACACTTCTTTCTGACTTCGAAAAAGAAGTCATGTTCGGATCCTTGATGCATGTTCGAAAATTCCCAGTATCTGATTTTGTCCACATGGGTATTCATATGCATGGATCCCAATCATCAGCAATATGGAAAATCTCATATTGTCTCCTGTCATCCTCTCACACATGCACACACACACACGAATAAACATGCATGGAGACGAATGTGCATGGACACACATTTGGATAATCTTCCACTCCGTTCAAGCTGACAATTTTTTTTTTCTCCTAGCCACATTGGATGGCCCCAGAAGTTCTTCGCAATGAGCCTTCAGATGAAAAGTAGGTTCAAATCCTAATTGTTGAGTTAGCTGAAAACTACATTTTTGTTCGAGACAAGAAGAGAGCACAAGCTAACTTTTCTTTAGTGGAATTGTAGGTCTGATGTGTACAGCTATGGCGTGATATTATGGGAGCTTGTCACCGAGAAGATCCCTTGGGATAATCTCAATTCAATGCAGGTAACTTATTTCATCATGTGAAAATGTATTGCTTCATGTTACCGTAGTCTATTATATGCAACCACATCGACTTTAGAGTTTGGACATCTTACATAACCGTCTATTTATAATCAAATAGGGCTAATTAGAGTTTAGACCCCGGATTTTATACCAGCTTAGACTTTAGGCCCTAACATGTCCAACTAGAAAGTTTAGGTCCTGGATTTTTCAATCTTTCCCATTATACCCTCCATTTTATATTAAAAAAATAATCTCATGCATTGGGAGGAAGGGTATAATGGGAAAAAAAGAAATATTCAGGGACCAAACTTTCCAATTGGACATGTTAGGGCTTAAACTCTAAGTTGGTATAAAACCCAGAGTCTAAACACTAATTAGCCCAATCAAATATACAACTTTTGGAATTTATTTTTTAATATTTTTGGACAATGAGTAAAAATGCATAAACTTCCCCTAGTCATTAAGTTTACATAAGTTAGATCCACATAACTTTTCTTATTTTTGATGGAAAGCTTATTGATTTCATTCATATTCCTTATGCAGCTTCCTTTTCTAAAAAGTGTAAAATAACCAGAACTCTTTTGGACTTGGTTCTTAAAACCTATGCCACAAGACTTAATAGCAACATAAAGAGCAGAATGTCTAGCAAGTGTGGGGTGCCTTGGCAATTTGGCACAATATGTTTACTTTGTTTTGCGATATAAGGAGG
Source organism: Iris pallida (assembly GCA_029216955.1). Taxonomy (NCBI): domain Eukaryota; kingdom Viridiplantae; phylum Streptophyta; class Magnoliopsida; order Asparagales; family Iridaceae; genus Iris; species Iris pallida. Next base: position 9,574,267 of record JANAVB010004599.1, on the reverse strand, counting down.
ATTCCGGTAATAACATATTATTTGTGCATGCAGGTGATTGCTGCTGTAGGGTTCATGAACCAGAGGTTGGAGCTCCCAAAAGATATGGATCCACAATGGGTGTCAATCATCGAGAGTTGCTGGCATAGGTCATTGTAGTATTCATTGTGTTATCAAATATTACTTTCATCCTTCCATTTTTTATGTGTCGGGTCATTTTATAACTCGCTTACATTTCCACAAACAGTGATCCCCTACACCGACCAACGTTCCAAGAACTGGTCGAACGGTTCAGAGATTTGCAGAGGCAGTTTGCCATGCAGTCTCAGATGCAGCGCTCTGCTCACGGTGACACAATACAGAATGCAGTGAAATCAAATGTGCAAGACTGAGGGTGGTATGAAGCTACCTTGAGCAATCTTTTGGTACATCAGTTCTTATTGGGATCATTCTCGCACCCCTGTGGAAGGGCAATTTGTTCCATCGTCGCATGCAGATTTGCAGGCTGCTCCAGGACCACCCGAGAAGAAACATACCTGCCACGTTCTCTCTCTTGGAAAAAGTGGACTTACCTTTACGAAACATTTGGCAAAGGGCCTCAGGTGGAAGGGCATGAATCTGACACAGAATTAGAAGAGGTTGAGGCACTGCCTTTGTGAGTTGTTTCCTGGAAATCAAGTTTAGGTTCATAGACTTGGAGTGATCCCCTGGTAAGCGAATCGAGGGACTAGGGGTTTGTTTAATTGGTCTCTGTTAGAGTTCTTGAAGTTAGAATGTGTCTGGTTGTTACAGAAGTTGAAATGTATATGGAAGCTACATACTAACCTCCTGTAGTGAAAAGAAAAACATTTTCTAGATCCTTGTATAGTAAAATACATGACTCTATGGTAACATATTGTGCAGAAAGTTCTTTTGAGGAAGAAGAAAAACAGTATATGCAGGGCTATGTGTTGATGTTTGTAGACTTTAGGTTCTCAGCTTGAAAGATCAAAAGATCTAGAGATGATTAATGGTATTTTTGTAGCTGATCTCAACTGAAGGCTTTGGTGGCACACTGGCACCAATTAGGAAGCAAGAATCGATTGATCAGCTAATGTTTCTATGCGTTGAATAGTAATTCATAACATCCATTTGTTTTGTATACCGTAGTCAGTAAAAAATTATATATATATATATATATATATATATATATATATATATATATATATATATATATATATATATATTGGAATAAGGGTGAATTTTATTCCTCGCACATAGCGGTAAATGTATTACAATACATAATATCACAAGCGTTCATCAAGGGCCGGTCGATAGCGGAGCACAGCCTGCTAGCTTATGAGATGGTGAGGGAGTTCAGCAAACCTTGGGGGATAAAGGCTTGTGTGAAGCTTGACCTCCGGAAAACTTATGATACGGTCAACCGGGACTTCCTGTGTCACTTGATGCTTGCCATGGGGTTCGACGAGAGGTGGGTTGCGAGGGTGATGGAGTGCATTTGTGTTGGTTTTTTGATGTGTTGTTGCTTGGGAAGCAACCTATTTGTGATTCAAAAAGGCACTCTATTCTTTTAGTCCCACATGGGAAAGGAGGAAAAGTTCTCCTTTCCATATAAGGCTTTCCCCTCCTTAGTGGGTTAGTGGGTTGTGTAGGGGATGGGCTATATTTCATCCAACCTATGCGCGATTTTTATTTGATTTATTATTTTTGTTTCGGTTGCCTGGTCTTCCGTAGAACTGTTACCACGTAATTCCGTTACGGGATTTGTGGATCGCGGAGATAATTCTGGCCACGTACAGAGAGATTTGATTTTAAATCAAATCAGGTGATCTGTTGGATCAGATACGAAAAATATTTTCTCTCTCTCTCTCTCCCGTTCGGAACTCTGTTCGTGCAGAAGAGAAACATCGCAACCAGAACTTCTCTCCTCTCCTCCGTCCAACTCTTTTTCTGGGCAAGGCTGTGATCGATCGAGGAATTCACTACCGGGTGCACGGTGCTGTGGATCGAAGGATTCGTTGTATCTCGGGGATAGATCGCCTGGAACCCGTGCACGATTGTGGGGGCAAAATTCTATTCTAAGGACAGCGTTTGTAACGTGCCTCGAATCCTACTCTTAATTCATGTTCTTAATTTTACTTCTTCTGATTGCATGCGTTAGGAATTCTGTCTAATATTTCCAACAATCTTAGAATAGAATTTCTCCTGTTTGTTTTATTCCTACGCACGCACTATGAATCCCACAGCAGAGGAATTCTCGACCAATATTCACAACTCCTCCAAACCGGAGAAGTTTGACGGTCAGAATTTCAAGCGGTGGCAGCGCAGGATGACCTACTAGTTAACCTGCCTGAAATTGTCTAAAGCTCTCAAAGAGCCTAAAATACTGCCTGATTTACACGAACCTGCTAGAACCTTTGAATTAGACTCATACAATGAGACAGACTTTATTTGTCATGGGAAAATTCTTAGTCGTCTATCTGACACACTGTATGATATCTACTGCACAACTACCACTTCCAGAGAGCTTTGGGAAGCCCTCGATAAAAAATACTCCAATGAAGGAGCAGGTTCTGAGGTTTACATTGTAGACAGGTTCTTAGAGTTTAAGATGGTTGATGAGAAGTCTGTTGTTGAACAGACTAACACCCTGCAAACCATTATTCACGAGATGTCTCAGAAAGACATGCCACTAGCTGATAAATTTCTGATTGCTTCTTTTATAAATAAATTGCCTCCATCCTGGAAATCCTTTGGCTTAAAGCTGAAACACAATAAGGAACCCATGTCCTTAGATGAACTGTTTGTCTCTCTCCGCATTGAGGAAGATAGTAGAACTAGGGACAAGGAACCCCTGAGTAATGAATTCGAGGCAAAGTTGCATATTGCTGAGTCCAAGGGAAAGCCTAAGGGCCAACCTTTTCAACAGAGGAACAACCCCCAGAACAGAAACCCTGCAAAGAAACAATTCCTGAAACCAAAACCTGTTATTGGGAAAGACAACAGGCCAAAGCGGGAATGTTATAACTGTGGCAAGACTGGCCACTTTGCTAGGCAATGTCGCCACAAGAAGAAGGGTCAGGGATTCCAGAATCCTGATCGTCGAACTCCTGCTGCTGACGCTCCTGTTGTTCCTCAGGCTCACGTAGTCATAGCCGGGACCGAATCTATCGGTACCGATGATCTGAGGTTTGTAGCTGTATGTTCTGGTTTTGAAACCTCGTATCAGCCTACTGATTGGTGGGTTGATACATGGGGAAATGTCCACGTATGTCCTAATATTGATTCATTTTCCTCCTACCGACAGGTTAAGGAAGGCAAATCAGTAGCTATGGGAAACTCGAGTGCTGCCAGAGTGCTTGGAAAGGGAAGAGTGAATCTCAAGTTGTCTTCGGGCAAGATTCTCCCTTTGCATAATGTGCAGCACGTACCGGACGTGAATAAAAATCTGATTTCTGGATATTTGTTAAATAAACATGGCTACAAACTAGTTTTTGAGTCTGATCGAGTTGTAATCTCCCTAAACGGGAATTTTTTTTGGGAAAGGCTATGTTTGTGGGGGTCAATTTAAACTTTTTGTTGATATTTCTTGTAACGCTTTTACTTCTAGTTTAAATAACATTGCTTATAATAATGTTTCTGCTACAAATGCATTATCTTCCAATATTGATAGCTATAATGTTTGGCATGGTCGCTTGGGACATGTGAATTTTAATTCTGTTAAAAGAATGTCTGTTTTGCAATTAATTTCCAATATTGATATGAGCAGGAAAGATAAATGTGAGATTTGTACTCAAGCCAAATAGCATAGAAAATCCTTTCATTCAGTTGAAAGAAATTCTCAGCTTTTGGAGCTTATTCACAGCGACATATGTGAATTAAACGGTGTCCTCACTCGTAGTGGTAAGCGTTACTTCATAACTTTTATAGATGATTATTCTAAATACTGCTATGTTTACTTGCTTAGAACAAAAGATGAGGCTCTTAGTAAGTTTGTTTCTTTTAAAGCTGAAGTTGAAAATCAACTTGAAAAGAAAATAAAAATTCTTAGGTCTGATCGTGGGGGTGAATACACCTCTGCTGATTTTGACTCCTTTTGTGAATTACATGGAATAATACATGAAGTGACTGTCCCGTATTCTCCTCAGCAGAATGGGATAGCAGAAAGAAAAAATAGAACTTTTGTTGATATGATTAATGCTATGCTAGGTAGCTCTGGTTTAGCTGATAACTTGTGGGGGGAAGCCTTACTTTATGCATGCCATATTCTTAATAAAGTTCCTTTTAAAAAGACTGATAAAACCCCTTATGAGTTATGGATGGGCAGGAAACCATCTTTGAAATATTTCAAAGTGTGGGGGTGTCTTGCAAAAGTCTCTGTCTGTAGCTCCCCTTCCCGAATTTTTTTTAAAATATTTTTATTATTTATTTTTATTTAAATGGTGATTTTAGATTTTATAAATAATTAATTATTGGCTTATTGAATTTTGTTATTACTATTATTATTATTTTATTGAGGTTATATAAGATCACTATTATTATGGTGGTTATTAAATATAAATTATTTATTATTAATAGTATGATATGATTTTTATAATCTAAGTTTCTTTAATAACATAAAATTTTACTTCAAGTTTTTAGGCTGATCATTTACTTGACTTGTAATTGAGTTTTATCATTCAAATTATTTTGATGATAGCAACTATTATTTTTATTATCATGATTAAGTCTGATGTACTTGATTTAGGCTAGTTATTACTCCCTTGACCAACAAAGGATTCCATGTTATTTATTTTTATATTGAACTTATCTAAAATCAGATGAGGATCTAATATATATATATATATATATATATATATATATATATATATATATATATATATATATATACACATATTTGAATATCAAGGGTTGCCAAATTTATAACACCCACTTTTTGAAATAAGGGTATTTTAGTCTTTTTAGCCATTGGTGATTTTTCTAGATATTATTGACTTGTGATTGATTTAGCTTTTGGTCTAACTATAGAAAACCCACATTAGAGATCAACCATGACCTATGATGAGTATCTAGCTAATTAGATTTTTATTTCTAGGCTTTGGCTTAATTTAGAAGCCTTTGGTTATTTTTAGACTAATTAATTAATTGGCCTTTGTAGCCTTTTGTTAATTGAGCTTAAACTCAACTTAAATAGAGGAGTGGGACCCATGGACCATCCTTGACCCTATTAGGACTCCTATGGCCGGCCAAATCAGGACACACTCACCCCCCTATATAAACATTGCATTAGAATAGACACCCCCTTCACAAAACCCTAGTTTCCAGCCCTCCAAAACCCTAACTTCTTCATCCGACCTCCGTTTCACCTCAAACGAAGTGCGTTGTGATCGTGGGAAGGAGGAGAAGTTGCTGGAGCATTGTTGGCAAGGAGTTGGAGGCGTTTGCTCGGTGGAAACTGGTCGTCTCATCGATCGAGAAGTCAGTTTCTTGATTTCTTCAACTCTCAATAGGTAAACACCTAAACACCATAGTTTCTTCTGATTTTTCTTCATGTTAGCATGCATCTAGGTACCCTAGAACTACCCATAAAGTTTGGTTAGGTTTCGTGTCCGTTTGATGGGTGTATCGGACACGTATCGGATTAGGGTTATAGGTGTTCGATGAAATTCCCCTTAGATTTCGATCATGATATTTTCGTGATCTAATTTCACGAATTTGTAGCCCTATAGGTAGGGATTCCTAAGACCTAGATTCTTGGTTGTATCGACTGCAGTTCGTGTCCCAAACAGGACACGCACGCGCCGCGCGATACCCCGCACGCGTGTCCTGCTGCTCGTGGAAGATTTCTCCACGCACAGGCCACGTGGGCGCGTGCCCTTTTGCACGAACATGGGGGCATCGACTGACATGACAGCCCCCAAGTTTCAGGGCTGTTCGTGTCGTATCGGACACGCAATCGCGATCGCACGCGATCGTGCCTGTGCGGTTTCAGCCACACAATCGGCTCTGATACGGGCTTCGTGTCCGTTGGACACGCGTTGTGGTCATGATGCAGGGACCCCACGACCTACCCCTATACCTAGCCTACACGCGTGCATGAGCACGAGTCCTAACTCGACTCGTGTCGAGTGCACGAGGGGTCGTTCTCGCTGCACGAGAACCGTACCTCACAGTTCTGTTCCTAGGCGTTTGTGTGTGTTTGGACACGTTGTGTCCAACTTTCTGGACACAACCAGTTCGTGTGACACCAGTACACTCACGTGATTCATTACCAACCCTTAGTCTTTGATTAGCTTGAGGATTTATGAATGTTTAGGTCATGATAGGGTTGATGATAGAGTATCAGTTTTCTGAAACTGTTAAGTTTCAATTCTTAATTGTTTTGATTATTTCGAATTCAATCCCTGATCAAACTCAACCCACAGACCCTATTTAACCTCACCAATGTGATTACCTTTTAGTTTGTACCATGAATAGGTTATAATTGATTTTGGGTAGCCAGAAGACAGTGAGTTATTCATGTTCAGCTATTTTTTACTGCACAATAGATTAGTTCCCAGTTTTGATATGCTGTGCAAATCTCCTGTTTAAACTCGACCTACAGGTCTTATAGTACCCTATCTAGGTAACACCCATTAGGTTGTAGCATCTTAGGAAAGGATGGAATCGATTTTTGTGTTGAGTTTTGAATGGGTTGATGGTTGTGAGTATCGGGTTGTTTCAGATTTTCCCAGTTTCTGAACAGTAGATAAAATTTCTAGTTTTTGAATTCTTGTGCAACCCTCTGTGTTAAATCAGGAACTGAAAATCCTTTTAGACAGGTATAAGAGAGTAGCTAGTAGTTTGTACCTTGAGAAGGATGTAATCAAGTTGTGTTGGTTATAAGAGTGGGGTTACATTGGATATCAAGAAGTAGGTGTTCTTATAACTGTTATTGAAGGGTAAGTTGATCATTGATACAAAACTGAAATCCAGTTGATGCCTAGTTAGTTAGTTGTTAAGTCCAAATTTTAAATACCAAGTTTAGCTAGGATATGTTAAGTCCAGTTAAATGGATGTTTAGCTTAGGACTAGTGGTTATAGTTAAAGTAGGAAATGGGTTTTAGATGTGTATAGGTATGAAGGAATTCAAGGGAAAAAGGGTTAACTGCAGTAGCAGTAGCAGTAGGCATACTTTGCCTAAGCCCAAGTGCAAGGTGCACATGGGTGTGTGTATGATTACTTGGTATTGTTAGTAATGTGTTGGTGGTTAGGTTTGAATGTATTAGTAGTTGGTAGGAATTGTTATTAGGATGCACTTTGGTTGATACTCTAAGATAACAATTTCACTTTGAGCTTGAAAACCTAAAGATACTACCAACCATACCAAAATCAACCCTAAGACTAGTAGTAAACCAACATTGACCTAGTTTGACTAGTCTGGTTGACCAAAGTTGACCCAAGGTTGACTTTGACCTAGATTGCCCCAAATCATGTAGAATTTGCATTGTAGGTATTTCTTATGATATTTTAGATTGTATTATGACATGTGGTTGTTTTAAATAGGATCGTATTACTCCAGTCCAGTCACTTTTCATCATCAGCAGTTCGGATTGCCAGGCGAGTACATTCTCTGACCTTTTCATGCTTCTTTGGATATATACTCTTGTTATAGACTAGTGTACTTGATGCTGACACGACGTTCACACGGATCGGTACCCTATGGATCTTTTCATGCGATGTTATCCCCTCGGATACATCGAGTATGTCATGTTTCATGTACTTTATCATGTTCATCATGTACTCCATGTATTCACTTTTATCCATGTGCACTCATATGTTATTCATGTACACTCATGACCATATGAGCTCCATGTATACAGTAGTTGTTATCCATGTGCAATAACATATCATGTTTCGATCCTTGTGTATTGGTTGGGGGCAGGGAGAGTGTAGTTGGTTATGTGATCATTTCCCCAGTAGTTGTTATGCATGTTCTTTCCGTAGTTGTATCCATGTGCGACCCAAGCTGTTTACATAACCAATGTATGCTCTGTTTCACGTAGAAGGTTATAATCTCTATTTACCATATTTATATCTCAGTTGTATCTTCTTTCCTGTTGATTTCTCTTTACAGCGATTCATGTATAGTCTTCTATAGCATGCTTTATGTGTCCATTCCTGTTATGAACTGTTGTGAGAGATATGTGCTCGTTCCGTCCTGACTGGGCATGTTGAAAATTTTACAGGTGATGATGAGGAGTACTGTCCTACTTATTATGGCGTTGGCTTAGATGACACTGGCGACGTGGACCCACAGGAGGATCCCACAGTCGCTGAGGACTTGCCCATAGTCTAGCTGAGACTTAGCACTTTATTTTACATCTTCTTTTTGAGACTTTTATGAGTTGTACTTGAGATATTTTTGGTGGTTTACACCTATACTTTTCTAGTGACTTTCTTGAGATTATTCTTCTGTTCCATCTTAGTATTGTGATTGAGTTATGTATTATTCTACTCTATTTATAGCTTGGTTAGATTGTGTTAGATATGGTGACTCAGGACAGCGTTCTACCGCCGACACTGCGGCGTAGGCTGGGCGTTCGTTACTTCTCGTGCCCTCACACTGGGTGCGGGTCGTGACACGTTTTTAGTGGTGGCCCATGCAGGTCTTTCGATCACAACTAGTGTGATTCGTAGTGGTACTCGAACTAGAGTATCATTACAACCTGCAGTAGGATATAGGAATAAGTTAAATTACTCAATCACATTAGGAAAAGTTCTTACCAATTCTTGCTGTTAAATTGTCTCCCTTTTGAAAAACAACTGTCCTCCTTTGATGATTTCGCTTCTTTTCAGTAATTGATTTCTTGTTGATCTGTCTTCAGGATGGTGGAGACACGATCGCAGCGCTCTGGCTCCAGGAATACCACTGAGAGGTCGGCTACTTCTCGTCCGACCCAGCCGGCTCCGGGGACCACAGTGCCTCTTTTTCCAGCTCAGGTGGACCCATCTACTCTTGGGGGTGCTCCTCCCCCAGTCCGGAGGACCACCCTAGGAGTACCAGGGATGCTACCACTACCACCCCAGGGGACTATTGATGCGGCACAGTGTTTCGCTCTCATTCAGCAGATGATGGAGATGCAGCGACGACAGTCAGATGACATGAGGCAGGGTATTGATAATGCCCACCAGTTAGCGATGGTAGCAGTGGAGAGGGCAACTGCCCCACCCCAAGGAGGGCAGATTCAGCCATACCAGCCGAGGACTCCAGGTATTCAGGATTTCCAGAAGATGAGGCCACGGGACTTCAAGGGTACAGAGGGTATCCTTTACGCGGACGACTGGATCGAGCACATAGAGGAGATTTTCCGTCTCGCAGAGATACCGGCTAGACTCCAGGTAGAGGCAGCAGGCAGTATGATGCAGGACCTTGCCCGCACTTGGTACCAGACTGACCCCAGAGTTGGTACTAGGGGGCAACCTTGGGAGGAATTTAAGAGACTCTTCAAAGAGAAGTTCTTCCCTGATACTGCACTTGGCACGTTGGAGACGCAGTTCGAGAACCTGGTTCAAGGGAACCAGACTGTAGAGGAGTACGCCGGAGAGTTCTGCCGCCTGGGCAGATTCGTGGAGGGCCTTAGTGAGACAGCGAAGGCAAGGAGATTCAGGAAGGGTTTGGTTAAGGAAGTCAAGTCCTTAACCAAGAGCAATAGGAATGCTACATTTGAGGAGATTTTGATGGGAGCCATGGTAGCAGAAGATGATCTGGAGTTAAAGCAGAAGAGAAGCCGTGATTTCCATACAGCTAGTGGCAGTGGAGGGCCAGCCAAGAAGCCCCATTTTCAGCACCAGCATCAGCAGAAATCCTTCCAGCAGCAGAGGCCATTTCAGCAGACACAGCAGAGACAGGGTCAGCAGGCACCGAGACAGCAGCAGGCTGCCATTTGTGACTTCTGTAAGAAGCCAGGGCACAAGTGGAGTGAGTGCAGGAAGAGGCTCGGCAAGTGCCTGCTTTGTGGTTCATCAGAGCATCAGTTGAGGGACTGTCCTGAGGCTTTCGGGCGTAAAGGACAGGGAGCAGGGACCAAGGCACCAGTGGAGCAGCAGAGGGGACCCTTACCGACTCAGCAGCAGAAGTTTGTTCAGCACCAGCAGCATGCCAGAGGAGGCCAGCAGGGGCGAGCTTTCGCCATGGCACCAGAGGATACCGAGGCAGTAGGCGATCTGATAGCAGGTTCTGTTCTTATCGACTCTTTTCCCGCATTCGCATTATTTGATTCGGGTGCTTTCCATAGTTTCGTATCTGTATCTTTTGCCGTTAGACACCATCTTTCTTCTGAGCCATTGCCTAGGACTTGCAAGATCACGACTGGGGGAGGTATTATCCTCGTTAGTGATATTTGCAAGAATCGGAGAGTAGTTTTGGGAGGCCGAGAACTGGATGTGAGTCTGCTCGTGATGCCACTACCGAATTACGATATTGTACTCGGTATGGATTGGTTGAGCAGGCACCATGCCAGTATAGATTGCCGCGGGAGTAGAGTTATTTTCAGCATACCAGGAGAGCCAGAGTTCGAGTTCACCAGACGAGAGTCAGAGCAGAGCAGTGGAGTTTTCTGCGGAGTTTCAGTAGAGGAGCAGAGTGTGCCACATCCACTGATAGCTGAGTTTATGGATGTGTTTCCGGAGGAGTTGCCAGGGTTGCCTCCGGACAGGGATGTGGAGTTCTCTATAGACTTGATACCCGGCGCAGAGCCGATATCTCAGCATGTCTATAGAGTGAACAATAGTGAGCTAGTGGAGCTGAAGAAACAAGTGGATGAGTTGCAGGACAAAGGCTTTATCCGATCGAGTTCTTCACCATGGGGTGCGCCAGTACTTTTTGTACCGAAGAAGGATGGGTCGGTACGGATGTGTATCGACTACAGGGCACTCAATAGCCTCACAATCAAGAATAAGTACCCGCTGCCGAGAATCGATGACCTGTTCGACCAGCTGAACGGAGCGAAGGTATTTTCCAAGATTGATCTGAGGTCAGGATATCATCAAGTGAAGGTGAAGAAGGAGGATATACCGAAGACAGCTTTCAGGACTCGGTACGGCCAGTTTGAGTTCATGGTGATGCCGTTTGGGTTAACTAACGCCCCGGCGGTGTTCATGAACTTGATGAACAAAGTGTTCCACCAGTACTTGGACAAGTTCGTGGTGGTGTTCATCGATGACATTCTAGTATATTCGAAGACCCCAGAGGAGCATGAGGAGCATTTGAGAGTGGTTTTGGAGACTCTCAGGAAGGAGCAGCTGTACGGCAAGCTCTCGAAGTGTGAGTTCTTCTTGGATCGAGTTGATTTCTTGGGTCATGTGGTGACCGGAGATGGGATCTCGGTCGACCCGAAGAAGATCAAGGCAGTTGAGGCATGGACAGCACCGAGTTCAGTTGCGGAGATCAGGAGCTTTCTAGGATTGGCTGGATACTACAGGAGGTTTGTTCAGGATTTTTCTCGGGTTGCAGAGCCATTAACTAGGCTGACCCGGAAGGACGCAGAGTTTGTCTGGTCAGAGGAGTGTCAGGTTGCTTTTGATGAGCTGAAGAAGCGACTGACGACAGCCCCGATTCTGACGTTGCCATCAGGATCAGACGGGTTCACTATCTACAGTGACGCCTCGGGAAAGGGTTTGGGTTGTGTCTTGCAGCAGCATGGGAAGGTGATTGCCTATGCCTCTAGGCAGTTACGTCCGCATGAGAAGAACTACCCTACCCATGACTTGGAGTTGGCGGCGGTTATCTTTGCTCTAAAGCTGTGGAAGCACTATCTATACGGAGAGCGTGTGGAGATCTTTACAGACCACAAGAGCTTGAAGTATGTGTTTACACAGAAAGAGCTCAACATGAGGCAGCGCAGATGGTTAGAGTTGATGAAGGATTTTGATATTTCATTGCAGTACCACCCGGGGAAGGCCAATGTGGTTGCCGATGCCTTGAGTAGGTATCCGGTAGCTATGTGTTTGACGATGGATCGTCACCTATTAGCAGATTTGGAGAGTTTGGGGATCGAGGTGATCATGCCAGGAGTTCAGATGCAGATGTGGGGTCTGCAGATTCAGTCGGACTTGATGGAGAGGATCAAGTCAGCTCAGTTCGACGATGTTGCCCTGCAGAGTATCAAAGAGCAGGTTCAATTAGGAGTGGCAGATGTGGAGTTCAGCATTGCAGAGGACGGCGCATTGAGGCACGGGTCCAGACTATGTGTGCCTAGCGGAGAGCTTCGAGAGCAGGTTATGCAGGAGGCCCATCGCTCTCAGTACACCATGCATCCAGGTGCCAACAAAATGTATAGAGACTTGAAGGAGCATGTATGGTGGTATGGGATGAAGCGGGAGGTAGCACGCTTCGTTGCCAGGTGCTTAGTCTGCCAGCAGGTTAAGGCGGAGAGACAGAGACCAGCGGGACTATTGCAGCCATTGCCCATTCCGGAGTGGAAGTGGGAGCATATCACGATGGATTTTGTTTCGGGGTTGCCGCGTACACCAGGAGGGAAAGACGCGATTTGGGTCATCATGGACAGGTTGACCAAATCGGCCCACTTTTTGCCATTCAAAGTGGGGACGTCTACTGAGAAGTTGGCAGAGATGTATATGCGACAGATTGTCAGGATACATGGAGTTCCGGTGAGCATTGTCTCGGATCGGGATAGTCGTTTCACTTCCCATTTCTGGCGGAGTTTGCAGGCTAGTTTGGGTACTCAGCTCAAATTCAGTACTGCATACCACCCTCAGACGGACGGACAGTCGGAGAGGACTATTCAGACTCTCGAGGACATGCTGCGGACTTGTGTCCTAGATTTTGGAGGTTCTTGGGAGGACCATTTGTATTTGGTGGAGTTTGCATACAATAACAGCTTCCAAGCCAGTATTCAGATGTCACCATTCGAGGCCTTGTATGGACGTAGATGTCGTACTCCCTTGTCTTGGGATGACGTTGGAGAGCGGGCTTTATTGGGACCGGAGATGGTTGTTGACGCAGCCGAGAAGGTGAAGCTCATCAGGGATCGACTTCGCGTGGCGCAGGACAGACAGCGGCATTGGGCCGATAGCCACCGAAGACCTTTGCAGTTTGAGGTATAGCTAAGACTTAGGATTAGAATTTGGTTGTTGTATTTTGTTAATTGTGTGATTGTTTTGTTAATTAAGACCATGCTTGTACTAGGTTGGAGATATGGTATTCTTGAGAATTTCACCGACTCGAGGCACTATTCGTTTCGGTGGAGGAGGGAAGCTTAGCCCACGTTATGTCGGACCTTTCGTTATCAGCGGAAGGGTTGGCGACGTGTCATACAGACTGGATTTACCGCCTTCCTTAGCGGGAGTCCACAATGTATTTCACGTATCGCAGTTGAGACAGTATGTGGCAGATCCTAGCCATGTACTGGACCATTCTGAGATTGAGGTGGGACCTACTCTCCGTTATCCAGAGCAGCCTGTGGAGATTTTGGATCGACGGGAGAAGGTGATGAGGAATCAGACAATACCATTAGTTCGCGTAGCATGGAGGCATCACTCTCCCGGTGAGTCTACTTGGGAGAGAGAGGATGAGATGCGCGAGAAGTACCCTTATCTTTTTCAGCAGTAAGGTATGATTCTATCTTCCTATTTATGCAGCTTGTCTTTAATTTCGAGGACGAAATTATTTTAAGGAGGGTAGACTTATAACACCCACTTTTTGAAATAAGGGTATTTTAGTCTTTTTAGCCATTGGTGATTTTTCTAGATATTATTGACTTGTGATTGATTTAGCTTTTGGTCTAACTATAGAAAACCCACATTAGAGATCAACCATGACCTATGATGAGTATCTAGCTAATTAGATTTTTATTTCTAGGCTTTGGCTTAATTTAGAAGCCTTTGGTTATTTTTAGACTAATTAATTAATTGGCCTTTGTAGCCTTTTGTTAATTGAGCTTAAACTCAACTTAAATAGAGGAGTGGGACCCATGGACCATCCTTGACCCTATTAGGACTCCTATGGCCGGCCAAATCAGGACACACTCACCCCCCTATATAAACATTGCATTAGAATAGACACCCCCTTCACAAAACCCTAGTTTCCAGCCCTCCAAAACCCTAACTTCTTCATCCGACCTCCGTTTCACCTCAAACGAAGTGCGTTGTGATCGTGGGAAGGAGGAGAAGTTGCTGGAGCATTGTTGGCAAGGAGTTGGAGGCGTTTGCTCGGTGGAAACTGGTCGTCTCATCGATCGAGAAGTCAGTTTCTTGATTTCTTCAACTCTCAATAGGTAAACACCTAAACACCATAGTTTCTTCTGATTTTTCTTCATGTTAGCATTCATCTAGGTACCCTAGAACTACCCATGAAGTTTGGTTAGGTTTCGTGTCCGTTTGATGGGTGTATCGGACACGTATCGGATTAGGGTTATAGGTGTTCGATGAAATTCCCCTTAGATTTCGATCATGATATTTTCGTGATCTAATTTCACGAATTTGTAGCCCTATAGGTAGGGATTCCTAAGACCTAGATTCTTGGTTGTATCGACTGCAGTTCGTGTCCCAAACAGGACACGCACGTGCCACGCGATACCCCGCACGCGTGTCCTGCTGCTCGTGGAAGATTTCTCCACGCACAGGCCACGTGGGCGCGTGCCCTTTTGCACGAACATGGGGGCATCGACTGACATGACAGCCCCCAAGTTTCAGGGCTGTTCGTGTCGTATCGGACACGCAATCGCGATCGCACGCGATCGTGCCTGTGCGGTTTCAGCCACACAATCGGCTCTGATACGGGCTTCGTGTCCGTTGGACACGCGTTGTGGTCATGATGCAGGGACCCCACGACCTACCCCTATACCTAGCCTACACGCGTGCATGAGCACGAGTCCTAACTCGACTCGTGTCGAGTGCACGAGGGGTCGTTCTCGCTGCACGAGAACCGTACCTCACAGTTCTGTTCCTAGGCGTTTGTGTGTGTTTGGACACGTTGTGTCCAACTTTCTGGACACAACCAGTTCGTGTGACACCAGTACACTCACGTGATTCATTACCAACCCTTAGTCTTTGATTAGCTTGAGGATTTATGAATGTTTAGGTCATGATAGGGTTGATGATAGAGTATCAGTTTTCTGAAACTGTTAAGTTTCAATTCTTAATTGTTTTGATTATTTCGAATTCAATCCCTGATCAAACTCAACCCACAGACCCTATTTAACCTCACCAATGTGATTACCTTTTAGTTTGTACCATGAATAGGTTATAATTGATTTTGGGTAGCCAGAAGACAGTGAGTTATTCATGTTCAGCTATTTTTTACTGCACAATAGATTAGTTCCCAGTTTTGATATGCTGTGCAAATCTCCTGTTTAAACTCGACCTACAGGTCTTATAGTACCCTATCTAGGTAACACCCATTAGGTTGTAGCATCTTAGGAAAGGATGGAATCGATTTTTGTGTTGAGTTTTGAATGGGTTGATGGTTGTGAGTATCGGGTTGTTTCAGATTTTCCCAGTTTCTGAACAGTAGATAAAATTTCCAGTTTTTGAATTCTTGTGCAACCCTCTGTGTTAAATCAGGAACTGAAAATCCTTTTAGACAGGTATAAGAGAGTAGCTAGTAGTTTGTACCTTGAGAAGGATGTAATCAAGTTGTGTTGGTTATAAGAGTGGGGTTACATTGGATATCAAGAAGTAGGTGTTCTTATAACTGTTATTGAAGGGTAAGTTGATCATTGATACAAAACTGAAATCCAGTTGATGCCTAGTTAGTTAGTTGTTAAGTCCAAATTTTAAATACCAAGTTTAGCTAGGATATGTTAAGTCCAGTTAAATGGATGTTTAGCTTAGGACTAGTGGTTATAGTTAAAGTAGGAAATGGGTTTTAGATGTGTATAGGTATGAAGGAATTCAAGGGAAAAAGGGTTAACTGCAGTAGCAGTAGCAGTAGGCATACTTTGCCTAAGCCCAAGTGCAAGGTGCACATGGGTGTGTGTATGATTACTTGGTATTGTTAGTAATGTGTTGGTGGTTAGGTTTGAATGTATTAGTAGTTGGTAGGAATTGTTATTAGGATGCACTTTGGTTGATACTCTAAGATAACAATTTCACTTTGAGCTTGAAAACCTAAAGATACTACCAACCATACCAAAATCAACCCTAAGACTAGTAGTAAACCAACATTGACCTAGTTTGACTAGTCTGGTTGACCAAAGTTGACCCAAGGTTGACTTTGACCTAGATTGCCCCAAATCATGTAGAATTTGCATTGTAGGTATTTCTTATGATATTTTAGATTGTATTATGACATGTGGTTGTTTTAAATAGGATCGTATTACTCCAGTCCAGTCACTTTTCATCATCAGCAGTTCGAATTGCCAGGCGAGTACATTCTCTGACCTTTTCATGCTTCTTTGGATATATACTCTTGTTATAGACTAGTGTACTTGATGCTGACACGACGTTCACACGGATCGGTACCCTATGGATCTTTTCATGCGATGTTATCCCCTCGGATACATCGAGTATGTCATGTTTCATGTACTTTATCATGTTCATCATGTACTCCATGTATTCACTTTTATCCATGTGCACTCATATGTTATTCATGTACACTCATGACCATATGAGCTCCATGTATACAGTAGTTGTTATCCATGTGCAATAACATATCATGTTTCGATCCTTGTGTATTGGTTGGGGGCAGGGAGAGTGTAGTTGGTTATGTGATCATTTCCCCAGTAGTTGTTATGCATGTTCTTTCCGTAGTTGTATCCATGTGCGACCCAAGCTGTTTACATAACCAATGTATGCTCTGTTTCACGTAGAAGGTTATAATCTCTATTTACCATATTTATATCTCAGTTGTATCTTCTTTCCTGTTGATTTCTCTTTACAGCGATTCATGTATAGTCTTCTATAGCATGCTTTATGTGTCCATTCCTGTTATGAACTGTTGTGAGAGATATGTGCTCGTTCCGTCCTGACTGGGCATGTTGAAAATTTTACAGGTGATGATGAGGAGTACTGTCCTACTTATTATGGCGTTGGCTTAGATGACACTGGCGACGTGGACCCACAGGAGGATCCCACAGTCGCTGAGGACTTGCCCATAGTCTAGCTGAGACTTAGCACTTTATTTTACATCTTCTTTTTGAGACTTTTATGAGTTGTACTTGAGATATTTTTGGTGGTTTACACCTATACTTTTCTAGTGACTTTCTTGAGATTATTCTTCTGTTCCATCTTAGTATTGTGATTGAGTTATGTATTATTCTACTCTATTTATAGCTTGGTTAGATTGTGTTAGATATGGTGACTCAGGACAGCGTTCTACCGCCGACACTGCGGCGTAGGCTGGGCGTTCGTTACTTCTCGTGCCCTCACACTGGGTGCGGGTCGTGACAAAATTGTACTTTTAATTTTTATGATTTAGATTATCTAATAAGTATTGAATATTAATACCGATGTCAAATATTTTGTTTAGGGTTATGTATTGTTATAAATTTTAATCAAGTAAGGAGGCATGTTTAGGTGTATAACTTGATATTTTAGCAGCATAAATTCCTAGCCCATTTGATACTTAATATACATATTCCTGGCCATACAAAATTCTTGGCCCACCTCCTAAAGAGCCCATTCTTTAGACCTAACCATCTTTTATATATAGGAAGGAAAAAGCATTGGCAGCATGTAGCCGCATTTATGGAGCAAACCCTAACCACTCCGTAGTATTCTCATCTCCTCCTTCACGTAGCCCCTCTCACCCCACCGTTGTCGTCACCACCTCTCACAGCATCTCCATGCCACGATTCCCTCCTCTTTGACCACCCCTCTGATGCAACACCTTCACTACGCAGCCTCCCCACACCAATGCCCCCACAGTAGACACCGTCACCACGAGAGATCGCGAGCAACAGCTCCTACTATTGACCAATGTCCTCTCTAAACCGATGGACCACAGCCAGGTCAAGGCCGAGCTCGGCTCCTTCGACCTCGCTCTTGACAAGGTAACAGTCGGCTCCGTTCTTGCGAAGCTCCAAGACAGCCCCGGCACCGCAGGCCCCCATCTTCCCCTCTGAGCGTCTCCGGCAATTCGGTCCGGTTAGCACCACCCGCGCCCTAACCGCTAGCAGCCGTGCGAGCGCTGCCGTGCCAATACAACCGACGCAAGCCCCAAGCTTTCCCGGCGCCGGCATCCGCCTCCGGGTGCGTACGCCCTCCAGACAGATGCTCGGAGAGCTTCCCCTTCGTTCTTCTCGGCCGGGCTCGCACCAGCGACCGACGGCACGACCGACCCTGTTCCCCGGGCGCCTTCATGGGGAGGTCCTCCTTGCCTCTGCGTCCAGCACCGCCCTCGACGAGCGCACAGTACGTCGAACCTCGACGTCGTGGCCGTCTCCTCGAACCGCCGATGTGCGAAACCCCGTCCTGACCGTCGGCAATGGTCAGATCCGCCGCGAGCTTCGCTGCCGAACGCGCGCCAGTCGGACCTGACCGCTCCCACAGCCTCCGAGGTGAGCCGATCCCTTCTTCCTCTCTTCCCTGTCTCTCGATCCCCTTTCATTTACTCCTCTCTCTCGTCTTCCTTTCTATTTCTCTACTTCTCTGTACTTTCTCTTTCCTGGCCCCTACCATTTATGTTTTATTAGTTACTTAATGTCATTAGTAGATATTTAATGTGCATTGATGGGAAACATCAGACAGTTGGTGGGATGAGGGTTGAATTCGAAGCCACTTAGAACATTAACAAGGGTTCATTGTTAAAAGCTTGGAAAATATATGTGTTTTCATGTAAAATTATAATCTGGATTTGTAGGCTTAGATATTGGGCTTTATTAAAATTAAAAGTTTTTTTTGGTTAATATTTAGTTTCGGACTGTTTACAAATAACTTTAGATATTGTAGGTTGGGTTGGGGCCAATAGTATGGGCCATTTTATATTTAGAGTTGGGCTACAATTTTTACATATAACATATTAGCTTATACACATAATTTGGGCTTTTGTCTCGGGCCTTAATAATGTATTGGATTTGTTATTCAAATAGGAATAGACTTGTTGTGGGACTTTTCAAAATATAAGTAATATTATTATTATTGTTTTTATATAGGAAGGGTTCTTTTGGACTTCTGTATATAAACAAGTAATTTTTCTAAAAACAAATATAGTTTTCAAATATCAAAGGTATTTTCTCAAATAGATTACAAGTATTTATATAGATACAAGCATTCTCTTATTAAAGTTTTTTTTTCTTTTATATTTTATTAATTATAATTAAACGTATACCCTTAGACTATCGAATTTTGACCATGACGAGTCATACGTTCCTAATTATTGTGCTTTTGACCACTCGATACCAAACTAGGCTAGTTGGACTACTTTGGACTCAACGGCGATTTGGTGCACGGCTCGCCGGAATCCAACTTTGGACATACGGTTGGGTTCGTATCGAAAAACTGGATCCGTAGACATGTAGTTTGACGACTTTAGAGACCATTGACTTTGGCACGCTTTTCAGTGCAAAGCGGGTCCAACGGCGGACATCGTTTTTGCTCGAAATTACCGTTTTTCCCCTGTGTCCAGAATTGGACTTAAGGATAGACAATCCTAGCTAATTTGACTATTCTAAGAACGTTGGTACTATTTATTTCAGCATCTGGAGACTTCTGCATGTGTTGACTGATTGTGGCTTATTGTGTGGTATGGTATTGGTTTCTCCAGCTAAGGACCTCAGGCAAGTGCACTTTCTGATTGCTTTCCGATTCATAGTAGTCTTTTCATTTCATGTCTATACATATATCTTGCTGCTTGTTGACACGCTCGTCACACGGAGTTGTCGGGAGGGGAAATATCTTAGTATACATGTGGACTACCCAGAAATATCCCATTGTCTCTCGTGAATGCTAGCCGCTGCGCACGACACGTGCAGTGTGCCTGATTTTACCCCCTAGCCGTCCACATGGCGAACAGATATTTCACACCACTTAGATAGATGTCTTTTATTAGTTTTTCCTTGTGTATTTCTCTATCGTGCTATGACATCAGTTTCTTACTAGCTTTCATTTCTCATATGCTATTTTCATGTCTTGTTGATTCTATTGTGTTTTGCACTGCCGTCGGTTTGTGTACTTGTTCCAATCCTGACTGGATAACCAACATTTTTCAGGTTTAGCCGCGATCATTCTTAGCATTGGGAAGACTTGGGTATGCTGAAGACAACCTAGAAATAGAAAATAGTTGTATCGTTTTCATTAATTGTAAAACTTTATTTTTCCTTTAAATATAAATATTGTAAATGTTGTAATAAATTAGAAATGTGAATGAGCAATAATATTTATTTTGAGCATTTATTTCTTGCGGGCTTGACAGCGTTCTACCGCCGACTCTGCGGCGTAGGCTGGCTTGGACACGTCTCGTATCCGAAAAGCGGGTGCGGGTCGTGACACTGTCCCTCCTACTAAGAAAAGAAAATTGGGACCCAAGACCGTAGACTGTGTATTTTTGGGTTATGCTCAAAACAGTATTGCTTATAGATTTCTTGTTATTAAGAGTGAGGTTAATGGTATTGATGCAAACACTGTTATGGAATCTAGAGATGCTACCTTCTTTGAAAATGTCTTTCCTTTGAAAAATAGAACTTCTAGATCTTCTATGTCTGCATAAGTTCCTATTGCAACTTCTAGTTCTCAAGAAGAAACCCTAGTAGAACCTAGGAGGAGCAAAAGGACCAGGAGAGAACCGAACCTAGGAGAAGGGTTTTTTTACTTACCTTGTAGAAGAGGACCCTATATCTTATCAAGGGGCTATGTCTTCTGTAGATTCACTATTTTGGAAAGAAGCCATTAATAGTGAAATTGATTCTATTATGTCAAATAGAACTTAGGATTTGGTTAACCTTCCTGTAGGTTGTAAACCAATTGGTTGCAAATGGATCTTCAGGAAGAAGCTAAGACCTGATGGGTCTATTGAGAAGTTCAAAGCAAGGTTAGTTGCTAAAGGGTTCAAACAAAGGGAAGGAGTAGACTTCTTTGACACATACTCTCCAGTTACTAGGATTGCCACAATTAGAATGTTAATTGCTATTGCATCTATTCATAAACTGTTTATTCATCAAATGGATGTAAAAGCTGCATTTTTGAATGGAGATTTACAGGAAGAGATTTACATGGAACAACCTGAAGGGTTTGTTATTCCAGGACAAGAACACAAGGTATGTAAATTGATTAAATCTCTTTATGGGCTGAAGCAAGCGCCAAAGCAATGGCATGATAAATTTGATAAGGTAATTCTATCTTATGGTTTTGCTGTTAATGATTCTGATAAATGTGTATATAGCAAAACTGTTGGCAGCTCATGCGTAATATTGTGTTTATACGTTGATGATATTCTTATTTTTAGCACTGACATGGATATTGTTTATGATATCAAAAGTTTTCTGTCCCAAAATTTTGATATGAAAGATTTAGGACCTGCTGATGTGATTTTAGGACTTAAATTAAGTCGCACTTCTGAGGGAATTGGTATCTCCCAATCTCATTATATAGAAAAGGTCCTGAAAAGATTTAACTATTTTGATTCTAAACCTGTAAGCACTCCATATGATGCAAGTATCAGGTTGAAAAAGAACAAAGGAGACAGTGTGGCTCAGCTGAAGTATTCTCAGCAAATAGGGTGTTTGAACTATATTGCTAACCGTACCAGACCTGATATTTCCTACGCAGTAGGAAAACTTAGTCGGTACACAAGCAATCCGAATAGTTCACACTGGATTGCCTTAGAAAGGGTAATGAGATACCTGAAGGGTACTTTATCCCATGGATTATTCTATGGAGGATACCCATCTATATTGGAAGGGTACACTGATGCAAACTGGATCTCAGATACAGATGAGACCAAAGCCACAAGTGGATATGTATTCACATTGGGAGGAGCTGATGTCGCTTGGAACTCAACCAGGCAGACCTGTATATCTAGATCGACTATGGAGGCAGAGTTCATAGCTCTTGACCTCACCAGTGAGGAAGCAGACTGGCTCAGGAATTTGGTAACAGATATTCCTCTGTGGAGCAAACCAGTTCCTGCTATCCCTGTACACTGTGACAGCCAGGCTGCTATAGCAAAGGCTCAAAGGACAAGCTATAATGGAAAATCCAGACATATACGTCTGAGGTACAATCGGGTGAAGCAATTGCGGTCCAGTGGAGTAATTGCAATTGACTTCGTCAGATCAAAGAACAATCTAACGGATCCTCTAACTAAAGGTCTCTCGAGGAGACTAGTGTTGGAGACGGCAAGAGGAATGGGGTTGAAGCCCTTAGATTGAGTCAACTCAAAGGCAACCCAACCTTCGATTGGTAGCACCAAGAAAAGGTTCAATGGGTAACAACAAAATTGATGTGTGACTGGAAAGCACTATATAGATGTAATTGTAATGAACCATTCCTCTACTATATAGTGTTGAACTGCAATAAAAATGAGGTTGATTGTAAAATCTTAATGAATCTGTGGCTTGTAAAGCAGGGTATATAAATTGCAGAATACCCAGAAAGATTCACCTATTTGGGAGTGAAAGTGGGGCCGCTTTCTATGGGAACTCGGGCTGTTCTCTAGAGCTCTCAAGAAACCGAGATAAGCACATGGCCGGAAAGTGCACAACTGTTGATACGATCAAATGCCTGCAATGTGTTTGTGTGTACGTTGAGTATGTACAAATAAGATCCTAAGTTCAAGACTTACGTCACTTTGGGTATGTATAGATGAAATGTACAACACTAAGGGGAGGTTCAAGTCTGGAAGACACCTTCCTCTGATACACAGTGTAACTGCCCATATCTTATTCTCTTTCCTATCGTTCTATCGATCTATATCATTTTTTGTCCCTTTTTGAATCATGTGGGGGATTGTTGGTTTTTTGATGTGTTGTTGCTTGGGAAGAAACCTATTTGTGATTCAAAAAGGCACTCCATTCTTTTAGTCCCACATGAAAACGGAGGAAAAGTTCTCCTTTCCATATAAGGCTTTCTCCTCCTTAGTGGTTTAGTGGGTTGTGTAGGGGATGGGCTATATCTCATCCAACCCGCGAGCGGGTGCGCGATTTAAATGCGTATTTTTGACGCGTTTATTTGTCGCGCACTTTGCACGCTTGCGCGCCGCGGACCGGACCAAGGGTATAAAGGTAATTTTCTATCTCAGTTTATTTTTATTTGATTTATTCTTTTTGTTTCGGTTGCCTAGTCTTCCGTAAAACTGTTACCACGTAATTCCGTTACAGGATTTGTGGATCGCGGAGATAATTCTGGCCACGTACAGAGAGATTTGATTTTAAATCAGATCAGGTGATCTGTTGGATCAGATACGAAAAATATTTTCTCTCTCTCTCTCTCGTTCGGAACTCTGTTCGTGCAGAAGAGAAACATCGCAACAAGAACTTCTTTCCTCTCCTCCGTCCAACTCCTTTTCTGGACAAGGCTGTCACGACCCGCTACCCAAATTGTTGGGCCAGGCCGAGGCATGCCCAGCCTACGCTGAGATAAAACGTAGTAAGCTGTTCTAAAGATAACAGGATAAGACTAAATGTGCTAACAGTTCTATAAGTGAAGAAGAATCATAAATGCTCCAAACACAAAAGTCGTCGTATATAGTAAGATGTCCAAGTACAAGCAAACTGAAGTGTAAAACTGGATACATGTCCAGTTACAAAATGATATAGTCTAATACATGTCTCAAAAGTCTAAGTAAACAAAAGACATCTAGGCGAGGTTCCCCGCAGGAACATCCTCGTAAAGCAGAGCTGGGTCCTCGGTAGTAACTCCATAGTATGAGTCGCAGAGTAACTCCTCCTCAGTAAGGACACCTACAACGTTATCCTGTCAGGACGGGAGCAAGTACTAAATCTAGCAAACTAGCATATCAAACATGGAAATGAACATGAGAGGAATAACTGGAAAGCATGGCATCACAGAGTCTATCATGGCAAGGACACATATGTCATAGAGACAGATGTATATGTAATGTTTAAAACTGTAGCAAGTACGTGATCGGTCAATAGATGTACAATGTACTGTGGCACATGTAAATAAAATGTACATACGTACAAGTCAACAAGCATAGGTGTACATCTGTACAGAAATGCGGGATAAAGGCCTACGGCAAGGTATGCATATAAAATGCGACCTCGCTCGCTACTATAGGAGGGTCATGATCACGTACAATACTATCAGTTTCCCCATAACCCATATTCTAATCATGTGAGAGATATATCAAGACTGTTCTAAGCATGGTAATAACTGTAAGTACAACATGTAAAGATCCGACTTGCTACCCCAAGGATCAGCATTTAACATGGTGGGGTTTGCAGTTCATTTATGTGACAATATGTAAAGTTCGTAGAAAGTACTTGCCTCTAGCAAAGCAAAACAAAACAAGCTGCGATAACAATGCTATGGATGTCCAGTAACTCGTCACTGTAGAAATAAATGCAATAACTTAGCTTTTACACTAAGCTAAAATACTAGATCACTAAACTGGTGTGACACGACTTGTGATTGGGCACCTAGCCAAAAAAATGACTTGGCCTAGGAGACCAATGTGGGGGTGAGACACTATGTTAACTAACTTTCCAGGGTCTTTACACTAGTGAGGGATGGGGTTCAACACGACTAAAACTGTAAATAACATAAAAAGCTACAAGTCGTAATTAATCAATAAATAATTCAAAAGACCATTGTGTTCTAACAATTTTAGAGATAGGCAAAAAGCCTAGTTTTTCTTAAAGTAAAGTATCAAGGTGATCCTTGTTAATCATAAAAATTAATTATAATTTTTCTGGAATTTATTAACCAGTACAAATATTTTATAAAAATCAGTTTTTCCTAAGTATACAGAAAGTGAGTTTTGGTTTCATATGCCAAACTAGTGGCAAAACAGTAATTTAAATACTACAAAAATTATACTAAATTAGTCAACTTAACAAAGTATCTAAAAACTATTTTTCCATAATTTTAGCAGTACTTTAAGTATTTTTAGAAAATCAAAAACAGTAATGCACAATAATAATTAATTATCTGCGTATTTTGTCCATGTATATAATTTGAACCAAAGTTCAAATACAGGACCCAAGGCCATGAATCAAGTCCAATATGACTTGTACAGGTCTTGAATGTGTGAAAACACATTTGAGCCCAAATACCCATGCTAGGCTTGGACACCAAATGGTTGCAGTAATTTAAATACAATAAAAAAAATACAATTTGAAAATAGTCAAAATAATATTATTATTTTAATAAGGCAAATTTATACAAAAGAATATATACATATCTATGCTAAAAGGATGTATATAGTTATATAAGGAAAAATACTTAATTTATAAAGTATATATATATATATATACAAATATATATATATATATATATATATATATATATATATATATATATATATATATATATATATATATATATATATATATATATATATATATATAAGAATACACTTAATAATATAGTGTATATATATATATAATATATATACATAGGAAAATATATATATATAAACATATATATATATAAAATTACTAACTAATAAATATATATCTATATATTAAATACTGTTAAAATACAGTATATACACACACACACACACATATATATATATATATATATATATATATATATATATATATATATATATATATATATATATATATATATATATATATAAATATATATATATAACTGAAAAAAGAAAAAGAAAAAGAAAAGAAAAAGGAAACTGAAAAAGGGGGGCTCGAACTCAGCCCAGCACAGCGCGGGGGGGGGGGGGGGGGGGTTTAATTCGTTCGGACTGGCCAGTGGGTCGGCCCGTGCTTTGTGTTAGAGTTAGGGTTAGGTTTAGATTTATTTAGGTTAGAAATAATTAAACATAATAAAAAAATATAAACCATCCTGTGTCCTGACAGTTAAGGACACAGGGTTTTCTCGTGTCCGCGCTTTGCACGACACGCACGACAAGATCTACGCGTGTCCAAGTACGGGGCTGGGGTCGTCGTGTCCAGGCGAACAACATGGACACAACACGAGATACGCACGACACGTTTGAGTTCTGATACCTACGTGTCCGGTCGTCGAAGTTGGTTTCGAGAGGGCGAACGGCGGCTGGGGGCGTCGTGGTCGTGGCGGAGCGGTGGCGATCGACTCGCCGTGCTGTGGCGAAGCTGTCGACGGCGGTGGTTGGCAGTGAAGGTCGCTGTGGAGGCGGCGCTGGGGGTCGCCGGAGTAGGGTTAGGGTTTTGCTCGTCGGGGAAGGAAAAGGGGTTGTGGGCGGTCGTGGTGGTGATGGTCGAGCTGAGGGGAGAGAGGGGGTCATTTATAGGCTAGCTAGGTCGGTCGGGGGGCAGTGAGCTGGCCGGAAATGGCGGGAAAAAGTAGGTCGGCGGTCGGCAGCTGGCCAGTCGTCGGGGGTGGGTAGATTTAGGGTTTTGCATTAGGGTCCCTAGGATTTAGGAAATTACAAATAGGTCCCTAAGGTAGATAAATGCAAATTAGAATTTGCATTCCGCATTAAAAACAATTTGTTTATTACAAACTGATATTGAAACAATTCTAATTATTACAAAACTATATTAAAACAATTTTGAAAATTGCAAATTGATATTAAAACATTTAAATAAATTACAAATTGATATTTTTAATATATAAAACTTATTTAAAATCATTTAAAAATTCTAGAAAAATTCCTAAAAATCATAATAAATATTTTAAGGCTATAAATGACATTAAAAATTAATTAGCACTAATTAAAATGAATTTGAAAATCAGGGGCTTACAAAGGCTTTGATCGATCGAGGGATTCACTACCGGGTGCACGGTGCTGTGGATCGAAGGATTCGTTGTATCTCGGGGATAGATCGCCTGGAACCCGCTGCACGATTATGAGGGCGAAATTCTATTCTAAGGACAGCGTTTGTAACGTGCCTCGAATCCTACTCTTAATTCATGTTCTTAATTTTACTTCTTCTGATTGCATGCGTTAGGAATTCTGTCTAATATTTCATTTGCTCCCCTACTTTCTCAGTCCTCATCCAGGGCACGCCGCATGGCTACTTCAGGAGCAACAGGGGGTTGAGGCAGGGTGACTCCCTCTCCCCGTATTTATTTACTTTGGTGATGGAGTACTTTACATGCATGATAGATACGGCGGTGCATAGCAAGAGGATTGTCCCCCTTTTCCGGTTGGTGAGTCCGGTTGTCTCCCATTTGATCTATGCTGACGACTTATTGGTGCTACTCCCGCCTTCCATGCGGGGAATGAGAGCGCTCTGACATTATGGAGGAGTTCGGGCGGCTATCTGGGCTCCAGTTAAACAGGAAGAAAAGCAGAGTCTACTTCAGCTCCCGGTGTACACAGCAGGAGGAGAGAGCCTTCGCCTTGGGAGTAGACAGAGGCGAGCTCCCAGTGAAATACCTGGGCGTCCCGCTGACGGTCAACTATGCCAGAGAGCAGGATTGTCACAACTTGGTAGATTTTGCTCAGAGGAGAGTGGAAGACTGGCAAGCTGCGGGTCTATCATTTGGCGGACGGATTGAGTTGGTACGTTCGGTTATTGCGGGCATCACGATGTTCTGGCTCCAGTCTATCCATATCCCTACGACTAATATTCAAAATGTGGAGGCCATCTGTGCTGACTTCATCTGGAGGGGAGGAATGCATGCGATCTCCTGGGACCAGCTATGTCGGCCTCCGGAGGAAGGAGGAGTGGGGTTGAGGCCTCTTCATGCGGTCAGGAAGGCAGCTTGTGTGAAAATGGCCTGGAGATTCATCAAGGGGGGTCGCTCTGGACGGAATGGATGGCAAACAGATACTTAAGAAGGACTAACTTCTGGGCCTGCAGGATAGAAAACAATTTTTCGGTCACGTTTAAGGCCATTCTGAGGTGTCGACTGGTGCTTCAGACCGCTATTTGCAGGAGCATGAAAGATGGGACGACTCCCGACCTTTGGCTAGACCCTTGGTTGGGTTCCAGATTCTTGCTCGAGATATTGGGAGGTCAGCTGGATAGAGAAGCGGGCAGGGGGCTCACATGCAGTCGGATCATCAGATATAGAGTTTGGAGGCCATAAGGATATCCATATACTGCTCAGCTTGCCGAGGAGATTCGCCTTATTACTATTGACGCTAGCCAGCATAGGAATTCCTGGAGCTGGGCCGGCCCAGGTACGGGGGGCGGGTCAGGTCTATTATGCTTTCGTAGCTACTACGACTTGGTTCGGACCCACCACAACCGGGTTGAGGAGGTGGACTTCATTTGGGGCAAGGGGGTTGCCCAAAAAATACAACTATGTGCATACCGACTTCTTCGGGGTAGACTGATGACGAGAGACAGACTCCTCAGGTTTGGGATACAGATCCCGGATGCCAAATGTGTGCTTTGTAATGGGGAGGACGAATCTATGGGGCATCTCTTCTTTGTATGCCCGGTGACCTGGCACATTTGGACTGAGCAGTGCGCGCAGCTAAGAGGAGGAGTTGGTGTGGATAGAGACATCCGGAGCATTCTCAGCTGGATCCGAGATCACAGAGGCCGGGATCCGGGGTGGGCCAGAAGAGCCAGAGTTCGTCTCGCCGCATCCGTTTGGCACATCTGGAAGGAACGGAACAGACGTATTTTCGAGGGCTTGACTACCCCCTATTGGAATTCTACATAACATAGAATTCGATGTATCAGTAATGGCCCCATAATATTATAATTTGGGGCATGGAAAGTTGTGATATTTATGTACTGTAATACCTTTTTCGCTATATGCGAGGAATTTCACCCTTATTTCAAAAAAAAATAAGGGTGAATTTTATTCCTCGCACATAGCGGTAAATGTATTACAATACATAATATCACAACTTCTCATGCCCCAAACTTTAGTGTTATGGGGCCATTACTGATACATCGAATTCTATGTTATGTAGAATTCCAATAGGGGGTAGTCAGGCCTTCGAAAATATGTATGTTCCTCTCCTTCCAGATGTGCCAAACGGAAGCGGCAAGATGAACTCTGACTTTTCTGGCCCACCCCGGATCCCGGCCTCTGTGATCTCGGATCCAGCTAAGAATGCTCCTGATATCTCTATTCACACCAGCTCCTCCTCTCAGCTGTACGTACTGCTCAGTCCACAGAGATGGAGAGAGCTAGCCATATCTGGACCTGGCACAACAAGGCTACACAGAATCGGATTGCATGTCAGTTGGATCGGGCCTTGGGCAATAGTGAATGGTTCCGGTGCTTTCCTAATTCAGTGGCGGAAGGTCTTGCGGCTGGTACTAGCGACCACTCTCATATCCGAGTGGGCCTCTGTGAGAGACCTATTACGCGGTTGAGGCCGTTTCGGTATAACAATAGCTGGTACCTGTCGGCTGGTTATGAGGAGGTGGTTACGTGGGAGATGCAGCACTTCCGGGAAGGCACGGCTCAGTTCCGCATGGTTCATAAACTCAAGCAGATCAAGCGAGCGCTCCGGGGTTGGGTGAAGATGAGACTGCGATCTTCTCTGGCAAAAAAGGAAGTCGAGTTTCGGGACACTCAGGTGGCTCTACAAGCTGACATTCTGAACGGAGAGTTGGCGGCTAAGGAGAAGACCCTGATTGAGGAGGTTAGCATTATGAGATTGCAGGAGGAGATTAGTGCGGCACAGAGGGCAAAATGTACCTGGCTCAAAGATGGAGACCGTTGCACCAAATTCTTCTATGATGTGATCCGCACCTGTCAGCATCGGAACAACATCCCCAGGCTTCTAAATGGCGAGGGACGTCTGGTAGGGGACCCGGTGGAGATTCAGGAGTAGGCCGTCAGATTTTATTCTGACTTATACCAGCAGACGGATTACACTAGTACGTTCCCAGCCCTTGTCACAAAGAGGCTGGTGACGCACCATGAAAATAGCCTGCTATTGGCCCCTGTGAGATTGAAGGAGGAGGAAGACATTGTGATGAAGGCTAATCCTAACAAAGCTCCGGGGCCTGATGGCTTCTCTTCAGGGTTCTTTAAGCGACACTTGGGTGTGCTTAAGTTCCCTATTTTGGAGGCGGTTCAGGAGTTCTTCGCGGAGGACAGGCTTCTGAAGGAGATGAACTACACTTTCTTGACGCTGGTTCTTAAGAAGGAGGGCGCGACCTCGCTCGCAGACTTTAGACCCATTGCTTGCTGTAACTTTCTTTATAAGATTATTACTCATCTTATGTGCAGGCGTATGGAGGGGATTATATAGGGTTTGGTGTCCCAGAATCAGGCAGCTTTTATTAAGGAACGATCGATAGCGGAGCACAGCCTACTTGCACATGAGATGGTGAGAGAGTTCAGCAAACCTTGGGGGATGAAGTCTTGTGTGAAGCTTGATCTACAGAAAGCCTATGATACGGTCAACCGGGACTTCCTGTGTCACTTGATGCTCGCCATGGGGTTCGACGAGAGGTGGGTTGCGAGGGTGAGGGAGTGCATTTGCTCCCCTACTTTCTCAGTCCTCATCCAGGGCACGCCACATGGCTACTTCATGAGCAACAGGGGGTTGAGGCAGGATGACCCGCTCTCATCGTACTTGTTTACCTTGGTGATGGAGTATTTCACATGCATGATTGACATGGCGGTGCATAGCAAGAGGATCGTCCCCCTCTTCCGGTTGGTGAGACCGGTGGTCTCACATCTGATTTATGCTGACGACTTATTGGTGCTCCTCCAGCCTTCCATACGGGGAATGAGAGCGCTATCAGACATTATGGAGGAGTTCGGAAGGCTTTCTGGGCTTCAGTTAAATAGGGAGAAAAGCAGAGTCTACTTCAGTTCCCGATGCACGCTTAAGGAGGAGAGAGCCTTCGCCCTGGGAGTGGAAAAAGGTGAGCTCCCAGTAAAATACTTGGGGGTCCCGCTGACGGTCAACTACGCCAGAGAGCAGGATTGTCACAGCTTGGTGGATTTTGCTCAAAGGAGAGTGGAAGGCTGGCAGGCTGCGGATCTATCATTTGGCGGACAGATTGAGTTGGTGAGATCGGTTATTGCTGGCATCACGATGTTCTGGCTCCAGTCTATCCAGATCTCGACGGCCACTATTCGGAAAGTGAAGTCCATCTGTGCTGACTTCATCTGGAGGGGAGGGATGCATGCGATCTCTTGGGACCAGCTATGTCATCCTCGGAAGGAAGGTGGAGTGAGGCTGAGGCCTCTACATGCGGTCAGGAAGGCAGCTTGTGTGAAGACGGCCTGAAGATCCATCAAGGGGGTCGCTTTGGACGGAATGAATGGCGAACAGATACCTTAGGCGGACAAACTTCTGGGCCTACAGGATAGACAATTATTTCTCGGTCACATTTAAGGACATTCTGAAATGTCGGCCGGTGCTTAAGACCGCTATCTGCAGGAACATGAAAGATGGGACGATCACTGATCTATGGCTTGATCCTTGGTTGGGTTCCAGATCCTTGCTGGAGATATTGGAAGGACAACTGGACAGAGAGGCAGACAGGGGGCTCACATGCAGTCGGATCATCAGAGATGGAATTTGGAGGCCAGAAGGATATCCTTATACAGCTCAGTTAGCCGAGGAGATCCGCCTTATTATGATCGACGACAGCCAGCATGGGACTCCCGGAGCTGGGCCGGCCCAGGTTCGGGGGGAGGGTCAGGACTATTCTGCTTTCGCAGCTGCTATGACATGGTTCGGACTCACCACGACCGGATTGAGGAGGTGGACTTCATTTGGGGTAAGGGAATTGCCCGAACAATGCAACTATGTGCCTACCGTCTTCTGCGGGGCAGATTGATGACGAGAGACAGACTCCTCAGGTTTCGGATGCAGATCCCAGATGCCAAGTGTGTGCTATGTAACGGGGATGACGAATCTATGGGACATCTCTTCTTTGAATGCCCGACGACATGGCACATATGGACTGAGCAGTGCGTGCAGTTGAGAGGAGGAGTTGGTGTGGATAGAGACATCAGGAGCATTCTTAGCTGGATCCGAGATCACAGAGACGGAGATCCGAGGTAGACCAGAAGAGCAAGAGTTCGTCTCGCCGCTTCCGTTTGGCACATCTGGAAGGAGCGGAACAGACATATTTTCGAAGGCCTGACTACCCCTCCCATTGGAATTCTACATAACATAGAATTCGATGTAACATTAATGGCCCCATAACATTGAAATTTGGGGCATGAGAAGTTGTGATATTAGTGTATTGTATTACCTTTACCGCTATGTGCAAGGAATAAAATTCACCCTTATTCCAATATATATATATATATATATATATATATATATATATATATATATATATATAGAGAGAGGGGGATCGGGATCCCCACTATATAGCATCCCCAATAATCCCCGAAATATTAACCATTAGGGGCTCGTTTGGATCAAGTTTTTGGATTCCTAGGAATAGATTTTCAATTCCTTTCCCATGGGAAAGGAATTCAACATTCCCATACCCATGTTTGGTTAGGTTGGGAGTAAGTAGTTCAAAAATTTTAAAAAAATTATTTTCATGTTTGGTTCACACATGGATAGGAATCTTAATTTATTTAGTTTTACTTTAATACCCTTTCACTAATTTCATGATGATTCACATGTTTGGGATGAGAGTTGAAAATTTGAAAATAAAGTTAGGGTATAACCGTCCAAACAAAATAGTCAAACATCATTCCTAGGAAAGCAAATCTATTCCCAAGAGGGGGCTTGGGAATAGCTTTCCCACCTAACCCCCTCATATTCCCTCCTCATTCCCAATCCAAAACATACCAAACATGGATAAGGAATTCAAATCCCATTCCCAAGCCTAAAAAACTTGAATCAAACGCCCCCTAGATGTAGGGGTGAGCATATAACGGTTGAAAACCGAAAACCGAACCGAACCGAAATATGACAAACGGTTCGATTTTTCGGTTTTCGGTTCGGTTTTCGGTTTTAAAATTTGAAATTTAAAAATAACGGTTCGGTTTTCGTTTCTTGATCCGGGTAACCGAACCGAACCGAAAACCGATTTAGATTTAGTAATTTATTAAACTACCTTCAATCTACATATACTAATATTTTGTAACTCCTAAGAGAGCAATCTCTTCTCCTATTCCCTGTCGGTACTTCTTTGAGCGCTCTCTCTCTCTCTCTTTACCCTCAATCTATATATAGTAATATTTTCACACTATGTAATATAATAATTCATAAATACAATAATGTCATATTTTTAAAATAAGGTAGACATATTGGCTCATGAAACCGAACCGACCAAAAACGAACCGAATTAATTTGGTTCGGTTTTGTTCGGTTTTTATAAAAACGGTTCGGTTTTCGGTTTTGAGAAATACGGTTTACGGTTATTTCGGTTTTCATATATACGGTTCGGTTTGAACCGAACCGATGCTCACCCTACCTAGATGTCTAACATTGTACGGTACCGATTAATCATATTTTTTTCACGTACATACTCTAGCAAAGAAAATCAAACCCAAAAATAGAATGCTTCCTTTCCCCACCTTATTCTCTTTCCTCTGTTCTCCCTGTAGAGAACCCAAAAAAAAAAAAAAAAAATTCCACCTCTCCTCTCTGCTCCCCCATCTCTTCAACGACGACGGCGGCTCTCCCTTCTCGCTGAAGATCACGTCAGGTATTCTCTCTCCTCTCTCCTCTCCATTCTTCTTCTTCTCTAGTCTTCTTATTAAATTTAGGAATTTTCTTGTTTTTTTTTCTAAGCTTTTTTTTTTATTACCAATTCTCCTGTTTATTCCTCATATACAAATCGAAAAAAAAATTTGGAATAAGCAGGAGAATTTTCCAGTTGTCATAAGCAGGAGACAAACATCCATGGGGTTGGTTATCCGTCTATGTTGATTTAAAGTATCTTTGACCTATTGAAAATTTTGAGTTAATGTTTCAATCTGTAATCTAAATTTGTAAACTCAACTTTTTAGCTAACTTAGATATCTTGTTTAATGTTTCTAAACACTTTTTTCCAAAAATTTCACCAGAATTTTTTTTTTTTTTTGAGTTTTTAGGATTTTGTTCACGTCTGTGTTCATGGTCAAACACTGATTTTGTTTTTAATTTTTTTTAAGGATTGGCACATATTTGTGTTCATGGTCAGACTTATTTTTTTAGGATTTAAATAAACCACTAAACCTGACTGGACTTTGAAGAGGTTAGAAACTTCTATTCAGTTGAAAGATATCATTCTTTTTTGCATATTAATATTGATTGATATGTGCTAGACAATGTCTAGCTTCTGAACTCAAAAAATGCTTCGTTCTCCTTTCTAAAAAATATTTATTATGACGTTTCTTCCGGAGTGTGATGCTTGATATTTACTTCTGCTACTTCATAATTTTTACACAACCAAGAATTTATAGTATGCATGTTAAGTTTATTTAATGTCTGTACTCTAAATATTTTATTTTTTGTTTATTCAACAGTGCTTATACTTAATAAAATGACAAATATAGAAAATGTCCAGAATTTAACCAACCAAACTACGGACACTACAAAAGTAGTTGTTTTCCATCAAAACAATGTTGTGGAAGGCCAAGTTTTATTTGTTGGTAAGATTTTCAATTCCCTACAAGAGGCAGAAAATTGCTATCAAGAATATGCAGCAAATAACGGTTTTAGCATCCGAAAGAAAGCTACCGATCGATCAAGACGCGGTCATTCAGATCCAATAAGCGTTAGATATACATGTTGTTGTGAAGGAACCTACAAGCCGAAAAAGATGATTGAAGAAGGAAGTAAAATTAGACGAAGCACTTCAACAATAAAAAGTGGTTGTATGGCTAGGATGCGTGTTCAAAATATAAATTCAAACTTGTGGAAGGTCAACGTGTTTGAAGATGTACACAATCATACCTTGGTCAGCCCAACTAAACGGTTCATATGAGATCTAGAAGACACTTGTCCGAAGTTGCAAAAGCACTAACAGAAAGTTTTAGTCAAGAACGTCTTCAAATTAGTAAAGATTCCTGCACTTTTTGGTGGATGCTCTAATACTCAATTTAATGCTAAAGATCTTTATAATCATTTGAGGTGGGTTAGAGCATCCATCAATGATGTGGGGATGCCGATTCGGTCAGAGTCTATTTTCAACAAATGTGACGAGTAAACAAGGATTTTTATTACGCAATTGATACTGACGAAGAGGGAAGAGCAGTAAACTTTTTCTGGGTTGATGGACGGTCACGCCTGGCCTATCAGCAATTTGGAGATGTTGTTACATTTGATACAACATATAGAACAAACAAATATACTATGCCGTTTGGACCATTCACAGGTGTGAACCATCACCATCAATTGATTCTTTTTGATTGTGCATTAATAGAAAATGAAACCGAAGACACTTTTGTTTGGGTATTTAAGCATTGGCTTCAAGCTATGGAAGAAAAATACCATGTTTCCATCATCACAGATCAAGCTAGAGCTATAAGTAATGCAGTGGTGAATGTATTTCCTAAGAATCGTCATCGTTTTTGTCTTTGGCACATCAAAAAAAAATTGAAGAGAAGTTCAAGCATATCTATTTCAAAAGTTCAGGGTTCAAGAAAGCAGTGAAGCAGTGTATTCATGAAACACGCACAATTGAAGATTTCGAAAATCAATGGACTGCTTTGGTGCATGATTATAAGCTGGAAGACCACGATTGGATGAGTGAATTATATGAGATTCGCCATAGTTGGATACCGGTCTATTGTCGGAACACCTTCTTTGCTGGTATGAATACAACACAACAGAGTGAAAGTATTAACTCTTTCTTCGATGCTTTTGTTACGGCGAAGACAACCTTGAAAGAATTTATTATAAAGTATGATCTGTAATGACCCGCTCCGCCCTAGCGGAACGCCGATTCAAACGGCAAGTGCAACGACTCAAACGAGCCGTCGACCCAAAGAGTTGGCATCGACTTAATGAAGAATCGATGCAAGGCTTACATAGGCCCGTCAAGATGAATCCAGACTTAGACTTTCAAAGGCGCGCTCGGAGAATCGCTCGGCCGATGCGAACATCGCTAAGGTGGGTGGCTCCGATGAACCCGTCTTTGCTTAGCCTAGACACATAACAATACGGACACTATGACGAGAATCGCTAGGCGATAACCCCGTGCATGCTAATAAAGGACTCAACGCACCTAGCTAAGGGAATAATCCCATCTTGTATGCTTGTATAGAATATGGAAAAGAACATGAAAAATGTGAGATCTCTCGCACCGCGCTCTACGCTCGTGCTAAGGCACAAGCTTACATTTATGTTCCTTATGCGTTCAAACAATGAAACAATGAATGTGTTACAACAATGAAACGGGAAGACTATCAATATAGTCGTTCCGAGTAGAGTATAGCAACATCGAAAGACTATGGGACCGATGGGTCGCCAAGGCGACTCCCGCACGGGGAGTTGCATAATGAATGAATGATTGAAAATGTGAATGAACCAACGAATGAAAGAATGAATAAAAGATAAGAAAGAAAAGAATGGTTAGCGGCAGGTGTGATGGGCACGTGCAACGGGGCTCGCTACCCGCGCTGCACGGATGCCAACCTGGTCGATAACGTAAGAAGGCTAAGGGTTAGCCTACGGCTCAGAGACAGTCGTTAAGTTAAAAAGACAAGTTAATACGAAATGGTCGTGGACAAACGGCACGGGCGAGGGGTAGCGATGCCGTGGCCGTGAAGAAAAAGGGATTTCGCGGCATGATCAAAGGGGGGATATGCTGGCCTAGGCAGAATCAAAGGGGGCTTACGGGTTGCCTGGGGGGGCTTGGCTACCCGGGGGACGTAAATGCAGGGTATTTCAAGACACTATCAACGTGTACCAGCCGCACGCTCTGAATAGTTGCGAAATACCAAGGGAAAAAGGGTCCAAAATGGCTTGTGGTGCCAGCGACCGGTGCATATAGAGTTAAGTGGGCTTTGCTGGTGGCGATCCACGTGCAAGTCCTTGCATTGAAATCAAAGTAGTTTAAGTTAACTAAATGAAGTGCCTTCTGAACAAGGCTTGAATATGACACACCAAATAATCGAGAGTACTTCGGTAAAGGAGTTAGAAAACACGCCTACGACGCCCTAGGACCCGAGGCGGGGACACGCCCTTGAACACTGAATGTTATGCGAACTACATTAAGTTGTTTCATATGAATTGTTGACTAACTTGGTTTACTTTGGACAGAGAAGGCCGGACGGTAAGTATGGGTAAGCATGCATATATTTTCATGCGACACTTGTATTCGGCAACACAAGATAGGCTATGAAATATGCCATGAAATTGATCCTAAGGCAAGATTAGAAAGACAATGAATGATAGAGATGCACAAAAGTAAATGAAACGTGTTTGGTAATGATAGTATTATGGGCGAGCTAGCCTCCCCACCAGTGCATAACAATGTACTGATAATCCCACAGTCTGCTTGCAGGAAGCAGGAAACGTCGGCGGGTGCGGAGCTTTTCCCGAACGTGCTAAGGCACGGAGCTACCTCTGGAGCCTTGGAGCGTTGCAAGGAGCTGGAGCACCATATATATGACATAATGTATCAGAACATCGCCATGAATCATTCCATTTTGTAAGCCACTTGGCACGCCTTTTATGTTTCAGAGAGAGATCTTGAGAGACTTGTAAACTCGGCCTAGCGCCGTTTGTAAACTTCTTGAATATCAATAAAGAGTTGAATTTGCTTCAAATTGTGTTCATTTACTTTCCGCTGCAAATGGGGACACTCTGTGCGACTCTGTGGCCTAGCTCAAATTGGTCGTTTCTTGACTTAGCCTTGCACGGGCGCAACCTAGGCCCGTGCGGTATCATGCCTTAGCGAGGACGATCGCTCCTGCGGGAGCGGGGTGTGACAGATTGGTATCAGAGCACGGCTTTACGTCCTCGGACATCATTTCGATTTTCTCTGTTTTGAAAGCTCGTTGAAAACAAAAGAAGTGTACGCTCTCTCTCGTTGTGCCTTGGGATGTTCCATACAATAAGTCTAATATTTTCAAAAGCTCGTACGAGTACTCGGTTGGACGGGATCGATAGGCGAAGGCCTTTGTGCCACCACGACGGACTTGAGTTGGAAGAAACCGATGCTAAGAGTTAGCAAACGCAGTGCGTGCTTGAATGAGCTTACGCTGACAGCAAACGAGTACACGAGACCAAAGTATAGTTCGAACGGGATGGTTATGCACGCAGCCTTTTAGCTAAGTTGTGTAGAGTATCGCGCACCTCGACTTTTGGTGCAATCGAGTTACAAGCGATATCAAGTACCGCTCGGTCGGAAACGGAGATACACTTAGAGTGTATATCGATAGGAACGTTATCAAACTAACGCTTAGGCGTGTACGGAAGATTTATTGGATTTTTGAGGATTAGTGCGAACGATTTAGTATGTCGAGGCGACGTGAGCGATTACGCTAGAGATTCGTCGAACGAATCTGAAGGATGTCTTAGCGCGTGATGCAATTGTGATTGTGGATTAAATAGGATGGCTTGAACCCGAGTGGTGTATGTGATAAGTTCGGAGAAGAATAAGAATGAATATCGACGACTAGATCGTATGGCTCGAATCCAAGTGGTGTATGGATGTTCTTGGAAAATCATTCGAGCGAAAATTGAGGATTTCGAAACACAACGAGTACGTCGGCGAGGCGATGCGATCGCACAAAGCCTTAGAACGCGTCACGCTTAGTTGGTCGTGACTTCGAATGTTTCGAACGAGATGTCGTTCAGACAACTTGTCAATGGACAACGTGTAGTGCCCCAAAATTCGTGATACGTATTTTATACGTGTTCATATTTCTGACCCATATTTCTCATTTTCTTTGATTAGCTAGTTGTGGTTTATTTTCATATTTAGCATTGTGGTTTAATTGTCATTTATCGTTCATGGATTTATTTTGATTAAATGGAGCTTGATTTTTTTCGGATGGGAGAAGGATTGGGTTGGTTCGGCTTGGCTTGGTTTACTTGGTCCATCATGAACCAAGGTGAACCCCTACCTACCACCCCCATCATCATTTATTAACCCCACCCTCTTTCTCTCTCATCATTCACTCTTCTTCTTCCTTACCGTTGCTCTCCACCTACCAAGAGGTTTAGGCAAGTGCAACTTGCTTCTTGAGGGATCTTGATTTTTATTGTTTCATTCTTTTATTTACATGATTATAAACCTCTTTAGAACTTGGAGTTTTTAATTTTGATGGATAGATTCTTCTAGATCTACATTTTAACTTTGAGTTCATGGAGTTTTCTTGGTTTTGATCGACTAAAACTAGTTATTTTCGAAAACTAATAGTTCTATGAGCAAGAGCACGAAATTTCGTATGAATTTGGTTTTTGATTCACCTCATTTCGAGTTAAAATGAAGTTTTTATGGCCAAAACAAGTTTTCTAAATTTTCATGTCGGCTGAAGAATCTGGTTCTGGCGTAAAATGAAATTTTACGCAGGGAAGCTAGCGTAAAATCAAATTTTACGCAGGAAGGCTTGCGTAAAATGAAATTTTACGCAGGGAACCCTGGAAATTGCGTATTTTACGCTGGATTGTATCCAGAATGTAATATTTTACGCAGGGAACCCTGAAATTGCGTATATTACACTGGATTGTATCCAGAATGTAATATTTTACGTAGGAAACCCTGAAATTGCGTATTTTATGCTGGATTTGTATCCAGAATGTGAAATTTTACGCTGGAACCCTCCCCTTTTGCATATTTTACGCAGAATTGAATTTTTGGCTTAAAAAGTGTGCAGAATGACTGTTTTTGCCAAGATAAGCTATTTTTAACCAGAATTTCGAAAAACTTAAAACATGAAAGTTTTAGATCTTTGTCTTACCTTTCCGAATATCTCTGGAGCACCTTAAATTGAGTTCGTATGTGGAAGTTATGCCCCGTCTCCCTGAGCCGCATGATTCCTCCACAACTCTTGCACCCTGTTTATATTTAGTTATTGCATACACGCTTATACCAGATTAGTGTTAATTTTAAATAATGACATGACATGATAGTGACCTGTCGTGGCGCACTCTTGACAGTAATTTGTCATGATATATATATCTCGAATGCTGTTGCGACGGCTAGCATGTCATGACAGAATTGAATGGCCTGGACACCGTGGGTGATTGTGTTTGTACAAAATAAACCGGTAATATTTGCATCATGTCTAGGACAGGGATCCCTGAGTACCACGGTCAGGGATACCTACAGTAATTGACTAAGGCTAATAAACTAGAATAATTCAGTAGACATGAAGAGATTCCCAGCTACAGACAATCCCGTTATCTGGGCGCATTAGTGGACTTGTAGCCTACCGACGAGTAGGGCACATTTCTAGCACACCGTTGCGTGTTGCATTTTCCATAAACAGAAATTCGACCTGGATAACCGGATGGTCTGCAGGGCTTGTGGCTGTTGGGATAATCTCATTACATCTTGCTAGTAACTAGGCCTGTGATAACCCTAGTTAGTTAAAAGTATCAAGCCGTACTCTTGATTGGCCGTGATTGATTGGATGGAGTTTATCCCAGCTTAATCTTGTCCCGATCCTGTACAAGATTGTGACACAACATGATTATTGATGCTTGCCTTAACAATAACGATCGGGGGTCCAGTTCTGTTCAGGCGAAGGGTTAAAACCCCGGTCCTTGTTTGGTTTAAGGGTTGTAACCTGGCTCCCGGAGCAGTTCTGTGTCCTCTTTTCGTTTATTGTCTTATTGCACCCCATGTCATGCTCGTCATGTTTTACCTTACTTCAACAGCATGATTAATTATTTATACTGGCATTAACAATAAAGATCAGGGGTCCAGTTCCGTTCAGGCGAAGGGTTACAATCCCGGTCCTTATTTGGTTTAAGGGTTGTAACTTGGGTCCCGGAACAGTTCTGTGTCCCTATTCGTTTATTGTCCTCACTGTACCAATAGTATTTGAGACGGGTTTCTATTCAGGTGAAGGATTACAACTCCGGTCCTTATTTGGTTTAAGGGTTGTGACCTGGCTACTTGAATGGTTTCCTCGTACTCAGTTTACTGTGGTTATCTCTATTATTAGCAATTCTTTATTTATTATCTTTATTATTCTATTATTGATGTGCTGGTTTTAGTTCCTAAGTGAAGCCTCCTTTGTGGCACTTGCTCTTTCTGGGGTCTGACCCAGCTGGTTTTGTATGGCCAGATATCGGAGCAGTCCCAGAGGATCTACCTAACTTCCAGCCAGATGGTGACCACCAGGCGTAATCCTGACAATGAGTGGGTTGCTTTTTGTCCTCCCACTTTATTGTAAAATTATTCTTTTGAGGCGTTTAGCCGACGAGCATGTGTTAGCTCGATTGCACCTTTACTTACTATCTGCCTACGGACTGTAACATGATTGACAGATCCTAGGGTTGATCATGTATGACTGAACTCTTGCTAGTCTTGACATTTTGTACGACTAGCTTCATGATCATCCAATATTTAATGTTGGGGACGCCTTATTATTGTATATTTGGTGGTCTTACATCTTATAACATTTACTTACTTGCTTGTGATTGAGACAATAGGCTTGTTCTTGACCATAGGAGACTGATGGATTGTAGTTAAACCCTCATATATCTAGACAGCCGTGACCGTATAGTGAGGTGGATTCTATTTCATTATACGTAGCTGGCTATGTACGCCCCCGCTCTCCAGTGTTCTGGTTCTGGGGCATTACACAACGCAAGTTAGAAAACGATTCGGAACGATGAATGAAAATGAATGGTCTTGGTCGAGGAAAACTTAGAGGATCACGCGCACGATTTTGGAATGATTCATATAAATTGTGACTTGAGTTTGGACAACGATCTTGAAACTAGCTTGAGGAATAGCGATCAAACTTGATCTTGAATATCGAGGAAATTGTGGAATATCCAACTCGGACAACAGCATCAACGCACGACTCGAAATCGGTTGCAAAGGAAGATCGTCAGGTTACGCATATCGTCGATGGTATTGAGGCGTATCAAAGATCGATATGCGTTAACTCGGGGGTACTCTGACTCGGCGAATGACGATCGTGCAAATGTCATTGTCCCGTTGGATGTTATACTTGGGATGTTAAAAATGTGTCGAGGAAAAGATAGATTTAGCTCGAGGATTTTCTAGTTGAATGTATGACGGTTAGACTATCAAATTGATTTGGCTTGGATGAAAATATGAATGCTTGAATTTGCTTCGTTGACAACCACAACGTTGACGTTCTTGTCTTATGCGAGCGCAACTCCAGCCTCGCACATGCGTCGCGCCGGATTATGGCGATCACTCCGCGTAAGCGCTGATATGGTGATTCATACAGCGGGAGTGATTGAACTTGGATGGCGTGACAATCTGATTGCTTCAACTTGTGGTTTGATGCGAAGGTGGACTCGAGAATGAATTTGT
Organism: Iris pallida; assembly: GCA_029216955.1. Classification (NCBI taxonomy): domain Eukaryota; kingdom Viridiplantae; phylum Streptophyta; class Magnoliopsida; order Asparagales; family Iridaceae; genus Iris; species Iris pallida. Next base: position 9,531,917 of record JANAVB010004599.1, on the reverse strand, counting down.
GTGCTTGAAGAATTGAACTTGAGGATTGAGTAGGTCCAATCCTCGTATCGAGAAGGGGTTAGTCTAAAACTCAAACAAGAGTTACGCCCCGATGAGAATGATTATTCCGCGGGAGCGTTGCATGGTGATTCATGAACCGCCGTGGATAATTGGACTCGCATGAGATTGGGGTGCAATGTATTGTCGAGCTGGATGACCTCGTGATCGAATACATGAATTGGTTAGAACTGGTGATTGAACGGAATTGAATATATGCAACATAAGTCTTGATGCGAATTAGGTGATCATGCTCGATGTTTAGAAATTTGAGTGAAACAAACTTGGGTAGAAACTCCCGTACAAGCGAACAAATGGTTTGACCATAGGATTTAGAGCGAGCGTCGTGCAACGACCTTGCACGACGAGCCGCGGACCTGACGTGTAACTATGACCCTGTGGGATGACCTAGCGGATAGGCGGACGACCCTATGCTGAGTGATTGAACTTGTGCAATTGACCTTATAGTATCGTCCGGATGGACGATAGACTTGGGGCAGCAAGACTTAGAGTAAGACGGGGAACGTGGAGTGTGCGTGAACGACGATGAGATTGGCCCCAAACGAAGGGAATGATAGGAATAAATGACGCACAAGTAAAGTTGGGATAACGAATTGAATCATTGATTGGAAGACGTACTCGATGACAGTGCAATATTTGGTCTCGAATCGGATGGGAATTACTTAGACTTGGTCGGCTCCGCTAAGAAGAAATCGTATTGATTTCATTGACAAGAGCGCTTGAGAAGCGAATCGAATAATCTCGAGGATCGAGATAAACGATATGTGATACACACATGAGTTCGATTTTAAATTGAAGTTAGCAAAACGATCGGCAAATCGAAACTATCACGAGTAGCTTGTCCGACTTCGCTAATCGCTAAGCTTGGTTGAAATATACGTATTCGGGGGACGCCTTGAATATGTGCACGATCCAAACTCAGCGATATGATGAACTCGAACGCAGCTGCAAGTGGGTGTTGCGATGCGCATAAACGAGTAAGTGAGTTTGCCTCAGATTACGTCTCTCGAGTTTGATAAATTACAACGCACCACGTGCGACCGTTTCAGTCCCATGATACGTCGAAATCGTAACCAAGTCGAAGAAACACTTGAATTGAATAAGTGCCATCAACTCTAAAATGAATGAAAAGTTATCCAATAAAATCGACCAAATGTATGCGACACGGAACTTGAAAAAGGTATCGAGTGTAGTTCGGTGCCATAGAATGATAGAGCCATCCGACAGGAATTGTCTAAGAAACACGACGACACGAGTTAAGGAATGGTAGGATGACCTGCACTCAGGAAGTCTCGAGGACGAGACTTATTTTGAGTGGTGTATTATGTAATGACCCGCTCCGCCCTAGCGGAACGCCGATTCAAACGGCAAGTGCAACGACTCAAACGAGCCGTCGACCCGAAGAGTTGGCATCGACTTAATGAAGAATCGATGCAAGGCTTACATAGCCCGTCAAGATGAATCCAGACTTAGACTTTCAAAGGCGCGCTCGGAGAATCGTTTGGCCGATGCGAACATCGCTAAGGTGGGTGGCTCCGATGAACCCGTCTTTGCTTAGCCTAGACACATAACAATACGGACACTATCACGAGAATTGCTAGGCGATAATCCCGTGCATGCTAATTGTCACGACCCGCACCCTGATTAGGGGCACGAGAAGTGGGTACGTCCAGCCTACGCCGCAGAATCGGCGGTAGAACGCTGTATATAACGTCTGTAAATACCTATGACTAACAGTTAAAATGTACCTGTACAGTATATACTCTCCGAATGGAGGTGACATAGCAATACAGTCTCAATCACAGAATAAAACTAAGGTAGATAGCTCAGAAGAAAGACATATGATAGATGAAGAGTAAAATAAGTCCACAGTCTAATACAAGTCCAGATATATACAACATCCCAGAGTATCAAAATAGAATATAGAAGCTACAGTCTGATAAGCTAGCTGGATCGCAGTCCAGTCAAACCTAGCTAACCTACACTACTCTGGAAGTACAAAATCTAGTGGCTCCACTATAAGGCCACGATCTAAGGCTACACCATCTGACTCGAGCCCATAATAGGTCGAGCAGTCCGCATCAGAATCATCTGTAATATATCATAACGGTATCCTGTCAGGAAAATGAGCAAGTACAAACACTAACAGCAGTTCCATGTGAATTGACAAGTTCTATAAGAGACAGTATAATGAACTACAAGACAAAGATATATGAAGACTTGGGAACCGTTCGGAAGCCGAGTTACAACCCTTAAACCAAACAAGGACCGGGGTTGTAACTCTTCTCCCGAGCAGAACTTAGTCTCCAATCAAGGTATAATGTAAGGCATGTAGAGCATGTGAGTAACTGTATATCATGCATGGTGAGAAAGTACTGAATATAGAACAGAACAAGATATATGACAAGAAAAGTAAATATAAAATGTGCCTCGAACATTATAGCCTAATGTGATCGGTATGGGTCAAGAATCAGGCTTCCAGCCGACCGGCTACAAGTACGTGGACTCGGCCCGGCCGGGATGGTAAGCTATGGAGCAAGTAGTAGCACAGGTCAGGCTATACCCATCGTGAGGTGAGGGTATAGCTATGATACAAGTAGTAACTCAAGGTGGGCATTGATCACACTATCTATAATATTCTCCATCCCCCGAATAGTATACGGATCCGGACATAGCACGTCATGACGCGGGATTTCCAAAGAGGGGAGCAAGTCCTCTTCAGGAATCGGCGTCAATACAAGTACGAGAATCAAGACTAAGCAAGTACCAGTATCCCAAGAAATCCAGGAATGACATCTCATGACAGGAATCTGACAATACTAGTCCGTGAACTATCGTGTCTGAGAATCAAGTAAGACACTACGACTGAATCGGATATAGCAAATATCAAGACAATGAAAACTATCAGTGAATGTACTCGCCTGCTGTCCTGAGCTGTATGGTATATCAATGCTCAGAGCGGTATCAGAAGACCTAAATATGAGATACTGTAAGTTAATTTAGGTTTAAACAAGTTTAGGAATGATTTACAATGAATGATATGCAATCTAGGTCAAACTAGGTCTCACTGAGTCACACTAAGTCCTGTCAAGTCAATCTAGGTCAAATCAAGTTATATCAAGTCAATCTAAGCCTAACCAAGTCAATCCTAGGTCATACCAGGCATCACGGGTCAAAACAAGTCGAAGAAAGTCAAACGAGATCAAGAGTTGGCCTACAGTTGACTTTTGGTCAACTGGTCAACTCTGGTCAACCCTAGGTCAATGGTGACTAATAGTTGACTTTTGGTCAACTACAAAAGTCTAATGGAAATCGGGACTAATTTGGGTAAAGCGTTGACCCAAAGTTGACTTTTGGTCCAAAAAGTCAACCGTGGTCAACCAGGGCCAAGACTAGGTCTAGGCGACTATTTCTAACTATTACCAACCTCTACAACCCATATCCAAGTCCATCTTGAACTTCGAAACTCATATCTTGGCCGTAGGTCAATATCATATTTTACCCTTAAAAAGGGTAAAATTCTAGCTTCGGCAACTATCCAGTTAGCCTACCTACGCTTGATATTTTGACCCGATCTCCCTAGGGTAGTATGATACTAGCCTATACATATAATATCTACCAAAATACCTAGGTAACGTGGACATTCGGTCCACGATACGGCCCGTTGTCAAAATCTTGAATATTTCAAGATACGCACCGATACGGCACGATACGGGCGTCCCACGACCCCGAATTCCACCCGGAAGCCTACCCGCAAAATCTAAATCACGTATTCATGTCCCACGCCAAGTTTCAACTCAATCGGATACTCCGAACTCCGTTTCGCCCTCTAACTCGGTTTTTCCCTTTTCCTATTCTAGCTTTTTCCCTTTTCTTCTAACTTCTTTCAATCTTTCCTTCTAACCTCTAATTCTTTTCCTACTTCTCATTCCATAATCTTTTTCTACTCTTCTCTACGATTCCAACCATATATAATACTTAGATATATATATATATCTATATACTAGGTGAAGGGGGGGGTTTATAGGCCTTAAGCCAAAGGGGGGGCTGTTTCCTGCAGCAGGTAGCTGCTGCTACTGCTGCAGGAAGCTGCTGCTGCTGCTGGATTTTCTTCTTCTTCATCTCCTTCTACTCCTTCCTCCTCTATACATACATATCTATATCTATATATATATATATATCCCTCTATATATATATATATATATATATATCTATATCAATCTATATATATATATATATATATATATATATATATATATATATATATATATATATATATATATATATATATATATATATATATATATCTAACCATCTATAATATATATATCTATCTATATATATATACACAACACTCATACATCTACATATACATACATACACACCCAATCCATATACATATACAAATACTCACTCATATCTCTATATATATATATATATATATATATATATATATATATATATATAAATACACTCTCATAACTATATATATATATATATACACACACATATATATATATATCACTCTAAAAAGAATAAACCATAATTAATCCTTAAACTAGAATTTAGGGGAACCTAAGAAATCTAGGGTCAAGATGTAGAGAATGATCCCCTCTCAAATTTATGTGAAGGAATTAATGCAAAAGAGGAATTTAAGAGGGTTTAAATAACATACCTAAATGTGGATTTGAAGAGGAAGAAGAAGGAGTTGGAAAGAAAGAATGAAGAGAGAGGAAGAAGACTTAGTGGAGAAGAAAGGAGAGGTGGAGGGGGTTTATAACCAGCCATGTAAGGGAGATATTTGTCCCCTTTCATAATTACAAGTTTGCCCCTCTCCTTTACTTTATGAAGGGTTAAATGGTATTAGTGTTTGGGGGTTAGAAAAGACCAAATAAAAATCATAATTAGGCCTAATCACTCATTTGAGATTAGACCAAACTCTTAGACCTAAATGATGAGTTTGGTGGGCCATGGTTAATTAACATGCTAATTACGGCTCAAGTCGAAATTCTCCGGGGTCCCGAATTAACTCGGAATGCGATGAAATTCGAACCCGACTCCTATAATAATTAAATAATAATATTCATGAAATAAAATTCCCAAAAATATTATAAAATAGAAAATTACCATTTTACCCCTAACTGGGAAAAGTGAGGGTGACACTAATAAAGGACTCAACGCACCTAGCTAAGGGAATAATCCCATCTTGTATTCTTGTATAGAATATGGAAAAGAACATGGAAAATGTGAGATCTTTCGCACCGCGCTCTACGCTCGTGCTAAGGCACAAGCTTACGTTTATGTTCCTTATGCGTTCAAACAATGAAACAATGAATGGGTTACAACAATGAAACGGGAATACTACCAATATAGTCGTTCCGAGTAGAGTATAGCAACATCAAAAGACTATGGGACCGATGGGTCGCCAAGGTGACTCCCGTACGGGGAGTTGCATAATGAATGAATGATTGAAAATGTGAATGAACCAACGAATGAAAGAATGAATAAAAGATAAGAAAGAAAAGAATGGTTAGCGGCAGGTGTGACGGGCACGTGCAACGGGGCTCGCTACCCGCGCTGCACGGACGCCAACCTGGTCGATAACGTAAGAAGGCTAAGGGTTAGCCTACGGCTCAGAGACAGCCGTTAAGTTAAAAAGACAAGTTAATACGAAATGGTCATGGACAAACGGCACGGGCGAGGGGTGGCGATGCCGTGGCCGTAAAGAAAAAGGGATTCCGCGGCATGATCAAAGGGGGATATGCCGGCCTAGGCGGAATCAAAGGGGGCTTACGGGTTGCCTGGGGGGGCTTGGCTACCCGGGGGACGTAAGTGCAGGATATTTCAAGACACTATCAACGTGTACCAGCCGCACGCTCTGAATAGTTACGAAATACCAAGGGAAAAAGGGTCCAAAATGGCTTGTGGTGCCAGCGACCGGTGCATATAGAGTTAAGTGGGCTTTGCTGGTGGCGATCCACTTGCAAGTCCTTGCATTGAAATCAAAGTAGTCTAAGTTAACTAAATGAAGTGCCTTCTGAACAAGGCTTGAATATGACACACCAAATAATCGAGAGTACTTCGGTAAAGGAGTTAGAAAACACGCCTACGACGCGCTAGGACCCGAGGCGGGGACACGCCCTTGAACACTGAATGTTATGCGAACTATATTAAGTTGTTTCATATGAATTGTTGATTAACTTGGTTTACTTTGGACAGGGAAGGCCGGACGGTAAGTATGGGTAAGTCATGCATGTATTTCCATGCGACACTTGTATTCGGCAACACGAGATAGGCTATGAAATATGCCATGAAATTGATCCTAAGGCAAGATTAGAAAGACAATGAATGATAGAGATGCACAAAAGTAAATGGAACGTGTTTGGTAATGATAGCATTGTGGGCGAGCTAGCCTCCCCACCAGTGCATAACAATGTACTGATAACCCCACAGTCTGCTTGCAGAAAGCAGGAAACGTCGGCGGGTGCGGAGCTTTCCTCGAACGTGCTAAGGCGCGGAGCTATCTCTGGAGCCTTGGAGCGTTGCAAGGAGCTGGAGCACCATATACAGGACATAATGTATCGGAACATCGCCATGAATCATTCCATCTTGTAAGCCACTTGGCACGCCTTTTATGTTTCAGAGAGAGAGAGCTTGAGAGACTTGTAAACTCGGCCTAGCGCCGCTTGTAAACTTCTTGAATATCAATAAAGAGTTGAATTTGCTTCAAATTGTGTTTATTTACTTTCCGCTGCAAATGGAGACACTCTGTGCGACTCTGTGGCCTAGCTCAAATCGGCCGTTTCTAGACTTAGCCTTGCACGGGCGCAACCTAGGCCCGTGCGGCATCACGTCTTAGCGAGGACGATCGCTCCTGCGGGAGCGGGGCGTGACAGATCAAGCTTTGGAGTCGATTTATGTAAATGAGCGAAAGGAGGACCACGTCTCAACTTACAAACAACGTATTTTGAAAAGTAAGGATGATTTCTGGTCCATGGTGCACGTATCTACACAAGGAATATGTTTGAAAAATTTGAAGAAGAGTTAGGTGAAGCATATCGGCTTAGAGTGGATGAAACTGAAAAAGATGGTGATATTCAATCTTACGTTGTTCGTTACAAGAATGACAACAAGGAAGAGTATGTTGTGAAGATGAACATGACTACAATGGAGGGTTCATGTGGATGCCAATTATTTGTATTTCTAGGAATAACTTGCAAACACTTGTGTAGAGTTTTTGATATACTTTATTTAAGTGAGATTCCTTCTTATTTCATATTGAAGAGGTGGTCAAAAGATGCAAACAAAATTGAAATCGTTTATCAAGAAGGAATCATTATAAATGATCCTCATGTTGGAGAACGAGCAGCAAGAGCATCTTATCTTTTGAAATCTGCAACTCAGTGTGCTTATATGGCTAGTGAATCAGATGAAGGTTTTAAATTGTGTGCAGACACACTTCACAGGTTATTCGAACAGTTGCGAGTATTATATGACACTCTACTTCAAAAGGAGAATGGTCATGAGCCTATAACAGAGCCTATAATAGAGGCTTGTAACAGTAGAGTTGAAGGGTTAGATCCACATGTTTCACAAACGAAAGATAGGAAGAGGACAAACCAAGCAATTGAGGTTGAATGTGCTACTAATGAAAGAATAAAGAGTGGACTTGAGAAAGCAACCCAACAAAAGAAACCAATAGTTTATCAGATGTGCAAAGGCGTTAACGTTGGTTATGACAGTCGCAATTGCTCTAAAAATCCTAAAAGCATTTTGAAGAAAGGTTAGCAAGAGCAAATCGGTATAATTATTATTTTTACTTTAGATACTATGTAGTCCCCACCCCCCCCCCCCCCCCCCCCCCCCCCCCCCCCCCCCTTAATTTTTTGTATTTCTTCTAACCCTACTTTTTTCGCAGACTTGGATGATGTTACAGATTTGCAATAGTCATACAAGCTTGGGCATGAAGTATGGGCGTTTTCTACCAGTGATTACTAGTCTGAGATTGAGGCATTATTGATGCATAGCACCATTCTTTTAGTTAACAATTTATAATATTTTTATTTCTAGTATTATTGATCAGTGATCATAGATGATATGTTTATGTCAAATAAGAGGTGCTTTACTAGACTTGGATGATGTCCCATTGTTGTAGAACTTCTACAACATTTATGTCAAGAGAGGCACATTACTGTAGAACTTCTACAACTTTGTAAAGGCTTAACTGCTGAAATAAAGTTTGATATTTTTGTTCCTCACAACCAGGTTTGCTATTCACACATACCATAAAACTGCTTCAATCCTTTCCCATGAACATTCAACCACTGAAAACTAGAGTATGTAAACATTTGCTAAACCTCAGTTTCGACAGAAAACTAAGTAGAACTGAAACTCTCTGCTGTCTTGAGTGATCCACAAGGCTCTGAATCACGCGCCAGTTCACTACATGCAAAAGGAAGAGGATGAATAGAGTCAATATTTGGTACAAGTGATTAGTTAAGATCACCCCCTCAAGTTTCACTTGCAGAAAGAGGCATCATTGGACACGAACGAGTCTTACAGTTTTAGTGTTTGGCAGAAAATTTCCAAACTCATCCAGCAAATCGTAGTTGTCATGAAAGACGTCTAGAATCTGCAAAGAAATCAGTCAAGATCTTTCAGAACACCTATTCCTAAGATAATTATACTAGTACTTTGTACCAGCAAATGAGACTTTTGCTTTGAACACCCAACTATATCATCATTACATTGACTGTAGAAAATAAAGAGAGTACATTGCTACTCTATGGGATAAGATTTTATTAGGGCTCTTGGCCAATATTTATAGGACTATAAAACATACAAAAAGACATCACTAACTGCAACTAGAAATGAGAAATACATAAAAAACAATAAATGCATAAAATGAAGATAACTAATCTACTCTCCAACAGTAACGAATAGAAAAGAGCTGTATATATCCTAATTGTGCTCGTATATCTCAAGAAATCAAAATTTGAGGGTGCACAATGCTAAACCTTAGGTTGTATAGGTATGTTGATTGAGATATTGTCCGGATTTCTATATTCCTAGGAATAAAATGTCCGGACATCAAATTCTATGGAAAATTTTATATTACCATGTTTTGTATATACAATATTGCCAAGAATATACAATTCATGTACAAGAATATAACATTCTTGATTTATGATAAGTTTTGGGGGGGAATAGATTTCCATATTTGTGTGAAAATTGTATTATGAGGAATTAAGTATTGCCACGATAAAAAAAATTAAAGCATGAAATGAACATAGTAATTATTTACCGATCCTCAGGTTTTAAATTGCCTTGTACCAAATGCACCTCATAGCTAATATGATGAGGAAACACACCTTTTTGAAAGAGTCATGAAGAGACTTTTTCCCAAAGCGAATCCTTTTCAAAATATCTAAGAAGGATTCATATCTTTCAGTATCATTCCGAAACCGTTCCTATATAAGAATACATGTTTAGAGAATGTCTGGAATATTCTTGGTAATGCAGAAATGAAAAGATAAATAAGAAAAAGAAAACAAGAGATTCAACTCTTATACCTCCACTTTTTTCGTAAAAGCCAAAGCATGAATCAGTCCAACAGGCTCCAATTTCTTAGCAGTAATTTCGTTATCTTTTTGGCAGGAAGGAGTTGAATCCCAAAATCAGTACAGGATAGCATTCCAACAACTCACTGGCACCTTTAACAAGCCTCTTGATGCCAATCCTGACAAAAAACATTGGACAGAAAGAAATAGTCAGTATAAATCTAATGAAGCGAGATGGATTATTTCTAATGTGGTAATAATGAAAAACATCCGAACCTGCGGTTCAGATAATCAACCAGAAGTTTAATAAACTCATCAAACTTGGTCTGTTCTCCGTAACATTGAAAGACACCTCTGACAGCCTTCAGATAGGACTTAACATAAGCCAGATGCTCCTGATTAGTACTAGCTGCAGCAGTGGTGGCGACACGGACATCCACAGACCATCAGTATGTCAGAATTAAACAAGACTTCTGTTAGAGATTAGATATATTTGAATTTTATCTTAGATATAAATAAAGTGTACAGCTGCATTTATCTTGAGAGAGATTCTATTGTATTGTTGTATTTACCTCTAAACGATATGTTAGGTTCATTTGAGTCGATAATAAGTTGTACAATGAATGAGAAAACATTCTTTTGTAATCTTCTTATTAATTTTACATGGTATCAGAGCCAAATTTAATGGCTTCATCCACTCTTACACTACAAACAACAACCCCAACCATCCAAGATTATGATCTCAATTCCCCTCTCTACCTCCACCATTCTGAAAACTCAGGAAATGTCCTTGTTTCCAACCCATCAAAAGGAGACAATTACCGAACATGGGATCTTGTCAATCATATGGTCTTTCAAGCGAAAAAAAAAAGCTTGGGTTCCTTGATGGATCTATATCAAAGTCAGCTGAAACCAATGCCACTTCTTAACATTGCAACCATTGCAATAGCATGGTTGTCATGGCTGGTTACTGCTATCTTCATCAGTATTGCCAACAACTTACTCTACACCTCCACTGCAAGAGACGATCGGGTTGACTATGATTGCTTTTCTCAAAAACGATCAAAGCCAGGGTACACACTCTCCTTTTCTCTGTGATGGAGATATTACCCAAAGTAACCCGATCAACCAAAACGGCCCAACAAGAATCAACCAAAAGCATTTTATAAGACAAAGCTATGTGGAAAGCCCGCGAACTGAGCCCACACATTCAAGAACATCTAGAGGAAGAAAATTCCATGAATATTCTCTTGGGGACTACTACTTTGGTTATTTGGTAATTATACCAACTTGCCATCCAAGGCACAAAATATCTTTCGGCACTTTGGTAAATAATGAGGCTTGCACTGCAAACATCTACTCTCCTATCTTGCTGAAAAATTGCCCCCAATTCTCATGGCAAAGGTATGATTCTCTACAAAAGCTAACCCTAACAATTCGTTAAATTTCCATTTATTATATAATAGTCTAATTTGGGCATTGGAGGGACTCCGTCAAGGAAGTTCCCATCTCAATTTGCAAGCTTTCGTGTAGAAGAACCACAGGGGGAAGGATGAATGGTGATCCGAAGAGACGGTTGAGGAAAAGGAGAGATTTGATCAGCCTCCAAATAGCTTTCATTTGGGCTTCTCTATCAATTTGAGACCTGGTGTACCTTTCTTCAACTTTCGGCTGGAATAAATGTACAGATGCACATGATGCACACCTCCTAGTGCTAGAGCTTTCAACTTTTTCCTCTATTCTTGGGATTAAAATACTAAGTTTGTATTTGCAGAGGCACTTTCACCTACTTTAGGTCGTCCTCGTGATCAGACAATGCTATACGCCCACCCGCAGACGTCAACTCAGTTAAACTTTCGGAGGTCTCACTACCCCGAGTTGTCTATGCGGTCGAACAGTGCCATGCACCATCCCGCAGGCACAACTAAGCTAAACTGCCGAAGGTCTCATAACTCCAGGTCGTCTGCGTGGTCGGACAGTGCTATGCACCCACATGCAGACGTTGCTTAGTTAAACTTTCAGAGACTTTGCAACTCCAGGTCACCAGCGTGTTGGACATTGCTAAGCACCCATATGTAGGCCTGGCCCTATGAAAATTCCGGAGGTTTGGCAACTCTGGACAAGTCTGCATGTCGGAGAAGTGCAAAGCACCCACGCGTAGACACAATCGAAACTTGTGTTTACCACAAGTAAATGAGATTGACACTTTATCTTCTTTCTTAATCAAAATTGCAAGTGTTTTTTTTTTTTTTTTTTGCTTTTTTGTCTTTTTGAAAAGGTAAGTAGTTTCTATTAATATCCTGTTAAAAAATACAAAGAAATACAGGAACTCGTTAGCCCCCTCTTACACTGGCACTCCATTTTGAGGAATAACTCCCCAAATTTTAAATAACTCAAAATCCTTACCCTGTCCCCCACTCTTCTTCAAATTGCCCAGCCCATTAATGTCTAAACATCTCTGATAATCCTCTGGAGCAACCATTGGGCCCTAACTCTTCTAGATCTTCAAATTGCCCATTAACATCTAAACATCTCTAATAATCCTCTGGAGCAACCATTGGGCCCTAACAGCCTCATTATCGAAAACTGTTCTAATTCTCTCCTGCCATAAGTGTCAAAATGTTGTGTTAAGTGCATGCCTAACTAAGATAGACTCTAAAGTGCCTTTCTTGTTGAAACTTTTATATATCTCTGATAGTATTTATCAAATCCTTCCTAGCATCCACTTTCAATTGAGAAGGCAAAATTATAATCTTCATTGTAAATAGTAAAGGCTTGCCAACCAAGCCTTTCTATAACCCTCCCTTGCTTCAACTAGGGGTCAAACCATAGGGAAGTTGTTCTACCATTAACAATAACACTTCTAATTGCAGTCAAAAGCAAGTTTCTAGATCCTAGAATACCCTTCCATATAACAGAAGTCATTATCCTCTTGAATTACCCACAAATTCCTTCCTCTCTTGTTCCTCATCCACTCACTCCACATGCAATCCTAAGCAAGAAAGTTCCATGCTCTTTTAATCTGCAATCCAAGCATTAAATCACTAATTTTTCTGATACCCAGACCTCCCTCCTTTCTTGGCTTGGCTAAGTCTACCCAGCTAATGGCATGCTTGGTTGAACTCCATAAGAACTTAGCACATAGTGCATGAATTCTGCTAATGAGCATTTTAGGCAACTTAAACACTTGTAGCCAGTAAACAACTATGTTACTGATAACTGATTTAATCAGCTCCAGTCTGCCAGCACATGAAAGTAGCTTGGATTTCCACCCCTCCATCTTAACTATGTTACTGATAACTGATTAAATCAGCTCAAGCCTGCCAGCACACGAAAGTAGCTTGGATTTCCACCCCTCCATCTTCTTCTGCATAACTCAACCAACTTGCCCTTCTCTGATGATCAATAACCTTATTAGGTAGGGTAACCCCCCAAACAGGGATTGGCAGTGTACCCTCTTTAATACCCATTAATTGAGTAACCAGGCATTTATTCTTACAGTGTTTGCTATAGAATATCTTACTTTTCATAGCATTCATTGCCAACTCAGTTATCGGTTCCAATTTAGCAAAGATCTCCTTGATAGACACTATAGCTTCAGGTGTGGTTCTAGAAAAGACCAGGACATCATTAGCATATAACAAATTTGAGATGATAGGCCGGACCTTAATTTGCAGAGGAGAAAACCTTCCTGAAATAACCTCTATGTCAAACAATGTAGACATATGCTTCCTAGCTACAACAAACAAATAGGGAGACAAAGGGTCTCCTTGCCTTAGTCCCTTATTGCTATGGATAAATCCTTCTGGCTGTCCATCAATCAAGATAGAAAAGGAAAGGGAAGAAATACACTCATGTATTAGTTCCACCCAATGTGAGTTCAACCCATGCATCGTAAACTATGACAAATAAAATCCCTGTTAACTGTATCATAGCCTTCCCGAGATAAACTTTTATACAAGCCCCCTCCGTTCTTGTCAAAATCTCTAATCAATTCATGTGCTAGCATAATGTTATGCCCTACATGTCTCCCTTTGACTAGCAGAAATCAATATTGAAGATAGAATCCAGTCTGCTACACACGACCCTGGTAAATATAGTGTATAGTTGCATATATCTTAGAGATATCTACGGTTGCATTTATCCTAGATTGTCAACTCACATATCGTATCGTGTATCAATTTGCTTGTGTAGTATCGCATAGCATATCGTGTGTGATAAAGTAACTCTACTAGTTTAGGTCTATAATTCTAAATCCATAGTGGAACATTCTTTAATATAATTTTATATTTTCTCATAAATATTTTAATTTCTCCATCTTTACAAGTCTATCTAGTTCCATAATGGGATTCTTATGTATACATTACATGACTCAATTACATGACCCAAGTTTTTTAAAAAAACGATACTACCTATCAGCCAATATGCATCATATCGGCCGATAGATAATGAATTGGTAATATATTGTATCGTAAGATAAGTATCATGACAAGATACTAACAACATAGCATTTATCCTTAAACTACCTGCAAGTTTTATTTGAGTTTAGCTTGATGATAGCAATCCTACTGTATAGAATAAGTTATGCGTATGAGAAAACATACTTTCCCAATCTGTTTATCAATTTACAAATAAAAGACTCACATTGTCACAGAGAGTGAAGATGATAAAAAAAAGGACAAGGATTGAGATCATAACTATAAGATCATTTCATCTGAGTTTCATTTCCAATGCAAAAACCAACATCTAATATCTCCCTCACAAAAAAATAAAATAAAACTCAAGTATGGGCTTCCTTAGGGACTTGATTTTACAGTGAACTTATCTTGATTGGAGTAGATTCAATGAGATTTATTACGAAGACTCAAATCAAGGGCAGTCAACATTAGTGATTTTGTGTTAGTCTAGAGTAGTGTCAGATGGAAAGATCATAAGTGTCACATATAGAACAAGATGACAAGATAAGATGATTAGAATGTTCTTGTACCATTATATATGGGATTTAATAGGATTTAGATGTAATCAAAATGTTCTTTCCAAACTACATGATCAATAATGAATCTAGAAGCACTAACTTTTTATGTACCAGTAAAAAGTCAAATCCTATTAGTGTGCAAGATGTTTTGAGCAGCATTACTTATTAAGGCAAGCTCCTTTGGAAAAAAGAAGAAGTTCAATTTATAAACTAAATCTAAGAAAGGTAACCAAATAGACTATGCTGGCATACAAGTGATGCTGAAAGGAAGGAAAAGGCACTGAAGTTCAAATTTAGAAGCTAAATTTCATTAAAAAAAAGTCAATTCTGTAGAGGAAGAAGGTAAACATACCTTGTTTTCATTTCTTTCTTATTGTCGTCTGGAGATGACGTAGAAGAAGCCATGGCCTAGTAGTATACACAATTAGATTTCAAAGTGAACAAAACAAAAGACTAATACTAACAATATAACTTGCATACATTATTATGAACTATAAAATTTCCACGTACCTTCCACATAAATTCGTTCATAGTTACATCATACTTCCAACCCAATTGTTTCCGACATTGACAATGTTAAAAAGATTTTACAATGAATAATCAAATATGTGCAAGCATTATGGCAAAATTTCAATTGGATACCAGTTAGGAAGATATACAAAAACAAAATTATCCTGAAAAATAATGTCATATATATATATATATATATATATATATATATATATATATATATATATATATACATTATAAATTGAAGACATACATGCAGTCATATTTTGAAGTAAATAATACAAGCTTATAATATATATATATATATATATATATATATATATATATATATATATATATACATTATAAATTGAAGACATACATGCAGTCATATTTTGAAGTAAATAATACAAGCTTATACATTGGTTACAAGAGATGCTGCAATGTTCAACAATTTTAGCATCAAATTAATAAAAAAAAGCCTATTAAGAAATCCATTCCTGGAAAAGCAAGAAACATAACACTTGTCATTAATGTATCCCTCCTCCGCAAACGCACTTCTATTGCCACATGATGAGCGATGAAGGCCATGGGGCCGCAAACTTCCATGACCCTTGCAATCGGAAATCCCCAATCTCCCGAGGACGACCCTCGCATCCAAAAATCACCTATTACCCGAGCCCTCGAGACCGTAAACCCCCTATGATGACCCTCATAGCCATAATTTCCTATTTCCCAAGGATGACCCACATGGCAACAAATCCCCAATTTTCCAACAGTGAGCTGGGTGGCTACAAATTCCCTACTTTCAAATAAGGAACCTCGTGTCTGCAAATCCCTTATTTCCCATTATAACCCTCGGGGGGCCACAAATCTCCTATTCCTGATGGTGAACCTCATGTTGCAACTCTCTATTTCCTAACGATGGCCCTCGTGGTTGCAAATTCCTATTTCCCAACGACAACTCTCACGGCCACAAATGCCCTATTTTCGATGATGATCCTCATGTCAGCAAATCCATTATTTCTGATGCGATCCTTATGAACGTAAAACCCCTATTTTCCAACAACGATCCTCACGCTTGCAAGGTCATCAATAAATTACTAAACGTTGGTGTAATAGGAATGACTTCTTTTACCACATCAAGAACGACATGAAAACATTTCCATAGAAAGTCAAGATGAACTTCTAGAAAAAGGGTTTCTAGATGCTATATTTAGAAAAAAGAGATCAATAAACTTTCAAAGGGAAGTTAATACATCAATATTTTAGCAAGAATCGTATCCTTAAAAAGAAGAAGATAAGCATTGAGGAAAATAGTCTAGTCTAGTTCTTGTTGGGATTTCGTGAATAACAAAGGAAAAAGAAAGAGAAGACTTTTGTGAACAAACCTTCTCAGAATTAAGCTCTTCTTCTCTTTAGCTCTCTTATTTGATTCTCTCTCACTCAGACAGTTTGGTTTTGTTGACCTTACTTCTCAGTGTTTTAAGGGGTGGAAAATGGGCCATGCCACCCTACGGTTCTTGACACAGCCCAGAAGAGAATAACTATAGTATTTTGTACCATCAAAAACGATATCATTGAACTCCCCAGCTATAACATCAGCACATTTAACTGATGGAAGAGATTTTTATGTCCTAATTGAGCTCTTATGTCTCAAACAATCAAAATTAGAGGGTATAACATGCTCAATCTTGTAGCTAATACGATTGGGAAGTGCATACCTCTCTGTAAAATCTCGAAGATCAGACTTCTCTTAATAGCAATCGTTATTCATAATGCCTAAGAAAGATTCATATCTTTCCTTATCTGCCGAAACCGATCCTACATAAGAACACGTCTGGACAATGCCTTTAATATCCTTGGCAATAATCATTACATAATCATTAGTTTCATATCTTTTGACATGCTTCATTTTCTTAGCATTGATCTCATATCACTTTGGCCGGAAGGAATCAAATACCAAATCAATATATGATGCCATTTCAACAATTTTCCTCTCCCGTTTAAGAAGACTAATGATGTCAAACCTGAAAAATAAACATAGGACAGAGAAAGAATACATTCAGCATAAATTTAATGAAACAAAGTGGATTGCTTCTGCGGTGGTCATAATGGGAAGCATCTGAACCTATGGTTACGACAATCAAACTTTGACTCTTTTCTTTTATGTTGAAGAACATGCTTCACATCCAACAAATAGATATTGGCCGAGTCCCACAATCCAATTGAGCATTCAGATTCACAAGTTAGGCGGCAATATAAAGTGAGAGAAGAATTATATATATTATAATCATTTTAAAATATATCTAAAATCACCTGTTATATATATATATATATATATATATATATATATATATATATATATATATATATATATATATATATTCCATGAAAATTAGAATTTTTTCAGTTTCTCACATTCAATTAAAATCCAAAGAAAAAATTGTAGTAGAGGCTTCTTCCAAGCTCGAATGGTGACGAGAGACAGAATCAATAACATCATCAAGAAAGCCTTTATGCCAAAGTTTTGGGTCGACGGTTTGAATTATTCCTTCCATTCGGCTCTGTTAAGGATCATGTCCTCTGTAACACTAACGAAATTCATATATTTTTTTAACACTTCAAACCTTGTTCCTTCAGGCCTATCTTATATGAGCATCTATTAGTCTATGTTGCACATGTCAATACCATCTAATTCGATTTTTTCTCATCTTGTTCATGATTGTGTCACCTCTAACTTCTCACGTATACACTCATTTCTTATTCTATCCTTTAATGTATTGTCACTCATCCATCTTAACATAACATTCTAATTTTGGCTACATCAACTTTCATGTTATTTCTTACAAGGCTCGCAAGATCGATATCAAAACTTTCCTATGAGTATCGGGACCGGTGGCTATCGACAGTTTCGGATCGGTGTATCGAATTTTTGGGTATCGAAAAACAAATAATTATTAATAAATTATTAAAATCTTAGAAAAAAAATATTTTATATATTTAGACATAGTTTTAAGTATTTTCTATTATGTTGTTTTAGCGGTTTTGAAATTGAATGAAACAACCTTGATGATTGGTTTGCCTACGATAAATAAGTTTTTTTTTTTTCATTTACATGCTTTTACAACCTTGTTGATTGGTTTTCTTCATTCAGTTGTCTCTACCGAATTAGCTGGAAAAGAGATCATCAACGTCGATATCGGTTAGTATCTATAGCAGTCAGTTTCGAATCAGGATATGCCAAACTGTATCTATATTTACTGTATCGTATTGGTATCGGCCAATACTACAAACTATGGTTTCCTAATTTCCCAACGCTCTAGTCCATAAAGCATGGTTGATATTATAAAAGTCTTGTAGAATTTTTATTTCAACTTTAGATGTAACTTGCAATCACAAGGTACTTCAAAAGCACTCGACGATTTCAACCATCATGTTTTAATTCTATGCATGATATCTTTCTCAATCTTGCCTTCATGATGAATAATTGATCCTAAATACCGAAAGCTATCACTCTTAGGCACAACTACATATGTCCTGGGCACTTTGTGACAAATCTAGCAGTTAGTAGCATGTGGTATATTACCAGGGAGCATGGTGGGTGTTCGGAATTTGACATTATGTCCAATTAGTTCTTCAATACGGCGTCAATCATGGCATCATAGTGAAGTCTGACATTTTCTATTGTAGCAGTAATCATGACGCTAGGCATTTTCATATATAGCGCCTGAGTAAATGGAATTTCAAACAGCAATGTAAAGGATAGGATTATATATTGTAGACTGGGAATCACGAACGTTCCAAAATTGGTGTGCGTCTTCTTGTCTTGTTCATATTTGTCATGACATGGACACTCCAAAACCACTAGAAAACTATCCACGGGACCACGAAATGTGCCTGCATCGTGGTTATTCATGTCCGTGCAATCTAGATAGTAATGATCCATTGGTTCCTGTGTGTATCATGTCTGTACCAGTGTCTGTGTTCGCAATCGTGCAACATAGACAACCACTTATATACCTAGTTGAAAATGTTCATATCCCATACCCGTATCGTGTCAGTACATGCATTGTGTTTTGTTGGTATCCACGCATGACTTTAAATTTTGATAATCCTCCTTTTGATAGTTTGTTAAACACAACTTTTTGCTAGACTCACATTCTGCTAAACCTGAAAATTTCTGTTGGGATGCAAATATCTACCATAATGAAAATTATGCTATGAAGCAGAATTCTGCCAGATGTTGAAAATTTTGCCAGAATGTAGAATTATGCAAGATTCTGAAAATGATGTTGGGTTGTAGAATTCTAAGAGTTTTTGAAAATTCTATGGTATGCATAATTTTGCTAGATACTGAAAACGTAAGTTGACAATTTTTTGCGTCTCTTCTCCAACTGGAGGTCTCAATATATAGGGATTACGGAGAGTATAAAAGGAAACAAGGATTGCTAAAATCACTCCTAACAAATCTAACTAAATCAAATGAAATCTTGACATATTATAGAAATATAGCAGGGAACAATGATCTTGACATATTATGCACAACTATATATAGCATAGAATAATGATTAAAATGGTAAGAAATCACAAAGATTAAACACTCTCCCGCAAACTCGGTAGTCCGTGAGAGACAAGTTTGGACCGCAGCATAGTAAAGCGGTGCTTATGAAGCCTTTGGTGAAAATATCATCAAGTTGATCCGGAGACGGCACAAAAAGCACACGATGGAACCGAAAAGAAGACTTTTTCTGATGAAGTGGTATTCAAGCTTAATATGTTTAGTACGAGCATGGAAGACAAGATTGGAGGTCATCTACGTCATGTTGAGGTGATCATAGAACATAGTGATGTGTTTAACTGGAGGAAAGTTAAGTTCACCAAGGAGATGTGATATCCAAGTAGTCTCTACACAAACATGTGCAAGTGAGCGGTATCCAGCTTCGGCACTGGAGCAGAAAAATGTAGGTTGATTTTTGTAGCAGTCCAAGAGATGAGATCAGTGTTCTAAATGGCGGCTCTCTAGCCCCCTAGGCGGCGCCTAGGCGGTCTCTCTCTGCACCGCTTTTTGGTAGGCGGTGGAGTAGGCGGCCAACGGAGGTTAGTGGCACAGGCGGAGGTGAGGCGGCGTAGGCAGATGCCTAGGTGGAGCAACACCTAACAAGATATTTTGGCCAATTTTTTTAAAAGTATTATAGGCCTATGTTCACTTTTACAAACTAAAACTTTATAAATCTTTATTCTACTACTTAGTTACGCATGGAACATCCTTAAAATATGCCTGTTATGCAAAAAAACAGTGGTAAAATAGTAAAAAAAAGTTCAAAATGTATCGACTGCCTAGACGGCACCTAGTCGGTACCTAGGTGGCCTAGGCGGTAGGCGGACTCTCTCCGCCGCGCACCCGCCTACCGCCGTTTAGAACCTTGGATGAGATTGGATCCTAAGAAAACGCACAAACCAGTAGTAGAGCAACGAAAAAAGAGGCAACCTGCCCAGTCTGCATCGTAGACCGATGATTGTGAACGGTCCAGCTAAGAGGCAAAAGATGAGGCTAAAATCATGAGATCCTTTGAGACACCAAAGGATCTGTTTGGCAACAATGAGGTGGGGATAGCAGGTTTAGCTCATGAACTGAGCCACATGACGAATAACATAAGCAATACTCGAGAGAGGGGTATTGTAGAGAACTAACCAGTTAATGATACTCAGTAGCATCTGAACCAGTATTCGCTGAGAGCAAACTGGGGTGGAGCACGACTTACACTCTGTCATGGAGAACTTTTGAAGGAAGTCAGGGATATATTTAGTTTGGGAGAGGTGTAGAGAGTCCAAAGAATAGATTGCCTCGAGACCCAAAAACAAGGACATAGAGCCAAGGTCACAAAGCTCAAATCAGGACCAACCAGTTAATGATACACAGTAGCATCTGAACCAGTATTCGCTGAGAGCAAACTAGGGTGGAGCACGGTTACACTCTGTCATGCAGAACTTTTGAAGGAAGTCAAGGATATATTTAGTTTGGGAGAGGTGTAGAGAGTCCTGAGAACGGAGTGCCTCGAGACCGAAAAACAAGGACATAGAGCCACGGTCACAAAACTCAAATTCATTCCCAATAGCGGTAATAAAGGACGTCAGGAGAGCAGGAGTATTACCCGTCAGAATGATGTCATCCACTTAGAGAAGCATAAGTAGAATCACAGAATTTGAACGGTAGATGAAGAGAGTGATATATCTTGCTTTGCATGAACCCAAACTGGAGAAGAAAACTGCTAAGGTATTGAAACCAGACTCGATGAGCTCGTTCGCAACCATAGATGACTTTTTGTAGAAGATATAGATGACTTTTTGTAGAAGATATACATGAGCTTATAGGGATTATAGAGAGTATAAAAGAAAACAAGGATTCCTAAAATCACTCATAACAAATCTAAGTAAATCAAATCAAATCTTGACATATTTTGCAACTATATATAGCATGGAATAATGACCTTGACATATTTTGCACAACTATATATGGCAGAAAATAATGATTAAAAATGTAAGAAATCACAAAGATTTAACAAAAAATTCGCTAGGATGCAGAATTTTGAGAGATTCTGAAAATTCTGCTGGGATGCAAAAATTTATTAGATTCCAAAAAAACTGCACAAGAGCTGTTGCAAATAGACAATCGAAGCTCTAAATAGCAGTAAACTGCTTGAAATTATTCGTCAGCAAGGGGTGGTGAAAATCACCATTGTTCAAAGCAAGATTCGACCCTCGTCATCGAATCACTTCCAGGAACCAGTAAGTTCGTTAAGACCCTTGTGAGGAGACTGTAATGGTTCATTAAAACCCTTGTGAGGAGAACAATGAAGCTTCTTTGAACTCGCTTTGAGCACGAACTGATGTTGTTGCTCTTCTTCAAAACAGGAAGTAGAAGATAAAGAAGAAGAGGAAACTCATCAAAAGAGTGTAAGCTCTCTCCAAATAGCACAACCCTATTTATATGAAGTTATACATGTAACCGTCCCACAAGCCCACATGGACCCCACTTGGGGTGGTTGTTGGGGAATATTTTCCTGAAAATCTGGGCAGTTAATCGTCCCACAAGTCCACGTGGGACGGTTGACTAACCAACTACCAAAGCAGCGCTCGCATTATGTTCATAGAACGCACGTGCAGCACACAGAACGGCGCATAATTGCATGAACTCGCAAAATGTTGCATAACTGTGTACATGCAAAGTGCGTCACCAAAGCGCCACTTTGCGTTCTTCGTCCTCGCTATGCACCCGAGTCTGAGTCGCATGGCCCGCGCCGAAGGGTCTTCACAAAAAAAAAAGTGACAAAAACTAATATTTCAGGTGGGATTTGTACCTTGCTCACTAGAAAAAATATCCCAGAATACGAACCACTTGAGCTAACACTCCTTATGTGTTTATGTAGATAAATGATCACAATTGGGGTTATCCACACTGGTGGGACCGGGTCACTCGTGACCAAATTCAAATATATCCCACTATTGTGTCCGTACAAATACCCGTGTCCGTACCCGTCCGACGTACGTAATGATACAAGCACGGATACTTGAACAACACTAAAGTAATTATACAAACCCCACCGTCCAAAAAGCGAAGTACACATGAAATTAAGCACTTTCTATAATGCACGGACACGATACGTATATGCAATCGGTTCTTGTGTACCATAGAGTATCTTAGACAGTGCGTCGAGTCTGATACGTGCCGAAGACCGACGTGACACAGAAATGAGCAACCGGTCTACGTACGAGGCATTTCCGCAAACATCTACCAGTCAAATGAAGAGGCGAGGACGAGCTCACAAGCCCAGCGGCAGAGAGATGAAGGTGCAAGTTGTGTAGAAGGAACTACCTGAAGCTTTTTTGCAAACACCTGGTGGGCATCCAAAACCACCATAGAGCAGAGAGGAGGAGACCTCTCCCTCCGAATAGGGTTGGCTCCATCCGTTCGTCTAGTTATGCCGCGTGATCAAAGTGACGATTTAGCAACAAAATCTACGACGGATTTTTGCACACTATTCTTTTGTTCATAAATTAGTGGAGAAGGAACAGTAATTAAAAGAAAAGAAAAAAAAAAAAAAACTGACGAACCGAGGGAAAAAACGCCGGTAGACCTAGGCTGATGTGACCCCCAATACTCCTGCTAGTACCGGATTCCACCATCTTCCAATAGGAGTTGTCACGTCAGCACGGTCTACTGCGTGCAGTCCCTCCTCTCAGTTTGTAAGGCGTATAGTTCGAATAAAAAGGGTGTCCCCACCCCCTATTGGCCCTAGCCTCCATGCTAGCATCGGATCCCACCGGTCTCCAATGGAGGGTCGATGCGTCAGTGCAGTCTACCGTGCATGGTCCAGCATCTCTCTAATAAAAAAGGGCTAATTAGC
This sequence comes from Iris pallida, assembly GCA_029216955.1. Taxonomy (NCBI): domain Eukaryota; kingdom Viridiplantae; phylum Streptophyta; class Magnoliopsida; order Asparagales; family Iridaceae; genus Iris; species Iris pallida. Next base: position 9,508,428 of record JANAVB010004599.1, on the reverse strand, counting down.
GTTTAGGCCATGGTTTTTATATCAGCTTAGAGTTCAAGCCATAACATGTCCAATCGAAAAGTTTGGACCCTAAAAATAAATTGGTTACTTTTTTTTCCACTATATCCTTAACATGAGTACAATGTCAACAACCAAGTAGGGGTGAGCATTGGTATAATTGGTCGAATTTTTTTATTTTTTTAATCGGTATTTAAAAAATCAATATCAATATCGTACCGTTTAGAATCGGTTTTTTATGTTTCGATTAAATCGGTATTCGGTCGATTTTTGTTCGTTATCGGTATTTTACCAATTAACATTTGATCAATCAATACACTTAATATTATAGAACCTTTTAATCTATAAATATTTTTTTTATTTTTTTGGAAGCATTCAATTTCAAAACCAAGTCTCTACCAACACCTAAAAACGAGCTTAAAAGATCAAGTTCATTAAGTTTAATTCTTAGTATAAATTTAAGTACACCAAAATTTACTTTAAAATTCTATGAAAATACAAAACATAAGCTTAAAAGATTAAAAACTCAATTCTTAGCGTTCTTAACATAAGTACAAGTCCACCAAAATCCATTCTAAGTTCCAAGAAAATGATTCTCAATTAAAACGAAGATAAAAATAAAAATAGGTAGCATAAAATTAATCACTAAAAACATTATATTATATTATATTATATATATATATATATATATATATATATATATATATATATATATATATATATAATCGAAATATAAACGTTTCGGTTCAGTATTTTTTGGTATTGTACTACACTCGAAACGTTATCATTATCATTATACCATATTTTAGTCGGTTAGGCAATTCGGTATCAGTACATAATTTTCGTTCGATTGTTTGAAATATTTTTTATCGGTATTCGTTAGATTTTTTGGTAGCGGTCAGTATTGTTCACCCCTACAACCAACATATGTTAGAAATGAGGGAATAATGGAAAAGAATGAAACCCAAAATAAAAAATAAGAGTCCAAACTTTCCAGATTTCTTGTTGGACATGTTAGGACTTAACGCAAAGCTGGTATAAGATTCAGGGTCTAAACGATAATTGGCCCAAAAAAAGGAAGTCAAATGTTAAGGACTACATAAATTATTAGGAGTTTTTTTGGCAGTCATAGACTGCTAAAATTATGGCAATCGTGTGTATTAGGACAGGGCTGCTGACAGCCCTAAAATAGAAACTATTTAAAATTAAAAAATTGACAGTTCTGGATATGTACATAACTGCTAAAAAATATGTTTTCTCTAGTAATTTTGTAGTGTCTTTAACATTCGTCATGGAAAAAACTTTGTTTGGATTGGAATTGTTGTTGTTTCTAAAAAAAACTAAGTGAAAAGTCATTTCTGATAACAAGTGGGAGCACATCGTTCCCAAAAATTTAGTTAGTTTTTCATCGAACTCACTTGGCTCTTATGGTCAGCAAGGAGAGGTATATCCTCCCTGGCTAGGTAGACGGTCTCGAAATCGAACCGCGGGAGAGGTGTGAACGTGTGTGTAAAAATTGAGGACAATGGACCCAAAAAAATATGTAACGCAATATGCAAAAATTTCTGTGTGTTACGCCGAACATCGATCCATGTTAAATTAGTCAATGGATTACCGTGTTCTCATTAATATTTCAAAACATATTAAAATTATTCAAATGGAATCAAGCGGATCAAACTTTACAAATCTTGTACTTATGTTTATTTTCGTGAAAAGCAGTCCAAAACTATTTAAAAATAACAGACATATAAAACTACTTTTGAAAAATCATCTTTTTGCGATGTTCAGCGTAATGCACGAAACTTACACACTGCGTTGCATACTTTTTGGACACACTGTTCTTAATTTTTACACACTAAATTGTATACTTTTGCGTCCACTGTCCTCAATTTTTACACATGCACGTGCACGTGCACGTGCATTGCAAGGAAGGTTGTTGCTGTAACGAAATCAGGAAGATTGAGTACTTTTATAAACATTACAAATCTTGTACTTACATGCATAATTTAGTATGTTGTCAAATACAAATAAAAATATTAACTTAATTTCAAGTATCAAAATTAAGAGATCGAAATTTTATGTGTTGACCCCTATAATTTTATTTAATCCTCGAGCCGCACAGAAGCTTATTGTCTCGACCAAAATAATTGACTTTGGTTCTCACAGTCTCGCTACCTTGTCAAATTAGTCAATGGTCTACCGAGTTCTCCTTAATATTTCAAATTGATTAATATTATTCAAATGGACGGATCAAACACATAAAATAACATGAATAAAAATGTAGGATAAAGAGTCCGAGCTCTCTAGCCTAGTGGTATTAGAACGGACATCCGGAGGGACCGACAAGGTTCGAGTCCCCCAATTATGTGTGTGTGCGTGGGATTTCAAAAAAAAAAAAAATTTGTAGGATAAAGAAATAACAATTTGGGTACAAAAAATCTACAAGAAAAGAATATTTGATATGAAATTAAAAGCAGGGCCGGCCCTAGGGTAAGTCAAACAAGACTTGGGGCTGGAACAACCTCCTTTTACTAGGGCAACCTTCAAGCTCAGCGTGATCCAACTAAAGGTCGGGGTCACGGATGACCACCAGGACCGACTCACAATAAAAGTCAAGAGACAATAAAAATTAGTTTCGGATAGAGCAACCCAACCCTCTGGACCGACCCGAGTAAAAGGATATTGAGAATCAAATAAAATAAGGTCAAAGTCACGCTTCAAGAAAATAGTGATACGAATACAAGTGTTCCATTATAGATTCTTTAATTCCTTGTGATCTCGAACAACTTATGCAAGAAAACAAATCATTAGGATTCGAAACATATGCACTCGTAGAGGAAATATAGGTTAGAAAAGCAAAAAAATAATAAATAAATAAGGACTAATTTCTAAATATTTTAGAGAAAATGAGGTAGAAAATTAAGCAAAAATAAGGGTTAGTATCTAAATATTAGGATTCTAAACATATGCCCTCATAGAGAAAATGTAGGTAGAAAAGCAAAATTAAATAAATGAGGGCTAATATCTAAATATTTTAGAGGAAATATAGGTAGAAAAAAAATGAGGGCTAATATCTAAATATTTTAGAGGGTATGCAAGTAAAAGAATAGAGCTAATATCTAAATATTTTAGAGAAAACGCAGGTAGAAAAGCAAAAAATAAATAATACAGAAATTTTCATATAGAGTGAAGAATTTTAACGATATTGTGAAAAAAGTAACAAGTTTGAAAAAATTGCAATTGGGATAACGAAACGACATCACTAGTGGCGTGTGCTGCGCGAGCAATCCATCCCCCCATCACACGCCATGCCCCATGGCAAGCCGCACTCCGTCATGGAGTACCACTCACACTCCATGAGTGATGGCGTGCCAACCATGAGGCATCGCCCAATGACACTCCATGAGTGATGGAGTGCGGCCAATGACACTCCATGAGTGATGGAGTGCGGCGCCCAATGACACTCCATGGCGTGCCACCCCACATGGACCTACCCCACACTCCATGAGTGGTGGCGTGCCACCCCACACTCCATGAGTGATGGCGTGCCACCCTCCACACTTCATGAGTGATGGAGTGCGGCGCCCAATGACACATGGACCCACCCCACACTCCATGAGTGATGGCGTGTGATGGGGGGATGGGTTGCTAGCGCAGCACACGCCACCAGTGATGTCGTTTCGTTACCCCAGTTGCAATTTCTCCAAACTTGTTACTTTTTTCACAAATTCGTTAAAATTCTTCACTCTATACGAAAATTTCTGATAAATAAATAATGGCTAATATCTAAATGTTAGGATTCTAAACATATGTACTCATAGAGGAAATGTAGGTAGAAAAAGCAAAAATAAAGAAATGAGGGCTAACATCTAAATATTTTAAACGAAATATAGGTAGAAAAGCAAAATAAAATAAAATAACGAGGGCTAATATCTAAATATTTTAGAGGAAATATAGGTAGAAAAAGCAATAAAAAAATTAATGCAATATCTAAATATTTTAGAGGGTATGCAAGTAATACAATAAAGGTAATATCTAAATATTTTAGAGAAAACGTAGGTAGAAAAGCAATAAATAAATAAATAAGGGCTAATATCTAAATATTAGGATTCTAAACATTAAAACATATGCACTCATAGAGGAAATGTAGGTAGAAAAGCAAAGATAAATAAATGAGGGCCAATATCTAAATATTTTAGAGGAAATATAGGTAGAAAAGCAAATAAATAAATAAATAAATGAGGACTAATATCTAAATATTTTAGAAGGACAAAAATATAAAACGCTAGAGGAAGGGCTTGAACCTTCGACCTTGTGGTTAACAGCCACACGCTCTAACCAACTGAGCTACTCCAGCACATATCTTTTAAAGCACCTCTGTTATTATATAACATATATATGTTGACACTATCATTAAACTACTAGAGCAATATGTGTACCAATTGCGAGAAATTCAAACTCTTTGCGAGGAGAGATCTAACATGTTTAATAAATACGTTTGGAAGAAATAATCCACTTTTCTGTAGTACCGAACCCACCCAATCATGATGCTTTTATGTCTCCATCTGCTAGCCACTAGGACCGGTGGGTTTCGGGCCGGGCCGAGGATCCGAGAAGCTTCCCTCCATCCAGCTTAATTTAGGAGCAACAAAGAACTGCTACTCTTAGAACAATTTGCAAAACAAAAACACCAAGCAATGAATTGTTGTTTCTTTGACATTATGTAAATAATATGCACTCTCCAAGGAGGATTCTACTAATCCTATAACCAAACTATAAGCAACTAAACTGTGAACACAAATATGTAAATATTTCAACTGTTGGTTTGTCAAACAAAGCTGAAAATCCCTCTGACATTATGCCAAAATTAAAACAATTTCTCCATTATTTGAAGAATGATGTACAAAAAATAAATAATAATAAAATAAAATCAAAGGACGTTGAGATCTTGGCTTTCTAAGTATTTGAAACTGGGAACCACTGAATCACTGATACTCAAAACCATGACCTGTCTACACACTTGACACTTCCAGGAATTATTTTCAGGTGAAACATGCACAAAGCAGTATATTACAGTTGGGATGGGCCGGCCCGGGCCTCGGATCGGGCCAGGCCGGGTCGGGCCTCGGGTCGGGCTTTGGGCCGGGCCGGACTCATCTTATGGGTCGAGATACGAGACCCAACACGTCCTAATATACTGGGCCGGGCCGGCCTGGACCCAAGATTATTCGGGCCGGGTCGACACACGGGCCATTTTTTTCGGGCCAGGCTCGTGCTAGGCTGTGCTAGTCCGGCCCAGTTGACAGGTCTAACTGCAATTCTCACTACCTTATAAATTGGTCAATGGATTACGGAGTTGTCCTTGATATTTCAAAATTGATCAATATTATTATATATTATTCAAATGAAATCAGGTGGGCCAAAAAGATTAAAGAACATGAATAAAAATATAGGATAGAGAAACAACAATTCGCGGATTAGGATTCTAAATATATACAATCATAGAGGAAATGTAGGTAGAAAACAAAAAAATTAAATTAAAAAAAGGCTAATATCTAAACATTTTAGAGGGTATGCAAGTAAAAAAAAAATAGGATTACCGAGTTGTCCTTGATATTTCAAAATCGATCAATGTTATATGTTATTCAAATAAAATCAAGTGGGTCAAGCAGATGAAATAACATGAATAAAAATATAGGATAAAGAAACAACAATTCGGGTTCGGAAAAAAATCTACAATGAAAGAAGATTCGATACGAAATCGTGTATTGAAAAGGATACTGATAATCAAATAAGGTCCAACTCCGTAAGCACGGATACTTCTAGATGCTTCCTTATTATCTTGAACAACTTTATACAAGAAAAAAATGATTAAGATTCTAAATATATACACTCATAGAAGAAATGTAGGTAGAAAACCAAAAAAAAATTAAATAAATAAGGGCTAATATCTAAATATTTAATGATTAGGATTCTAAATATATACACTCATAGATGATATGTAGGTAGAAAACCAAAATTAAATAAATAAGGGAAAATATTTAAATATTTTAGAGGGTATGCAAATAAAAAAAAAGGGCAAATATCTAAATATTTTAGAGGGTATGCAAATTTTTTAAAAAAATGATAAACAAAACGCTAGAGGAAGGGCTTGAACCTGACCTTGTGGTTAACAGCCACACGCTCTAACCAACTGAGCTACTCCAGCTCGTGCTGGTTAGAAAAGCTCTATCTATTATATAACATGTGAATATTATGTTCCATTATATATATATATATATATATATATATATATATATATATATATATATATATATATATATATTACAAACTATTTGCATGGAGAGACGCAACATGTTTAATAAACATGTTGGAAGTAATAATCCGCTTTTTCGCGTATTCGAACCCACTCAATCACGATATTCTATGTCTCCATTTGCTAGCCACTAGAGCTAGGAGGCTTCGCCTATGCATGAACTTATTAATAACATTAGAGAAATTAGTTATCCCGAACAATGTCATTCCACCTCGTAAACAATAAATAAGTATGATCATTGTCATTCCATCTTTTCTAGTTTATATGTGTTGTCGGTGGATATATTATGTGATGGGGTATGAACTTCCCGTGATCATTTGGTCACTAATTTTTTTTATTTTTTTTTAGATGTCCGACATTACGTATGAGATTTTTTGTACACGTTGTATTGCATGTCGTTCAATAACTTGTGAAAATAACTCTTCTACCTCTCCTTAATATCAATTTCTCTTACTATTAGAGCTCTCCAATCCTATTGTCTTGTTAAGTGTTGCGAGTCTTAGGTGGCTCCTATGTGGCATGAGCCACAAGACAATGTCTTGTTTATGTGGCAAAATTATCTCAAAATACAATGAGATAGAAAAACTCTCTCCAATGCAAAAGTATTGAGAAGACAATAAAAAGTATTTTTTCCAACTTCCAAGGCAACTCCTCCACTTCTTCAACTTTTTTTTTAAAAAAATTTCTATTCATAATTGATGATGTGGAAACAAAGTCATTGTGAAGTGCATTGTCTAGATCTAGACAACCAACTTCACATTCTCCTTGCCATTCAACTTCATATTTTATTCTACATTTGCATTGGAGAAGAATTTTTGAAATGAAAGTTTGTCATTCCTATGTGGCAACCATTTTTTCTAAACTCACAATAGGGTTGGAGATTCTCTTACATTTTGGTCTTCACTCTTTTTATATATATATATATATATATATATATATATATATATATATATATATATATATATATATATATATATTCTTTCTTACTTTCTAACCTCCTCTACATATCATATACCTTAGGTTTAGCTTCACTAGTTGTTTCCTTAACTTCCTTCTTTGTTAGTCATATCTCTCAATTTTTTCTTCAAATTTACACTTCCTCTATTTATTATAGGAAAAATAAAGTTTTTTTTTGTCCTAATTACCTTTTGGACTTTCTCATTCTACGACCAACTTTCTTTAGAACATAGCCGGTTTTGAGGGAGTGCAATGGATACGATCTCACTAGACCTCTCGAATTTATAGACCTCCAAAAAAATTATATGTATATGTTATATATTTTATATTTATTTATATATAACTACTATATAGTAAATTGAACTTTTGACTCATATTAGTTAACTTTTTGTTACAATAACTATTCTGCAAGCCCAACTACTTTAGAAAACCTAAGAAATATAAGTATATAATAAATGATAATTCATATCTCAATTGAAACATATTGTAGTTAAATGTTTTTTCTTAATGTTTATTTAACACTCGGAACTTTGTGCATGCGGTGTTGTGTACCTTTTGGGCCCGCTACCCCCATTTTTATAAATGGAAGGAATAATATGCTCCCACCCCGATTCGGACCCGTGTAGAAGGGGGTAAATGCCTCTTACGTGATGATGTTAATTTTAGATAATTTAACTTATGATTTTTTTATTAGAAAAAGTTTATATAAGAATAGGCCTCCATTTATTTTTTGTACCGGACCTAATCGTTTTTGATGAATCTCAGCTCCGGACCTGTTTAGAAGTCCAAATACCATCCTTTGAAACTCCTAAACACTCTTTTGTTACTCTCTTAATGCTACTTGGAATATTACATCGCATGAAACTAGATTTCTTTTTTCTTTTTTATGTTCCATGGCCATCTTCCTTCCTTTTTCACTTTGTCCTTAAATAGCACTACCTTCTCTCTTTTCAAGATCCACCAACCAGTTCTCGGTCTCTTCTCTATTCTAGAATTTCTCTTCCTTTTCCTAATTATAATATTTAAGACCATCAACCTGCGTTGAGTGGTTAACCTATCTCCTTGTATAACCTTGCAATCTTTGCATTATAGTCTATCAACCTTCCTATCAAGTATGCCAAACATTTAACCATCGCTAAATAGCCAGCTAGCGAGGCTAAGCCTATAACGAAGCTAGTGTCACGTTTCGACTCCTCATAACCAAAAAGTCGTCACTGAACGTGATGTCATACAAGCATAAATTGCACTTGTACAAAAAAAAAGAACACAGTTAATAATTGATCTCAAAATAAGGTTAACGCAACAAGAATAAGCAGACAAAATTGATCATAACTAGATATATAAAAATGTATCTCTTTATTGATAATTGCAGCGTACAAAAGCTCTCAACTGAAACTTGCCAACTTGGCTTACAACCTACGAATACAAATTATTTACAATGTTTTATAAATTATGTCCTTTATAACAGAAAGTAACATCTTTTACAAGATAATCTTCAATTCGTCCAACAAATTCTTTGATGCCTCAAAACTATCCAAGCGACTCCCGCATCTGTGGAGGAGGGGGTCAGCACACTGGAAAATGCACTGGTGAGTGACATTAACCCAACTCACCTAAATTAACACATTAATCATGTGAAAACTTACAACATTATTAATGATCTTTCTTTCTTATAGTCAATTAACAATTCATACATGATAGAAAAGTAAAAATATAATAACTTTTATCATATGGTGATTCTTACCAACAACGATTATTCTTCCTTGCAAAAAAGGGTTAGTTTAGTCTTCCATGCATAAGACATCATTAACAATGCAGTTTCTATATGAAGGTCACTGGTAACACACCATCTTGGACTATTCTTTGGAAAATACGGTAATCCTTTTAGTACTAAGTAGGTCCCGTAATTCATGTACTTGTACTCAACACTATCTATCCCTATTCCTCATAGGCCAAATCGGTTATGTGGCCCCATATACAGTTTGAGGAAACCAAATATTGTGCACAAGTTATCCCTGATTAGGGGTGTAAAATGGACAAAATAGTCCGTTGTCCGTACGTGTCCGGCTCGATAAATGGTTCGACCGCGGGCCGTCCGATTGATTAACGAACAAAACTTGGACATTTTTTTGGTCCGTTTAAAAATCGGACATGGACACGGTCATATCCATGTTCGGTCCGAATTTGTCCGCGGACCGTCCGATAGTGGAAACTCCTTTTGGTTTTGCATCAATTATGTCATATCATTTTGGTTTTGCATCAATTTGTTATTGTCCGGTCTCGATTTTCATTAACCTTTTACCATTGTTTGTTGTATTCTATAACCTTCCATTATATTTTCTTTCAACTTGATTTTTTTTAGCAACTATCAAGTAATCTTGATAAAATAATAGCTTTTAATAATATATTTAATTTGTCCGCGGACCGTCCGATTGAATTAACGAACAGTGGTTGTCCGTGTCCGTCCGGCCCGAATTCGAACAGTGGACTGTCCGTGTCCGTCCGTCCGAACTCATTTTTATTTTCAGACTGAACACGGACAGTGGACTGTCCGTGTTCGTCCGACCCGTTTACACCCCTATCCCTGATCATGCATATATATGCAACTTAGTTATAGAAACATAACATGTATGATAATAAAAAAACTTGAATAAATATAGCCATATTCTCTCATATGAACTTACCACATTTTCTCGAGCCATCGCTCACAACTCTTACCACCCAATCCAGGGACTTACAATAAATAATGACTCAACGATCCCAAACATTTTTTCACAGTTCTATTATTTTGATATAACAGTATAACATTTCCATCATTCTTTAATAATTTGCTTAACAGTTCTTTATCTTTTGGAACTCTTGAAATGGTATCATTGATCAGAGTACACAACGCGAAAAGAACCATTTTGTTAAAACATGAAGATAAAGAAACGAATAATCAACACCACCCGCCTTTATACGAACTGACTTTTCGGCCTCTGATCACATAATTTGCAATAATGCCATGGCCCACATGTCAGCAATGGATGAAAATTGTAAAAGAGTTATAAATATTTTGTTGTAACTGTAGCATTACTCCATAATTTGAAAAATTCAGCATATAATGTGCCACCCAAACCCGAAACGGAACACATTACGAGGACTTGTTGGAGCCCTAGTAGTATTGGGTACATAGGTGACAAGCTTCTAAAGCCTAGTGATGAAAGTAGTCTTAATTTAACTTATATTGTGCAAAAAAAAAGGCCTAATTTATATTTATCAATTTATCTTTTCTTAATTCTGGTATTTGACTAACAATTTGTTTTGCCGTCAGTAAAGACATAAATTACATTTATCAAAATTTTTATGTTTCTAAATTGGGCAGTTACTGACATATATTACATTTATCAAAATTTTCATGTTTCTAAATTGGGCAGGGCTGCGTGAACGCGCAATAAATTATGACGTTCACTCTCCCACTTGGAGAGATAATGGGCCAGCACCCCTCCAGAGTGCAATGGAAGCCACTGACCCAGGCCTAGGCCTCCTTGTTCACCCACGAGACCCCCGTCCAGATAAGTATGGCAAAACGTACAAACCCTGCCCTCATTTATACAGCTAGCAACACAGCCCTTTCCTTTCCCCAGTCGATGTGGGACTGAAAAGAAAGCCTCTTGCCCCTTGTTAGCAATTCGGCAAACGGGAAAAATTCGAGACGGCAAAAGTACGAGTATAAATCGGCCAAGTGCAAATAAAATACGTTAAAAAATTCGGTCAAATGTTCTAAAAATAAAAATATTGATGTTAGAAATTTTACATTCTTAAATATGTTGTCAAATTTGATTAATTAAACAGGTTCCAGTATGTTTTTTGAGCGAAAATTTTCAATAATTTATACGGAACATGTTTAAAATTTTGTATGCTTAAAATTTATGTACTGATTTGAATCTATCAAAAGTACGCAAGTATTATACGTTCTGAAAGATACGGAAGAATTCCGTATAATACTAGTTTTATTCGGGTGTTTGCTAACAAGGCTCCTGCCTCCCCCGCCCCATCTTATCATTAACCATGGCTATTCCCACCTTGGCCTGCAGCTGCTCTCCTCCTCCTCCTCTTCTCCGCTCCATCAAAACCCTAGCCGAGTCCGTCGTCAGGTCTCCTCCTCCTCCAACTCCCGCCCCCTCCGCCCTCCACCGGCCGGTCGAGTCCCTCCGCCGCGGCGACTGGGTCAAGCTCATCTGCGGCGCCGGCTTCGAGGACGCCGCCGACGTCAGGAACCTCTCCCTCGTCTACACCCTCGCCGGAGGTCCCGCGCCGAGACGCTCTCTCTCTCTCTTTCTCTCAATCGAAGTCGAATCAAGAAAGTGAGAAAAAGTTTTATGCTCGTTTTTTTTTTCTCTCTTTCAGTGGACTGCATCGATTGCGCGGCGGAAGCGTCGGTGGTGAGCGCGGTGAACGAGGGGATCGACGCGGCGCTGTCCATCGCCTCGGTCGGGAGGCCGTGGGTGATGATCAGCGTGAACGACGACAGGGAAGATGTCCACTTCCGGAAAGCTGGTATATATATATCTATGTTGTTGGTTGGTGGTGGGATTAAATTTGGGGGGTTATTTCCACAAAAATATGAACTTTCGGCACGGTTCCATCAATGATAATTGTGTATTTATAGTGTAGATCAAAAAGTTCCCTTTTAGTAATGGCATTAGGTTTCGTGTCTCCGTAAGCCCGCACGGACCACTCCCATCTTTTACCCTGATGTTTCCTACGTTGACAACTTTGTAATTGATTGCTTTTTGATGGTGTTAACAAGAAACGTAAAAAAAGGAAACGTAAAAAAAGGAGACAAATACCCATCCTTACGCCATCGTCGCCCCTTCCCTCCGATGACCCTGCGGTTGGGGGGAGGAAGTAGATGGTGGTGATGGATTTGGCTTTAGAAATAAGGAAGGAGGAAGAAGAACGTGGTTCGGTCGATGCGACCTACATCCATAGGAAGAGCGATGCAATAACTTTACTAAAGTGGAGAAAGAAAAAAAGTGTACAATGGAGAGAATCTTTCAATTCTCTAAAAAAAAAAACGAATACACCAAGCAAAACCCCCAAATCAAAATCCGAAATGGAATTTCCCTCAAGAAACTCAGAATACACCAAGCTAAAACCCCAAATCAAAATCCGAAATGGAATTCCCTCAAGAAGCTCACCAAGGAAAAGGATACAAGATTGTAACTCCTCTCCAGTAGCGACAACAATGACTCTTTCGATGGGCTTCGCCCGGATGGAAGTGTTGCTAAAATACTGTCGCCCCAAGAAGAGATGATGATTAGTGACTGGGTCAAGCTCATCCACGACGCCGGCTTCGAGGACGATGTCGATGTCAGGAACCTCTCCCTCGTATACATGCTGTTGGAGGTCCACACTAAGACGGTCTCAATCGAAATTGAATCAGAAAAGTGAGAAAAAGTTATTATGCTTGTTTATTTTGCTTTTTTCAATGGATTGCATCGATTGCACGGCGGACGCGTCGGTTGTGAGTGTGGTCAAATGAAGGGATCGACGTGGCGCTGTCCATCGCCTTAGTCGGGAGGCCGTGGGTGATGATCAGCATGAACGATGACATGGAAGATGTAGATTTTCGGAAAGCAGACACAATATATATATATATATATATATATATATATATATATATATATATATATATATATATATAAACGAGATATGAGCCACAGTGCTCATATTCCTACATGAGCCATGCACATGTGGATCATTAGGAATGGACTCCTACATCCCATGTGCACCTATGTGCTCTAGTACACTCCATTTCTATTGGTCCACATGTGTATGACTCATGTAGTAATATAGTGGTTGGAAGGAGACCCAGAAGTCTCCTTCTAGTAATGACATTAGGTTCTGTGCCTCCATAACCCGCACATTTAGGGCTTATATTGCCTTACTATAACCAACCTCACTAATCCCACTCCATCTTTTACACTGATGTTTCGTACTTTTACAACTTGTAATTTATTGCTTTTGTTTGCAATGATACCTCGAACTTTCTTTATCACTTTAGTACCATGATGGTGTTAACAAGAAACGTAAAAAAGAAGACAGATACCCATCCTCACGCCACCGTCACCTCTTCTCTCCCATGACTCTGCGGATGGGGGGAGGAGGAAGAAGATGGTGGCGATGGGTTTGGCTTTAGAAATAAAGGAGGAAGAAGATCGTGGTTCGGTTGATGCGACCTACATCCAGTATTCTAAATGGCGGTTGAGGCAGTCGCTTAGGCGGCACCTAGGCGGTAGGCAGTCTCTCTCCGCACAATAAGGGGAAGCATTCTACCTTCTAGGTTTTCCTATTAGAATTACTGACTACCTGTGAATAGGGATATTTTCCATATTCTGGAAGAGAGAGAAAGTTCAAACTTTGGTAATGGTATTGGTACCTTCCCTCTCTTATTTCCAGTGGCCAAACAAGGCAGTTCAGTGAGTTTGTTTCCTTCCTTTTTTTAATTTCATTGGATCCGAAGTCAGTCTTAATATATGATAATATGTATAGTTATTAGAGAAGTCCAAACACATCCTTTTTGGGCATTAAATAATTATTCCTCTCCAGAATTTAATCCCGAAGATTGCCCAGTTGATTGTTCAAGGCCATGTGAAAGAGTTTGTCCTGCAAATGCAATTTCACTACAGAGGGTATCAGGAGAAGATGAATACACCAGAAATACTACTATTAAAGTCCAGGTTGCAACTTTTCCATACTCACATGCTCTTTTTCTTCTCATCTTCCACCTCTCATAGTTTGATTGATTTCTCGTGCAGGGTGGAGTAATCACAGAACGCTGCTATGGCTGTGGGAGGTGTTTTCCAGTTTGCCCATATGATAAAATAAGTAGGTTAAATTTCTGTTTCCTTTTTCTTATGATGAGAGTAGCTATTAGGTCTTTGTAAGATGGTACAGTGCAATCTTTGTCTGATTTAAACTGCAATCCTTTTTGAATCTTCTCAGGATCTGTGACTTATGTTAGGGATCCTACTTCTACATGTGAACTTTTAAAGAGGGATGATGTGGATGCTATAGAGATACATACGAGTGGAAGGTACTGGATATGCTTTTCATTCAGAGGACATGTCCAGATGGACCAGATCATCAGTGTTTTGAGTTTTGCTATCATCTGGACTGTATGTAGATGATATGATTTGCAAAAACTTTGATAGGCGCACTGATTTGTTCAATGAGCTCTGGAATAGCTTGAGCAATTCAGTTGGACATGTGAAGCTAGTAGCAGTAAGTGGCTCCCTCATTTTGACTAGCGATGATTTATTTTTGGTACTATTACACAGTTCCTTTCAATGAAAGGGGCTCCATTTATCTGTTTGGCATATGTGCATCCATATCTGTGAGTTCTTTTTAGTGGGAGTGCCTTTAGTTACTTTTCCTTCTTTTTTTTACTGTTTTTTTACTGCTAATTACCCAAGGGTGGAGAAGATAAGGGACTATTAGAAAATGATAACAACTTTACAGACTAGAGGAATGAAATATATAAAATTGAACTGTAGTGCACGAGGAGACCTTTGACACGTAGAATTCATATCTTATCCACTAAATATGTTATAATCTCTATTTACATTAGTTACTATCAGCACAAGTACATACATACATTTCTTTCTATTTGTTTTGCTTTTGGGAGTAAGAGTGTACCTTTTTGATTGGTTCTCTTAAATAAATGCAGTTGAGCGTGTATCTGGCATTTGTCTGTGTATTCGCAGAATAGTCAAAATGATACATTTAAGCTAAACTATATCCAAATTGTCTTTGCGACCCAGTTATAATTTTCAAGAAAGCTATAACTACTTAAGTTGGATTGTTCGATACTTCATTTACTTTCAAAGAAAAAAAAAGGAAAATATACTATTTACTTAATAACACATCTAGCACAACGCCTGCATCGACATTCTAATGCTGTGCCTGCCCATGATCTGTCACTTTTAAGCTGATATCGCACATGTTCAGGTCCAATTGAAACAGAATTTGGTTCGATTGAACTGAAAAACAAATGCATTCTGTGGGAGCTGCTATGTCCGGACCTTGTATAGTCTGAGTAAATATCAGCTGGCTACAGAAATTCAGTTTCAACATATGGCATTTGGTCAAAAAGAAGCAGAGTTCTGTTGTAGCATGCTATGTAGTTGTTTCAAATGAGGATAGTACAATCCAGTGGACTATCAGCTAGCTAAATTCACTTTTAAGATTTGATTTTAAAAAGTTTTGGAAACTTATATTAGTCTGTTTTACAGAAAGTTCTAAAAGGTTAATTGGAGTTGTGTTGGGTGTTTGCTGTGGTTGTTTTAAGAGCCCTCAGGCTTTTTGCTATAGCATGGATTTCGGGAGAAATTTGAGAATTTCTTTTCTAGGGTTTAGATTGAGATTTTGGTTATTTGTTTTTATTTTATTTATTCAAAGGCAAAGTTAAGAAGCCTGACTCGTTAATATAATAGAATTCTTCTAATAATCCAGAACCTAATCTTCGCAAAAAAGTGCGTACTGTACTTTTATGTTTACGAGCCAAAGCCACCTACAGACGCTTTACGCCCAATCATTCCGGATAACGCTTGCATCCTCTTTCTTACCGCGGCTGTTGGCACATAGTTAGCCGATGCTTATTCCTGAGATACCGTCGTTGCTTCTTCTCCGAGAAAAGAAAGAAGTTTGAAGTTTACAGAATTATATAACAGAAAGATGGGTAAACTATAGACATATAAGTAACCTACGAAATTCCTCAAATTGTTCTTATAAGATCAACACAGAAACCTAGTATTGCCAAAGTTATAGCAAAAAGGTCTGGCAGATTTTAGATAAAATGTGAAACCCATGTGTAAAATCAGAACCTCCAAACTTGACCATCATCTGTGTCACGATCCGATCCCAATGTAGTGGGCCTAGTCGGATCATGCCCAACCTGCACCGTTGTGAGACGGCGGCAGTAAGCTGTATCAAGCAGTAAAACACAACATACAAAAATATCTAACGAAAATAAAATATTTTATTCAATTGAAAAAAGTCTGAAAATGAAACAATCAACAAAAATATTCATTTTATTACAAATGATTCTGAAAAGGAAGATAAAGGAAAGTACTAAGCCAACATTCTAAGGTTCAGGGGTTCCTGGTTCAGCCGAGTCTGCGGGACCCAAGTCAGATCCGTAGAAGGTACAGTAAGGCAGCTCCTCTTCGTCGCAATCACCTAAAAATGTTGGGTCTCCAGTCAGGAAGGAGCAAGAACACATTTTATCCACATCTAGCAATTCTAAATTAATAATAAATGTAAAGTGCGAAACAGTTTAAGAAACAATATATTTTTGTATTTAATAGTAAAAAGACCAACAAGCGAGATGATGTCAATGTCCAGAATGATGCAATGCTAGGCTAGTGTTTGAGTATATAATAGGGCCTGTGACCGGCTGGGATAAAGGCAATATGTATACTAACGTTTCGGCCGAAACGAATAGCATATGGTACGGCTCAACCCACAGTGAGGTTGGGGTTAGCGCATACATGTAACAAGCGAGATTTGGCTTTGGTCACAGACGTTATACTACTCCCCCAAGCAATCCCCAAGCAATGAGTCTGAGTCAATAATCAACATGTCAAGACAGTCATCCAGCAATCCATCAACCTATGTGGAGTCCGAGAGGGATCCACGGTGAATCAATGTAACTATACTACATGTAATTAACTGATGCATACATTTAATTATCAAAATAAAAGCGCAGACATGGATTAGATATAAACTTGCCTCAGAATATTCCTTGACTTGGCAGCAACCAGAAAGTGACTGCTAGGGTTTACGAATCAGAACCTACAAGATTGTAACGCCAATTTTAGTAACCAGGATTACGCCCTAAATCTAAGGTACAAAACTAGGTCAAGTCTACAGGTTGGTGATCCTAATTGGAAACCATTTGTACATAAAGATAGTTTTTGTTACGAAAATGATATTAATATATAACTATTTAAGTAAATATAGGTTTTGTCGTAAAATAAATAATTTTTAAGAAAATTACGAAAAATGTATTTCTTTGAAATTAATAATTTTGTAGGAAAATAGATTTATCTAAATAATATTTGAAAGTAGAATTTATTTATTGGGATTAATAATTAACAAAAATAATTTTTCTTAGAAAATACCTTTTAACCATTTTTTTCGAAATTTAAAAGAGAAATTAACTTTTTAAATACTAAAATAGTTCTTTTGCATAAAAATACGGTTTTCTTGCCAAAGTTATGATTTTAAATTAATACAAAATATTTCGTTTATTAATACTAAATAACCATCCTTTTTACCAAAAATTAATTATTTTAACAAATAAAACTCTTTTATGAAAATTACGCAGTTTTTCTTTATTAATCTATTTACCAAAAACCTTTTTTGATTTAAAAACACTTAAAAGGAGAATATATGTATAAGAAATTAATTATACAATTTTACCTACAACTTTTACATAAAGAGTATTAATTTTAACAAAACTTTATTTACTAATACTTTAATAACAATAAAACTTTTGTTAACCATTTACTAAATGATTATTAGGTTTTTAGAAATACAACCCAGTTTATAATCACATAATTAAACAATCTAATTTATTAATCCATATTTTAATTAATTAAAGATTAAACAACAGCAACCTAAACAAAGTTTCCTAAAAAGTAATTATTACAAACCATGCTACTAATTAACACAACAGAACTAAAACAACAATTCTACATAAACCAATTAATCTACAGAACGGTCTCTAAGGCCAGAATATGAAATATGGGTTCTGTGAAGAAATGACAGAAAGAAAGGGAAATAATTTACCCAAGGCTTGCACGAAGGAGTACCGAGGGGAGGCCTCGGACTCGGAACAATGCCGGGCTTGACGAGCACGGACACGTGCGCGCACACGGGCGGACATGTGGGTGAAGGTGCGCGGAATCGGGGCGCGCACGGGGCTGGCGGACGGCGACGGGCGGCCGGCTGCTGCCGGGCGGGCGGCGGTCGGTTGCTCGGAAATGGGGGAAGTGGGGTTTGGATTCGGAGAGGGCGGCGAGGGGAGCGCGGTGGCGGTCGCGAATTTGAAGTTGTGGAGATTTGAGAGAGTTATGGAGTTTTTGAGGAGAAAATGATTTGTGAAGCTTCTGGTGTCTCCTCTACTGGAGATATTACGGAAGATGAAAAAGGAAGAAGAAAGAGGACGTGGGTGTGTGCGCGGGATGAGTGGATTTGAGAGGGAGAACCGGTGAGTTGGAAAGAATGTGTTTTGGGTTGGGTGAACCTAGTGGGTTTAAGTCATTGGGCCAAAATGGTTGGACTGGGTTTAAGGCTCACAAACAATAATAAATAAATAAAATACACAAACAAAACATGGGTCTTACAACCTTTCCTCGTTAGAAAATTTCGTCCTTGAAATTTCAAGATAAGGGCCGGGTACAATCATGCAATCATGCCTCAAACCAGTTAGGATATTCTTTTCCTCAACAGCCTTGTGCCTAACTAGGCTAACTGTCCTATAGCAAATCCATCTAGTGCAATATCTTCATCAATATTATCCACTATTCTCAAATAACATTCTTTCCTCCTTAGAAACACAGTCTATCCACAATTATGGATTTCTGTTTTCATCCTTGAATTGTTAATTACCGTCATCACCTTAGAAAATTTGTCTTTCACATTTTCATACTAAACACATATAATATTTCCTCCAATATATACTATACTTTCTTCAGCTTGCTAATATATACAAAATTTAACTCTATGATTTGATACACTTCGTCTTGTCTTAATACTTCAGTATCAAGCCTCGGTTACCCAATATCATATTTTAGAATCCAACATCATATTTCTATACTCCCATTTGTCATGATTTGAAAAATTTATCTTTCCTTACCCATATGTGATCACTCTGTAATTTATTTAGACGTCCATTTTCATCAACATGTGTATATCTTGATTCTAAATCCTCATTTTCCATATTTGATCCCGAAATCTCAACAAAATTTAATTATCATGCTTAAGCTCGAATTATTCATCTTGATTTTACTGTATCATTTGACCAAACATTTCTCTGTCAAAAAATATATCTTATTAAATCTTTCCACCTTGTATTATTTACGATCCTCTTATCTCTGCTTTCGGATCTGTAATCTTTTGCACTTTTAAATTCATATAATTGTCATCTTTAATTATTTACACCTTACGTCCAAAATTTCTGGTTTCAGTAGTTCTTATATACTTTCTGATTCATCATACACCTTCCTAAAGTGCATCTCCAACCTCTAATCTATCAATTTTACATTCCTTGATTCAAATCACAATTGTGCATTTTTATCTCATCTTCACCCCATAACTCATGTACTCTATAAATCTCTGCTATACATCGTTCCAGGTTTAAATCATGAGGCATAATTGGATTCGAGGCATGATCGCTAGGTACAATGATAAAATATAGGCACGGTCAGAATTATCTAGATATGATCTGAGATAGAGTTGGAATATTGTTGTGATCAAAATCGTTTTAGGCACGAGTAAAATCTAGCTACGATTAAAATATAATCAAATGATTAAAGATAGGAAAAATCAAATGAGGTATCGTGACACAGAAAAGACAACAAAGAAACGAGCGTCAACAGTTTATTGAAAAGGCAAAAAGAAATGATATCTTCTGTGATGAGGGACAAAATTTTCAATTCAAATTGGGATGAGGTATAGGAGTTTGTGACTCAGGAAAAAATTAACAAGTTGAATGATAGTAGGATAGCGAGGGTGATTAGAGAATCTATGATATGAATGTAATCAGATAAGATATTTCTGAAGGTGGAGACAATCGCTAGAAATGCAAATCCTCCAACCGAATAAAAGTCAGAATAATTTGATGGTGCAAAAAAAAGACAAACATGGTATGGATATAGTCTTAATAATATTCGGAAACCAAATATATCTGAAGTCACTTTGCCTCTAATTCATGCCTCGCCAGAGTGCACCTGACTACAGTGAATTTTTGGCTCCATAACTTGAATAATAATAGGTTTCCGAGCAGTCTATCAACTTTATCCATTTCATGGCTGAGCAACGTAGGGGCAAATCTGATGCATTTAGGACATAATCTCAATAATATCCGAAAACCTATGAACACCTGAAATTACTTCAACTTAGAGTTTATGCCTCGCCAGTGCGCAACTAGCTACAGTAAACTCGCAGTTTCTATAATTCAGACAAATGACTACAACGCAAATGTGCGAAGCCATATTAGGTCACTGAATATTTTCTCAACTTTGTCCATGAGAATTTCAAAGGAGCTTCCGAAAAATTCAAACGAGTTCTAAAGTTCTAATCATGATAGGAAAAGATGTAGATGTCTGTTTGTAAGACCCATGTTTTGTTTGTGTATTTTATTTATTTATTATTGTTTGTGAGCCTTAAACCCAGTCCAACCATTTTGCCCCAATGACTTAAACCCACTAGGTTCACCCAACCCAAAACCCATTCTTCCCCACTCACCGGTTCTCCCTCTCAGATCCACTCATCCTGCGCACACACCCACGTCTTCTTTCTTCTTCCTTTTTCATCTCCCATAATATTCCCCAGTAGAGGAGAAACATCAGAAGCTTCACAAATCATTTTCTCCTCAAAAATTCCATAACTCTCTCAAATCTCCACCAAATCCAAATCCGGGACCGCCACCGCGCTCCCCTCGCCGTCCTCTCCGAATCCAAACCCCACTTCCCCCATTTCCGAGCAACCGACCGCCGCCTGCCCGGCAGCAGCCGGCCGCCCGTCGTCGTCCGCCAGCCCCGCGCGCGGCCCGGTTCCGCGCATCTTCGCCCACGTGTCCGCCCGTGTGCGCGCACGTGTCCGTGCTCGTCAATCCCGGCATTGTTCCGAGTCCGAGGCCTCCTCTCGGTACTCCTTCGTGCAAGCCTTGGGTAAATCCTTTCCTTTTCTTTCTGTCATTTCTTCACAGGACCCATATTTCATATTCTGGCCTTAGACCGTTCTGTGGATTAATTGGTTTCTGTAGAATTGTTGTTTTAGTTCTATTGTGTTAATTAGTAGCATAGTTTGTAATAATTATTTTTTAGGAAACTTTGTTTAGGTTGCTGTTATTTAATCTTTAATTAATTAAAATGTGGATTAATAAATTAGATTGTTTAATTATGTGATTATAAACTGGGTTGTATTTCTAAAAACCTAATAATCATTTAGTAAATGATTAACAAAAGTTTTAGTGTTATTAAAGTATTAGTAAATAAAGTTTTGTTAAAATTAATACTCTTTATGTAAAAGTTGTAGGTAAAATTGTATAATTAATTTCTTATACATATATTCTCCTTTTAAGTGTTTAAATCAAAAAGGTTTTTGGTAAATAGATTAATAAAGAAAAGCTGAGTAATTTTCATAAAAGATTTTTATTTGTTAAAATAATTAATTTTTGGTAAAAAGGATGGTTATTTAGTATTAATAAACGAAATATTTTGTATTAATTTAAAATCATAACTTTGGCAAGAAAATCGTATTTTTATGCAAAAGAACTATTTTAGTATTTAAAAAGTTAATTTCTCTTTTAAATTTCGAAAAAATGGTTAAAATGTATTTTCTAAGAAAAATCGTTTTTGTTAATTATTAATCCCAAGAAATAAATTTCACTTTCAAATATTATTTAGATAAATCAATTTTCCTACAAAATTATTAATTTCAAAGAAATACATTTTTAGTAATTTTCTTAAAAATTATTTATTTTACGAAAAAAACCTATATTTACTTAAATAGTTATTTATTAATATCATTTTTGTAATAAAAACTATCTTTATGTACAAATGGTTTCCAATTAAGATCACCAACCTGTAGACTTGGCCTAGTTTTGTACCTTATATTTAGGGCGTAATCCTGGTTACTAAAACTAGCGTTACAATCTTGTAGGTTCTGATTCGTAAATCCTAGCAGTCACTTTCTGGTTGCTGCCAAGTCAAGGAATATTCTGAGGCAAATTCATATCTAATCCATGTCTGCGCTTTTATTTTGATAATTAAATGTGTGCATCAGTTAGTTACATGTAGTATAGTTACACCGATTTACCGTGGATCCCTCTCGGACTTCACATAGGTTGATGGATTGCTTGATGACTATCTTGACATGTTGATTATTGACTCATTGATTTATTGCTTGGGGAGTAGTATAACGTCTGTGACCAAAGCCAAATATTGATCGTTTATTGCCTCGCGCTAACCCCTACCGCACAGGGGGTTAAGCCGTACCGTATACTATTCGTTTTGGCCGAAATTAGTATACATATTGTCTCACCAGCCGGTCACAGTCCCTGTTATATACTCAAACACTAGCCTAGTATTACATCATGCATGACATTGATCTTCTTCACACTTGCTAGGCTCATTTTACTATTTTTAAATACAAAATTATAATGTTTCATAAATGTCTCGCATTTTTTTTTTCCATTTAGTTATTATCTTAGAAAATGCTAGTTGTGGATGAAGTATGTTACTTGCTCCCTCCTGACTGGAGACCCAACATTTTTAGGTGACTGTAACGAAAAGGAGCTGCCTTACTGTACCTTCTACGGGTCTGACTTGGGTCCCGCAGACTCGGCTGAACCAGGAACCCCTGAACCTTAGAATGTTGGCTTAGTACTTTCCTTTATCTTTCTTTTCAGAATCATTTGTAATAAAATGAATATTGTTGTTGTTTGTTTCATTTTCAGACTTTTTCCTATTGAATAAAATATTTTATTTCCGTTAGATGTTTCTGTATGTTGTGTTTCACTGCTTGATACAGCTTACTGCCGCCGTCTCACAACGGTGCAGGCTGGGTATGATTCGACTAGACCCACTACATTGGGATCGGGTCGTGACATGTTTTTAGTGGTGGTCCATGCATGTCGGTCTGTAAATTGGTCTAGTCGACTTAGTCTAGACCAGCACGCAGTCCTGCAAATTGACCTAGGCCTAGATGAGACTTGAGAAAAACAGACTCTAGAAACAACTAGAACACCTAGATGATATTCACCCTGTTACATCATAGGGCCGGAATTATACATTTTAAAATCTATTTTTGCTTGTTTATAGTTTCATAGATTACCTTGTTTGTGTTTGTACCTAAACCTCAGAGCATGACCAATGTTCCAAAGCTATTTCCTTGTTAGCTTTGCTAAACCATTTCAACTTGACTTTCTTGAACCAATAAGGCTAACTTTAGCCCAACTTACCTAGCAAATTCTCAAACTTGGTTTATAAATCATTTTTTTTTCCTTTTCTCAAAATAATTTCGGTAAATGTCAGTATTCTCTAAGTGATTTGTCGGGAATATTCTCATGACTCCTACTCAACTCGAAGCTGTGATGCTTCTATCCTGTCTTGTGTCCAACTCATTTAGTCAGAATCAAGTTGATCCTGTTGGCCCATTGGTCATATGGTCAACCTGATTTTAATAATTGATCAAAACTCTGTCTGGATATACGAAGCTTGTTGGGACATCTCAGCTCCTTGGACATTAGCAAGATTGGATATTCACTTCGTTCAAGACTGAAGATCTGTTTGCCTACTTGAGTCTGTATTTCCTATGCAATGTAATTTTCTTTTTATTTGAGTCTAGGAATACATTGTACACCGAGTCGTACTGGCAAATAGGCTATTCCCAAAAATGTTTTTAAAATGACCTATCAAATTGTTTACAAAAAGGTTTTCAAAAAGGTTTTCAAAAATCACCAAAACCTATTTTAAAAACCCTAACCTAACCCTGACAGAACTCGGCCAGAGTTCGGCCAGAGTTCGGTTGGTGGCCGTTTTGATTTTGAATTCTCTGGAACTTGGTCCTCCTGCAGTTGCGGATTTGACCGAGATTTGCTCATCGAGTTCTGCCCGAATTCTGCCCGAATTCTGACAGAGTTCTCCCTTTGGAAATCCTATAAATAGAGAAGTATTTCGATCATTTCAATTCACTCATTCACTTTCAATCTTCTCTCTATCTAAAAAGCTTTCTGCCTTCCAAAGAGTTTTCTAGAGCTTTCATTTTCAGATCCCAAGCCAGTTACAATCCTCTAGTCGATTTGCCAGTGCGGTACGGTCTAGAAGTTTCTGAGAGATTGTAATCAGAAGGCTTGATTGAAGAATACCTCTTCACATTTGAAGTTGGACGAGTTCTTCGTATCAAAGCTCGCGTTGTAGAAGTTGCAAGGACTTCGTAAGAAAACTTGCAGTTTTTTCTATAGTGGATTCAAACTGGTAGCAAGAGTTCTACCGACTGGATTAGTCCTCAACAGAGGGATACCAGTATACATCGCTGTCTTTGCGTTTGCTTTCTGAACTCTGCCTTTACTTTATTTTCATTTGTGATTATATACTGTGATTGTGTTGCTAACTTTTTTAATTAGCATTATTCCGCTGCCAACTCTATTCACCCCCCTCTAGAGTATTACGCTTTACTATATCGTTCCTACAATTGGTATCAGAGCGGGTGTTACAGGTAAAGCAAGGTATAAGTGCTATTATTTATTCATTATTTATTAGATCACAGCACATCACATGGCTACTATGAAATTCACAAGTGAAGGTCAGGCCACAAACAGACCTCCTCTGTTTGATGGTACTAACTACACTTATTGGAAAACACGGATGAGTTTCTTCTTAAAGTCTCTTGATTTTGACTTATGGGCTATTGTTCTTGATGGCTATCAGAAGCCACCTCGTATAAATGTCGAGGGTGTTTTAGTTGAAAAACCCCAAAACAGTTATACAGAGGAAGAAAAGAAAAAGGCCAGTCTTGACGCACGTGCCATTAATGCTCTTTTTTGTGCCTTAGACAGAACAGAATTTAACAGGGTATCTACATGCACAACGGCAAATGGTGTATGGAAGCTTCTCGAAGTTACACATGAAGGCACGACTCAAGTCAAGGAGTCAAAAGTCAGCAAACTTACTCAAGAGTACGAGGCGTTCAAAATGAAGCCAAATGAAACAGTCACACAAATGTTCGAGAGGTTCTTGGATATTGTAAACCCTTTGTCCTCCTTAGGCAAAGAATACAATAACCACGAAAAGATTCGCAAACTCCTGCGAGCTCTCACCAAGAACTGGATTCCGAAGGCTACAGCTATCATTGAAGGAAACGACCTCACCACAATGTCACTTGAAGTACTCATGGGTAAGCTACTCACTCATGAACTGGATCTACAAGATTTTGAAGAGCCTGCACCAAAGGAGAAGACTATCGCCCTCAAGGCTCAGCACAGAAAAGCTGCTGAAGATGACTCAGACAGCAGTGGATTTGACGCTGAAGATCAAGCTCTCCTAGCAAGGAAGTTCAAAAGATTCATGAGACATGAGAAGAGAGTCAAAGAGAACAACAGCAACAACTGGTACCAAGAAGATGCTGTCTGCTATGGCTGCAAGAAGAAGGGACATATGAAGAAGGACTGTCCCATCAACTCATCATCGAGCAAGAAGAACAACA
Source organism: Iris pallida (assembly GCA_029216955.1). Classification (NCBI taxonomy): domain Eukaryota; kingdom Viridiplantae; phylum Streptophyta; class Magnoliopsida; order Asparagales; family Iridaceae; genus Iris; species Iris pallida. The sequence goes on along the minus strand of JANAVB010004599.1, from coordinate 9,482,678 downwards.
GGTATAAAAAAGGCAACCTGAAGAGATCAACATCCCGGAAATATGCCAACACCAGCATATGGCATGAGAGTGAAGCTAGCGACTCAGAAGATGAACATTCAGAGGACGCTGCAAACATCTGCTTCATGGCAATCGATCAGGTACCTACTGAACCTGTAGAAACATATGATGACTTTACCTTTGAGCAATTAGGAGATGCCTTCAGTGACCTGATGCTTGACTACAGGAAACTGCGTAGTAAATATCAGACCGCTAAGAAGGTACTCAAAGAGTACAAAGGAGAAATATGAAGACTTACCGACCTAATAGCTGAGGTTAGAACTAGTGTTAGTGAGTCTGGTGAGCTTTCCTCTATAAAGCTCTTATTACACGAGACTAAACAGTCATCCGAAGAGAAAGATAAGATTATAGACCAATTGAGAGAAGATCTTTCAAAAGAAAAGAAAAGTCTTCAATCTGCACAAATCAGAATGGAATCACTCACTTCTGATTATACTAAGTTATATGACACTTCCAAAAGGTTGGAAATTAGGTTAGGAAAACAGCCTGAGCCTGCTGCTTCCTATCCTAACACGTGTCACTTACCGAAAATTCGGAACATTCCCAAGCCAAACACTGTCAGACCAAACCATATAAAACCTTTACCCCAAAATGTTAAGCCCAAACATGATCATAGGTATGCATTCTTCTATACTAGAAAACCTAAACCTACCAACCATGCACATCACTCTGCTTTCAACACTCAACATGCACAATGTCATTATTGTGGCCTCATTGGTCATATTTCATCTGCATGTAGAATGAGAAAGCTAGTTGATTTAAATGTTTATGCTTGGATACCTAAAGCTAACAATTCAGGACCCTACAAGAAATGGGTACCAAGAGTTTCATCTGCAAACTGTTTTGTAGGTGGAACACCCTTCACATGCTAGAAGCAAATGGATCCTCGACAGCGGTTGCTCACGGCATATGACCGGTGACGCTACTCTATTTGCAACACTGTCGAAGAAGAAGAAGGAAGGTTATGTTTCCTTCGGTAATAATTTGAAAGGGTATATTATTGGTATCGGTGATGTTGGTAAATCTCCCTATCCCGTGATTAAAGATATCTGTCTGGTTACCGAGTTGAAACATAATCTGCTCAGCATAAGTCATCTAGCTGATCATGGTTATGGTATCAACTTTGGCAAAGACAAATGTACTATAGTTGATAGCTCAACTGGTAGTACTATCTTTGAAGGAATCAAGGAAGACAATATATATGTTTTCTATCTATTGGAAGAAGCTAACATTTCAGGTAGATGCTTAATGGCCAAAAGTGATGAGAGTCATTTATGGCATATGAGACTCGGTCATGCAAACATGGATACAATTTCAAGATTATCCACAAAGAAGTTAGTACGCGGTTTACCGGACATAACATTCAAGAAGGATTCGGTATGCAGCCAATGCGAAAAGAACAAGGCTACCAGATCCACATTCAAGTCTGTAAACGCAGTATGTACTACTAGACCTCTACAATTGCTACACATGGATTTATTCGGTCCTAGCAGAGTTGCTAGCCTCGGAGGTAAATTATATGCATTTGTAATTGTAGATGATTTTTCTAGATACACGTGGGTATATTTCTTGACACGCAAGAATGACGCATTATCCGAATTTGTCGCCTTTTGCAAGAAAGTACAGAATGAAAAAGGTTACATGATCACTCGTATTAGAAGCGATCATGGAGGCGAATTCGAGAATGCTGATTTCGAGCAATTTTGTGACACACGGTTTTATACACGAGTTCTCCTGCCCTAGAACTCCACAACAAAATGGAGTTGTGGAACGTAAGAACAGAACTCTAACCGAAATGGCCAGAGTAATGTTAAATCAATTTAGCCTACCCAAATACTTCTGGGCTGAAGCTGTCAATACAGCTTGCTTTGTGCTCAATAGAGTTCTAATTCGACCCAAATCGAAGAAGACTCCATTTGAGTTATGGTTTGATAGAATTCCTTCAGTTTCATATTTTAAGATATTTGGCTGTAAGTGCTTTATTCTTAATACTAAAGACAATTTGGGAAAGTTTGACGAAAAGGCCGATGAAGGTATATTTTTAGGTTATGCGGCCAAGAGCAAAGGATACAGAGTCTTCAACAACCGTACCATGATCATCGAAGAGTCAATCAACGTCACTTTTGATGAAATGAACCAAATGACACTCGATGACAGTGATGAAGATCTGCCTACATCAAGCCCAACATCAGCTGAACCTGAACCAAGCTCTGCACAAGCTGAACCCCCTAGAGGAGATCCAGGAACCAGCTACCTACAGAGTCTACAGAAAAGGTTAAAATTCACAGCTGATCATCCACAAGATTTGGTAATTGGTGACATTACCAAAGGAGTAAGCACTCGATCATCCAGTAGAGATATTATTTCTAGTGTTGCATTTATTTCACAGCTAGAACCTAAATCTATTGATGAAGCATGTAGTGATAGTTTCTGGATAGATGCCATGCAAGAGGAATTGAACCAATTCGAACGGAATCAAGTTTGGGAACTTGTTCCCAAGCCTATTGATCATCCGGTCATTGGCACCCGTTGGGTATTCCGAAACAAACTGAATGAGGATGGTTTAGTAACTCGTAACAAGGCTCGACTCGTAGCTCAAGGATACAATCAAGAAGAGGGTATCGACTACGATGAGACTTATGCCCCAGTTGCGAGATTAGAATCCATTCGTATGTTATGTGCATTTGCATGTTTTCATGATTTCAAACTTTTTCAAATGGATGTAAAAAGTGCTTTTCTAAATGGATTTATAAAAGAAGAAGTTTTTGTAGCACAACCTCCGGGTTTCACGGATTTCAAAAATCCTGACCATGTTTTCAAGTTGAAGAAAGCCTTATACGGTTTGAAACAAGCCCCTCGTGCTTGGTATGATCGTCTAAGCTCTTTTCTACTTGACAACGGTTTTACAAAAGGGAAGGTTGACACTACACTTTTTATTAAATCTTTTAATGGCAAGCTGCTTTTAATTCAGATCTATGTTGATGATATCATATTTGGATCCACTGATGAATCTCTTTGTCAAGAATTCTCTAAGTGTATGCAGAATGAGTTTGAGATGAGCATGATGGGAGAGCTGAAATTCTTTCTCGGATTGCAAATCAAACAAACCGACAATGGGACGTTCATTAATCAAGCCAAGTACACAAAAGATTTGCTAAAGAAGTTTGATCTGGACAATGTCAAACCTATTGGCACTCCGATGGCAACTTCAACAAAGCTTGATTCTGACGAACAAGGCAAGCCAGTCGACACACGTAAGTATCGAGGTATGATTGGTAGTTTACTTTACTTAACTGCTAGTCGTCCAGATATAATGTTTAGTGTTTGCTTGTGTACACGTTTTCAAGCTAACCCAAAGGAATCACATCTGTCCGCAGTTAAGCGTATCTTCCGATACCTTAAAGGCACTTCTTCTGTCGGCTTGTGGTATCCCAAATCCAAATCCTTTGACCTTATTGGTTATTCAGATGCAGATTTTGCTGGATGCAAGGTTGATAGAAAAAGTACTAGCGGTACATGTCATTTCTTAGGCAAGGCTCTAGTCTCTTGGTTTAGTAAAAAGCAAAATTCTGTAGCCTTATCAACAACAGAGGCTGAGTACATCGCCGCAGGACGTTGTTGTGCTCAGATTTTGTGGATGAAACAAACCTTAGAAGACTTTGATTTATTTTACACACATATTCCCATTTTCTGTGATAACACTAGCACCATTAATTTGACTAAGAATCCTGTATGTCACTCTCGTACTAAACATATCGAGATTCGGCATCATTTTCTTAGAGATCATCATCAAAATGGAGATATAAACCTTGTATACATAGATACTGATAATCAATTAGCTGACATCTTCACTAAACCTCTAGCGGAAGATCGCTTCAATTATTTACGTCGAGAATTAGGAATTTTGGACGTCAATAATATTAATTGATTTTATTTTATGTTTTTATATCATTATGCAAAAACTGTGTTAGAGACAAGCTAATAAAGAGTCTGTCTGTCACCACAACTACGGTTGAAGCGAAGCGGTATTTAAGAGTTCTCCGGTGAACCTCCGCCAGCTGGGACAGTACTCCTACAGCTAATCTGAGACAGCTGCTGTGTAACGATATTTAACTCATAAAATATTATTAATTATGTTATTTGAAAGCTAAAATAACTAATCTTTGAATTAAATATTTGAAACGAGTCAATGAAAAAGAAGTAGCTAAATCAACTTGAAAGAACCCTAGGCGAATTCGGCCAGAACTCTGACCGAATTCGGCCCGAGTTCGGTTGAGGGTATCTGCGTATATATCCAGAACCCGAGAGCTCCTTCTCTTCCATTGCTTCCATATTTCCAACCAGCAGCTACAGCCGCCCGAAAATCCTCCAAACCCTAGGTATTCACCAACCCATTGCTCCCTATCTACTTGGTGAAATCCTTCCAAACTTTGGAATCGTGCGGAGATCATCCTTCTCTACAACATATCCAATTTTTGTGAGGTATAACTCTCTCCTTCTCCACTTTCAAATTTGTGCTTATTTATTTCAATGGCACCTAGATTTAATCCGTCTAAGAGGAAGAAGACTACTCCTAGTGAGGAAGGGTCCTCTTCGAATCCTCACACGGATTCTTTGTTTTCGCCAGTCCAAAAGAGCGACGGTGCTTTCGATGGGTTTTTCTTTCAAACCCTCGATCAAGCTTTATTATGGTACGGTGACTTTTCCACCCGATCCATATGCAGCGGCGCTCCGGTTAAATGGATGATATTTCCTGACCATCGTCACTTATTTGAGGCATTAGGGTTACATTTGCTTGTTAAACTGTGCTTCCCAATTGCTACTAATGCCATTAGATTGTTCTATTGCAATCTCGTAGTTAACACTTTTGACGTGAGCACACGTGTTGGAGGCATAGATATTGAGTTCAATGATGTCCTCCTAGCGGAGATTCTTGGGATTCCCAATGAAGGTGAACCGCTAGTTGATATCACGGAATTCGAGTTCCCCGACGGCACTACACTCACGAGTTTCAAAACGGAACTTTGTGCACCTGACAGAGTACGTTCTGGAAAGTTTAAGGCTAACAACCTTAAATTGTTCAACTACGAATTGCATCGCATCATCTACTCTACTCTACTTCCTAAATCCACTTCCAAGGATGATGTGACTTCGCTTGAGCTGTCCGCTATGTATCATCTTATCAAGGGGATTCCTTTTTCCGTCCCCAAGACTATTATTCAGATGATGGGACGTTGACGTGCAAGAGATCGAAATCTCTCTTACGCGATGATTCTCCTTCGTATCTTTCAGCGCTTCGACATCGATCTATCGACTTGTACTCAGGACTCTGAGCCCAAGTTACTCCAGCTTTCTCGTCGCAGCCGGACTGCTTCAGCTCTACCTCCTGCTCCTCCTACTGCACCATCTCCACCACATCAGCCGTATGCCATGACTTTTGAGGGCATACATCAGCACCTATCTGCTTTGCACGTCTCGATGACGGACATGGCTCGCGAGCGTGAGTTCCGCGATGTCACCCGTTACCAGGCGATGGCAAACTCCTTGGCCGATCTGCGTTTTGCACAGACTGGTCACTCTGCCGCTTCCATTCCTCGAGATCCAGCTTTTTCGGGTTACCGCTGTGAGGATGAGGCTGTCCATGCCTACTTCCAGCCCGGTAACGCCTATGATTGGTATCATGCTCCTCGAGATTATGTTGGCGAGTTCTATGCTGGCGTCCCTACTCATCCTTCTGGCGCTGGTACTTCTGGTGCTGGTACTTCCGGTCATGCTGGCCGTGCTGCTGATGATTTTGATGAGGATAGTGATGATGAGATCTGATCTGATTACTAGTGACATTCTACTGTATACTTGGAAATGCTCCGACATTCCAAGTTTTTATCATTTATTTTTTTATTAGTACTTTGTAGTTTGCTATCAGTATTTCTTTTATCTTCATGGACATGTTTTTGATGTTTCATTTATGACATCTCAGTTTATTTCAGCATTTTGTTTAGCACTATCTCTTTTTACTGCTTCTTCATTACAAACTGCCTGTGAAATAGCATGCCTGAGATTTCTTTTATGTTTTGAAGCAATACATGCCTGTGATGATAATTTGTAGCAACTTTACATGCCTGTGATAATAATCTCTAAATTCTTATTTCTTTTATTTTCTCGCTATTTGTTACTTATGCATTCATTGCGGGGGAGTCTTCTGCATTTAATGCAGGGGAGCCTTCTCTTGTGCAATTATTTTGCTAAGTGACAAAGGGGAAGAAAATTAAAATGATCTAACATTTTTTTTTTTGAGTTATATACAGGTTATGAACAATTTGTACTTTTTGATATTTTTTGAACACGCTTGAACTAGCTTCATGTTATATCATTCATAGTTTGTCAATTATCAAAATGGGGGAGATTGTTGGCCCATTGGTCATATGGTCAACCTGATTTTAATAATTGATCAAAACTCTGTCTGGATATACGAAGCTTGTTGGGACATCTCAGCTCCTTGGACATTAGCAAGATTGGATATTCACTTCGTTCAAGACTGAAGATCTGTTTGCCTACTTGAGTCTGTATTTCCTATGCAATGTAATTTTCTTTTTATTTGAGTCTAGGAATACATTGTACACCGAGTCGTACTGGCAAATAGGCTATTCCCAAAAATGTTTTTAAAATGACCTATCAAATTGTTTACAAAAAGGTTTTCAAAAAGGTTTTCAAAAATTACCAAAACCTATTTTAAAAACCCTAACCTAACCCTGACAGAACTCGGCCAGAGTTCGGCCAGAGTTCGGTTGGTGGCCGTTTTGATTTTGAATTCTCTGGAACTTGGTCCTCCTGCAGTTGCGGATTTGACCGAAATTTGCTCATCGAGTTCTGCCCGAATTCTGCCCGAATTCTGACAGAGTTCTCCCTTTGGAAATCCTATAAATAGAGAAGTATTTCGATCATTTCAATTCACTCATTCACTTTCAATCTTCTCTCTATCTAAAAAGCTTTCTGCCTTCCAAAGAGTTTTCTAGAGCTTTCATTTTCAGATCCCAAGCCAGTTACAATCCTCTAGTCGATTTGCCAGTGCGGTACGGTCTAGAAGTTTCTGAGAGATTGTAATCAGAAGGCTTGATTGAAGAATACCTCTTCACATTTGAAGTTGGACGAGTTCTTCGTATCAAAGCTCGCGTTGTAGAAGTTGCAAGGACTTCGTAAGAAAACTTGCGGTTTTTCCTATAGTGGATTCAAACTGGTAGCAAGAGTTCTACCGACTGGATTAGTCCTCAACAGAGGGATACCAGTATACATCGCTGTCTTTGCGTTTGCTTTCTGAACTCTGCCTTTACTTTATTTTCATTTGTGATTATATACTGTGATTGTGTTGCTAACTTTTTTAATTAGCATTATTCCGCTGCCAACTCTATTCACCCCCCCTTTAGAGTATTACGCTTTACTATATCGTTCCTACAGATCCATTCTTTAAGTTTAATCTTTGAAAAAGAAATGTCGGAGAACAGATACTCCTCTGGATTTCAACCAACCTCTTGATTCTCAAGAGCTACTGGAACACATAATTATCCTGATAAATTTTCTTGATTCCAGAAGAACAGATATCTACATCTTTTCCTATCATGATTAGAACTTTAGAACTCGTTTGAAATTTTCGGAAGCTCCTTTGAAATTCTCATGGACAAAGTTGAGAAAATATTCAGTGACCTAATATGGCTTCGCACATTTGCGTTGTAGTCATTTGTCTGAATTATGGAAACTGCGCGTTTACTGTAGCTAGTTGCGCACTGGCGAGGCATAGACTCTAAGTTGAAGTAATTTCAGGTGTTCATAGGTTTTCTGATATTATTGAGATTGTCCTAAATGCATCAGATTTGCCCCTACGTTGCTCAGCCATGAAATGGATAAAGTTGATAGACTGCTCGGAAACCTATTATTATTCAAGTTATGGAGCCAAAAATTTACTGCAGTCAGGTGCACTCTGGCGAGGCATGAATTAGAGGCAAAGTGACTTCAGATATATTTGGTTTCCGAATATTATTAAGACTATATCTATACCATGTTTGTCTTTTTTTTTTGCACCATCAAATTATTCTGACTTTTATTCGGTTGGAGGATTTGCATTTCTAGGGATTGTCTCCACCTTCAGAAATATCTTATCTGATTACATTCATATCATAGATTCTCTAATCACCCTTGCTATCCTACTATCATTCAACTTGTTAATTTTTTCCCGAGTCACAAACTCCTATACCTCATCCCAATTTGAATTGGAAATTTTGTCCCTCATCACAGAAGATTTCATTTCTTTTTGCCTTTTCAATAAACTGTTGACGCTCGTTTCTTTGTTGTCTTTTCTGTGTCACGATACCTCATTTGATTTTTCCTATTTTAATCATTTGATTATATTTTAATCGTAGCTAGATTTTACTCGTGCCTAAAACGATTTTGATCACAACAATATTCCAACTCTATCTCAGATCATATCTAGATAATTCTGACCGTGCCTATATTTTATCATTGTACCTAGCGATCATGCCTCGAATCCAATTATGCCTCATGATTTAAACCTGGAACGATGTATAGCAGAGATTTATAGAGTACATGAGTTATGGGGTGAAGATGAGATAAAAATGAACAATTGTGATTTGAATCAAGGAATGTAAAATTGATAGATTAGAGGTTGGAGATGCACTTTAGGAAGGTGTATGATGAATCAGAAAGTATATAAAGAACGACTGAAACCAGAAATTTTGGACGTAAGGTGTAAATAATTAAAGATGACAATTATATGAATTTAAAAGTGCAAAAGATTACAGATCAAAAAGCAGAGATAGGAGGATCGTAAATAATACAAGGTGGGAAGATTTAATAAGATATTTTTTTTGACAGAGAAATGTTTGGTCAAATGATACAGTAAAATCAAGATGAATGATTCGAGCTTAAGCATGATAATTAAATTTTGTTGAGATTTCGGGATCAAATATGGAAAATGAGGATTTAGAATCAAGATATACACATGTTGATGAAAATGGACGTCTAAATAAATTACAGAGTGATCACATATGGGTAAGGAAAGATAAATTTTTCAAATCATGACAAATGGGAGTATAGAAGTATGATGTTGGATTCTAAACTATGATATTGGGTTACCGAGGCTTGATACTGAAGTATTAAGACAAGACGAAGTGTATCAAATCATAGAGTTAAATTTTGTATATATTAGCAAGCTGAAGAAAGTATAGTATATATTGGAGGAAATATTATATGTGTTTAGTATGAAAATGTGAAAGACAAATTTTCTAAGGTGATGACGGTAATTGACAATTCAAGGATGAAAACAGAAATCCATAATTGTGGATAGACTGTGTTTCTAAGGAGGGAAGAATGTTATTTGAGAATAGTGGATAATATTGATGAAGATATTGCACTAGATGGATTTGCTATAGGACAGTTAGCCTAGTTAGGCACAAGGCTGTTGAGGAAAAGAATATCCTAACCGGTTTGAGGCATGATTGCATGATTGTACCCGGCCCTTATCTTGAAATTTCAAGGACGAAATTTTCTAATAAGGAAATGTTGTAAGACCCATGTTTTGTTTGTGTATTTTATTTATTTATTATTGTTTGTGAGCCTTAAACCCAGTCCAACCATTTTGGCCCAATGACTTAAACCCACTAGGTTCACCCAGCCCAAAACCCATTCTTTCCCACTCACCGGTTCTCCCTCTCAAATCCACTCATCCCGCGCACACACCCACGTCCTCTTTCTTCTTCATTTTTCATCTCCCATAATATCCCCCAGTAGAGGAGACACCAGAAGCTTCACAAATCATTTTCTCCTCAAAAACTCCATAACTCTCTCCAATCTCCACAACTTCAAATTCGCGACCGCCACCGCGCTCCCCTCGCCGCCCTCTCCGAATCCAGAACCCACTTCCCCCATTTCCGAGCAACCGCCCGCCGCCCGCCCGGCAGCAGCCGGCCGCCCGTCGCCGTCCGCCCGCCCGCCCCGCGCGCGCTCCGGTTCCGCGCACCTTCGCCAACGTGTCCGCCCGTATGCGTGCACTTGTCCATGCTCGTCAATCCCGGCATTGTTCCGAGTCCGAGGCCTCCCCTCGGTACTCCTTCGTGCAAGCCTTGGGTAAATCCTTTCCCTTTCTTTCTGTCATTTATTCACAGAACCCATATTTCATATTCTGGCCTTAGAGACCGTTCTGTGGATTAATTGGTTTCTGAAGAATTATTGTTTTAGTTCTGTTGTGTTAATTAGTAGCTTGGTTTGTAATAATTACTTTTTTGGAAACTTTGTTTAGGTTGCTATTGTTTAATCTTTAATTAATTAAAATGTGGATTAATAAATTAGATTGTTTAATTATGTGATTATAAACTGGGTTGTATTTCTAAAAACCTAATAATCATTTAGTAAATGGTTAACAAAAGTTTTAGTGTTATTAAAGTATTAGTAAATAAAGTTTTGTTAAAATTAATACTCTTTATGTAAAAGTTGTAGGTAAAATTCTATAATTAATTTCTTATACATATATTCTCCCTTTAAGTGTTTAAATCAAAAAGGTTTTTGGTAAATAGATTAATAAAGAAAAGCTGAGTAATTTTCATAAAAGTTTTATTTGTTAAAATAATTAATTTTTGGTAAAAAGGATGGTTATTTAGTATTAATAAACGAAATGGTTTGTATTAATTTAAAATCATAACTTTGGCAAGAAAATCGTATTTTTATGCAAAAGAACTATTTTAGTATTTAAAAAGTTAATTTCTCTTTTAAATTTCGAAAAAATGGTTAAAAGGTATTTTCTAAGAAAAATCGTTTTTGTTAATTATTAATCCCAATAAATAAATTTTACTTTCAAATATTATTTAGATAAATCATTTTCCTACAAAATTATTAATTTCAAAGAAATACATTTTTAGTAATTTTCTTAAAAATTATTTATTTTACGACAAAACCTATATTTACTTAAATAGTTATATATTAATATCATTTTTGTAACGAAAACTAGCTTTATGTACAAATGGTTTCCAATTAGGATCACCAACTTGTAGACTTGGCCTAGTTTTGTACCTTAGATTTAGGGCGTAATCCTGGTTACTAAAACTGGCGTTACAATCTTGTAGGTTCTGATTCGTAAACCCTAGCAGTCAATTTCTGGTTGCTGCCAAGTCGAGGAATATTCTGAGGCAAGTTCATATCTAATCCATGTCTGCTCTTTTATTTTAATAATTAAATGCATGCATCAGTTAGTTACATGTAGTATAGTTACACTGATTCACCGTGGATCCCTCTCGGACTCCACATAGGTTGATGGATTGCTGGATGACTAACTTGACATGTTGATTATTGACTCATTGACTTATTGCTTGGAGATTGCTTGGGGAGTAGTATAACGTCTGTGACCAAAGCCAAATGTTGATCGTTTATTGCCTCGCGCTAACCCCTACCGCACAGGGGGTTAAGCCGTACCGTATACTATTCGTTTCGGCCGAAACGTTAGTATACATATTGCCTCACTAGCCGGTCACAGGCCCTGTTATATACTCAAACACTAGCCTAGTATTACATCATGCATGACATTGATCTTCTTCACACTTGCTAGTCTTATTTTACTATTTTTAAATACAAAATTATAATGTTTCATAAATGTCTCCCTTTTTTTTCGATTTAGTTATTATCTTAGAAATGCTAGTTGTGGATGAAGTATGTTACTTGCTCCCTCCTGACTGGAGACCTAACATTTTTAGGTGACTGTGACGAAGAGGAGCTGCCTTACTGTACCTTCTACGGGTCTGACTTGGGTCCCGCAGACTCGACTGAACCATGAACCCCTGAACCTTAGAATGTTGGCTTAGTACTTTATCTTTCTTTTCAGAATCATTTGTAATAAAATGAATATTGTTGTTGTTTGTTTCATTTTTAGACTTTTTCCAATTGAATAAAATATTTTATTTCCGTTAGATGTTTTTGTATGTTGTGTTTCACTGCTTGATACAGCTTACTGCCGCCGTCTCACAACGGCGCAGGCTGGGCATGATCCGACTAGACCCACTACATTGGGATCGGGTCGTGACACTGTTCTTCTGGAATCAAGAAAATTTATCAGGATAATTATGTGTTCCAGTAGCTCTTGAGAATCAAGAGGTTGGTTTGAAGTCCAGAGGAGTATCTGTTCTCCGACATTTCTTTTTCAAAGTTTAAACTTAAGGAATGGATCAACTTGATTCTGATTAAATGAGTTGGACACAAGACATGATAGAAGCATCACAGCTTCGAGTTGAGTAGGAGTCATGAGAATATTCCCGACAAATTACTTAGAGAATACTGACATTTACCGAAATTATTTTGAGAAAAGGAAAAAAAATGATTTATAAACCAAGGAAAGTTTGAGAATTTGCTAGGTAAGTTGGGCTAAAGTTAGCCTTATTGGTTCAAGGAAGTCAAGTTGAAATGGTTTAGCAAAGCTAACAAGGGAATAGCTTTGGAACATTGGTCATGATTTGAGGTTTAGGTACAAACACAAACAAGGTAATCTACGAAACTATAAGCAAGCAAAAATAGATTTTAAAATATATAATTCCGGCCATATGATGTAACATGGTGAATGTAGTGCCCCGTCCCGCTCAGTCAATCGGAGGAATCGAAACGCCGACGGCGTTCAGACTTAGCCTTGCAACGGCGGCTCGAAGACATCGCTCGGTCGAGGCGACTCCTCGCTCAGGTGGGGTAGTTTCGGTAAACTTGCCTCATCTTAGCCTTCACATAATAAATCACATGTTTTCAACTTGCACAAGTAGGCTTGATAATAAAAGAGACGAATCCACATAGATAAGGGAATAATCCCGATGGGTCGAATTGAGCTAGAATATGGAAAGGTCCAACGGTCGGCTTAGAGTTGGTGCACGACGTGCTTTGAAAATGACACTCGATCCTTCGTCCCGTGGCTTGGGAGAAGGAAAGTTGGTTGAGTAGGCAAAGTTATGAACGTAGCCTAAGTCATAGGCGTCGTCCGCATAAATGTTTCATAAAGCATGCACGGTCCAATCGTCCAAGGCTTGGCATAGCCTTGGCTTGCCCCATGAGTTAAGTTGTGTTGCACGGCTTATGACATAAGTCTAGGCACCCAAATGACTTGGTCGTTCAGAAGTCGAACGCATGCGCGGCACGTTTCCGCAATGCGAGGCTTCACGCAGTCTTTGCTTGTCGAGTCGTTGTGCGTTAAGTAAGGCAAGTTATGTTAGGCTATCGTAGTAGTACCAAGCACGGTCCTACGAGTCCTACGGCTGGGTATAACCACATAGTCTTACGGTCTCAAGGCCTGTCATATAAAGTATGACTTGGGCGATTGCGTCGCGTAGAACGTAAGTCGGTTTAAGGCACGATGTCACGGACTTAATGTTTAAGGCAAGGACCGCAATTGATTCAAGTGAGTTTTGGAGAAGGACTATCAAATAGGCATTCATGAGTTGAATGAAATGATATGGTAACATGGAAAGAATGCTCGCGACCGTGGGTCGTCGAGGGGTCTCAAGAATAGAAGTATTGAACTTGGTTTTGGAGGAGATAGTAACATTGAAAGAAGGATGACTGTGTGAGACGTCAGTTTGAGTCGAGTCTTGCATGGTCATTGGACAACTTGTCGACAAGGAGAGTTTCCACGAGCGGCAACCCTGGGCACTATGGGACCGCGTCGTCCTGGGGGGAAACACGGTATAGCCGTAGTTGGACGAACCGCTCGGGTTATTCGGAAACTTTCAGCGGGGCTAGCTACTTGCGTTGAAAGGGTCGCCGAATAGCAAGGCTATAGTCCATGATAGCTTGTGATGTTAGTGACCAATTCATATAGATGGGTCGGCACGGCGGCAATCCGCGTGTGCCTTTGGATTGAGTCAGTTGATTGTGTGTGCAGTTAGAACACAAAATGTTTGGGCCTAATGATTGGCTGCAACGTAGGCAACGTGCTTTGGCACGAGATGTGGCGTCGAGTCTTGAGTTGTCGGCATATAAGTTGCATAGTTTGGATTTGAGTTATCTTGAGTTTAAGTCAGGAAATGCCGTAAGGCAAAGTCGGTCGAGTAACACTAAGTTCACAAGTCTCGATTGGGTCAGTTGGTGATCAAAGTGGCAAGGGCCGCGAGACGGCGATACGGTTAAGTCTCACTGAGTTGCAAGACACGGCCTCAACAAGGGTTTGTAGCACGGTCACACGGAAATGGAGTCTATCGTGTAGTTGCGTCTCTGATTATGGGCCGTAAGGCAAGCACGACTTGATAGGTTAACGTTGTTGGCACAAGAAGGGTTTAGAGACAAAGTATGAGTTAACATCGTTGACACAAGCACGGGATGGTCTAGCGACACAGAATAGGCCAAGGCGTCGGTCCTGAAATAATCCTAAGGCAAGATTAGAAAGACAATACAAAAGGGACTAAGTTGCACAAAGTAAATCAAACGTGTCGGTTTTGTATGGGTGGGCGAGGAGCTCATTCCACCAGTACAGTTGAGTACTGACACCCACATAGTTTTCATGTGCAGGCACATGTAGAAGCTCGTGGTGCGGAGCTCGCTTGGATGCGTTGAGGCACGGAGTTCCTTGGCGATTCGAAGCGTGCGGCCGCATGGAGTCAAGACTTATACGGGACATAATGTATGGACGTCGCCATCTGAAGCATCCGCTGGCTCAAGACATGTATTGAGAGATGAGAGAGAGCTGAGTGACTTGTAATGTGAGCTTGAGTGAGCTTGAGAGACTTGTAATCTTGGACTTGCGTCCCATTGTAACCTTTGTTTCAATATCAATAAAGAGCTTCTTTTGAATAACTTGTGTTTTGTTCTAAATTTCCGTTGCTATTATTCAATGTCTCTGTATGGGACTTCTGTGCGACGACCCCGTCGCAGCCGCTGAAATCGGCCGTTATGGAACCCGCCTTGCATGAGCACAATCTAGCCTCGTGCGGCATCACGCCTTAGCGAGGACGATCGCTCCTACGGGAGCGGGGCGTGACAGTGAATATCATCTAAGTGTTCTAGTTGTTTCTAGAATCTGTTTTCCTAAAGTCTCATATAGGCCTAGGTCAATTTGCAGGACTGCGTGCTGGTCTAGACTAAGTCGACTAGACCAATTTACAGATCGACCTGCATGGGCCACCACTAAAAACATGTCACGACCCGATCCCAATGTAGTGGGTCTAGTCGGATCATGTCCAGCCTGCACCATTGTGAGACGGCGGCAGTAAGCTGTATTAAGCAGTGAAACACAACATACAGAAACATCTAACGGAAATAAAATATTTTATTCAATTGGAAAAAGTCTGAAAATGAAACAAACAACAACCATATTCATTTTATTACAAATGATTCTGAAAATAAAGATAAAGGAAAGTACTAAGCCAACATTCTAAGGTTCAAGGGTTCCTGGTTCAGCTGAGTATGCGGGACCCAAGTCAGACCCGTAGAAGGTACAGTAAGGCAGCTCCTCTTCGTCGCAATCACCTAAAAATGTTTGGTCTCCAGTCAGGTAGGAGCAAGAACACATTTCATCCACATCTAGCAATTCTAAATTAATAATAAATGCAAAGTGCGAAACAGTTTAAGAAACAATATTTTTTTGTATTTAATAGTAAAAAGACCAACAAGCGAGATGATGTCAATGTCCAGAATGATGCAATGCTAAGCTAGTGTTTGAGTATATAACAGAGCCTGTGACCGGCTGGGATAGAGGCAATATGTATACTAACGTTTCGGCCGAAACAAATAGTATACGGTACGGCTCAACCCACAGTGAGGTTGGGGTTAGCGCAGACATGTAACAAGCGAGATTTGACTTTGGTCACAGACGTTATACTACTCCCCCAAGCAATTCCCAAGCAATGAGTCAATGAGTCAATAATCAACATGTCAAGATAGTCATTCAGCAATCCATCAACCTATGTGGAGTCCGAGAGGGATCCACGGTGAATCAGTGTAACTATACTACATGTAACTAACTGATGCATACATTTAATTATCAAAATAAAAGCCCAGACATGGATTAGATATGAACTTGCCTCAGAATATTCCTTGACTTGACAGCAACAGAAAGTGACTGCTAGTGTTTACGAATCAGAACCTACAAGCTTGTAACGCAGTTTTAGTTACCAGGATTACGCCCTAAATCTATAGTACAAAACTAGGCCAAGTCTACAGGTTGGTGATCCTAATTGGAAACCATTTGTACATAAAGATAGTTTTTGTTACAAAAATGATATTAATATATAACTATTTAAGTAAATATAGGTTTTGTCGTAAAATAAATAATTTTTAAGAAAATTACTAAAAATGTATTTTTTTGAAATTAATAATTTTGTAGGAAAATAGATTTATCTAAATAATATTTGAAAGTAGAATTTATTTATTGGAATTAATAATTAACAAAAACGATTTTTCTTAGAAAGTATCTTTTAATGATTTTTTTCGAAATTTAAAAGAGAAATTAACTTTTTAAATACTAAAATAGTTCTTTTGCATAAAAATACGGTTTTCTTGCCAAAGTTATGATTTTAAATTAATACAAAATATTTCGTTTATTAATACTAAATAACCATCCTTTTTACCAAAAATTAATTATTTTAACAAATAAAACTCTTTTATGAAAATTACTCAGCTTTTCTTTATTAATCTATTTACCAAAAACCTTTTTTGATTTAAAAACACTTAAAAGGAGAATATATGTATAAGAAATTAATTATACAATTTTACCTACAACTTTTACATAAAGAGTATTAATTTTAACAAAACTTTATTTACTAATACTTTAATAACACTAAAATTTTTGTTAACCATTTACTAAATGATTATTAGGTTTTTAGAAATACAACCCAGTTTATAATCACATAATTAAACAATCTAATTCATTAATCCACATTTTTAATTAATTAAAGATTAAACAACAGCAACCTAAACAAAGTTTCCTAAAAAGTAATTATTACAAACCATGCTACTAATTAACACAACAAAACTAAAACAACAATTCTACAGAAACCAATTAATCCACGTAACGGTCTCTAAGGCCAGAATATAAAATATGGGTTCTGTGAAGAAATTACAAAAAAAAGGGAAATAATTTACCCAAGGCTTGCACGAAGGAGTACCGAGGGGAGGCCTCGGACTCGGAACAATGCCGGGATTGACGAGCACGGACATGTGTGCGCACACGGGCGGACACGTGGGTGAAGGTGCGCGGAACCGGGGCGCGCGCGGGGCTGGCGGACGGCGACGGGCGGCCGGCTGCTGCCGGGCAGGCGGCGGTCGGTTGCTTGGAAACAGGGGAAGTGGGGTTTGGATTCGGAGAGGACGGCGAGGGGAGCGCGGTGGCGGTCGCGGATTTGAATTTGGTGGAGATTTGAGAGAGTTATGGAATTTTTGAGGAGAAAATGATTTGTGAAGCTTCTGGTGTTTCTCCTCTACTGGGGGATATTACGGGAGATGAAAAAGGAAGAAGAAAGAGGACGTGGGTGTGTGCGCGGGATGTGTGGATCTGAGGGGGAGAACCGGTGAGTGGGGAAGAATGAGTTTTGGGTTGGGTGAACCTAGTGGGTTTAAGTCATTAGGCCAAAATGGTTGGACTGGATTTAAGGCTCACAAACAATAATAGATAAATAAAATACACAAACAAAACATGGGTCTTACAATCTGATACCCGAAAGGGGTTACTTCTTCTTAGTTCCAGTTCTCTGCAGCACGTTCTAATTTATACAAATTGCATTAACAATCTTAATAAAGCCCTTCAGCTTTACTCATTCAGCAATTCTCAGACCTCCGTATACTCGTAACAAGATAAACATCATCTTGAGAATGCCCAAAACTATGCACTTTCTCAAGCTAAATATCCATACCTTCCTAAACTGCAAAAGAGAACAGGCTTGACAAGAGAGCAAATTGTGTTGCACGATTACGGTAGGGTACGAAATATGGACATTTCCATGTAGGTAGAAAAGTAGTTACCTATGTTGCATGGATCCATGCACGATAAGGATACGAACACCATTTTGCTGTGTCCCTGCAACATAGGAGCAAAGAAACAAACCATATATCGGACATCAGAAAACAAACCACATCTATTTGTTATTTAAAATAGCATGTTTGAGAGTTCTTTTGTTATAATTGTTTCTCAATTAGCTCTAGGAGGGTTCTCTTTTTTTTGTTTTTGTTTTTTGGGGTTCAACACTTCAACCTTATGTATGCACTGTTGTGCAACACACAAATTGCAAAGTTTCTTTTACTAGAGGCAAACAGAGATATACAAGAGGGTTAAAAATAAATACCATAGTTCGCAGTATCAGCCGACACGATCCGATACGGCCGATACCGATACTGTTTGGCATGTCTCGATACGATACCGACCGATATCCGATACTAACATTGGGGTCTTTTTTTCGGTCAATTTGGCAAAGAAAATTGAATGAAAAAGACCAATCAGCAAGGGTGTAAAAGCATAGAAAGGTTATAAAAGCATGTAAAAGAAGAAAACTTATCTATCATATGTAAATCAATCGGTAAGGGTGACTGCTACTTTATTTAATTTCAAAACTACTGAGAATCAACGCTGAAAATATTAAAATTATACCTAAATGTACAAAATATATTTTCTAAAATGTTAATAATTTATTAACAATTATTTGTTTTCCGATACCAAAAAATCCGATGCTCCGATTCGAAACCTCCGATACTACCAATACCGTCAATCCCGATACTCATAGGAATGGTCCGATACCGATACTTTGAACCTTGATAAATACCCTCAACTTTTACCTATGTTCACTTTGCTACCTGAATTTATTTTTTGTTCAAATTTATACCTTAAACTTTTTGTTTTTATCACTTAAATATCTCGAACTCTATGAAATTGTATAAAAAGATAAATTAAAATGATGTTTATACCTCGATGCCACAAAGAAGGTGGTGTTGGGTTGCTCATCACCAAAACAATGGGGGTAGGGAAGAGTCAGTGGGGGCACGAATTAGAAATGGAGAGAAAGAAGATGGTGGTTGGGTGGATTTAGGTTTATGGAGGAAGAAGAAGATGAGTTAAGGTTTACGGAAGAGGAGAAGATGGTGATGGGGGTTTAGAGTTTAGAAGGAAGAAGATGGTGGTGGTGGGATAGGATCTGGGGATGAGGAGGGAGGGAGAAGATGGTGATAGATTAGGAATAGGTCTATGAGTATTATCATAATAAATTTGCCAATTCTGACAGCAAATTAATAGTAAGTAAGAAGTTCAAGCTATAAATGTAAACCAAAACAAAGTACATGGTAGCAAAGTAAAAATAGGGCAAAGTTGAGAGTATTTAAGTGCAAATAAGCCATACAAGAGATACAAGGAGAGAAACTAGTGCATCCAAGGATAGATTGCTGACGGCAGACAATAATATATATAAAGCAAACAATATGGAGGAATAATACGTTTAGTTCTTTCAAGAAATTATCAGAAGAGAGTTGTGAATAACGCGACTTCAATAGATTGCTATCTAAAGATATATGCAGTAGTAAGAGAAAGATGAAAAACTAATCAAGGGAAAAATATAGTTCCACAAAGAAAGCTGAGAAAGTGGTGAGACCAAATCTTTGTTTTGATGATTTATATAGAAATCTAGAACTAAATTGTAGAGATTTTTAAGTGATTATTATTGCAATATAGACTACATATATATAGGAGAGGCTAGCCTCCTCTCCTATCATTCTAGGCAATGTGGAACTAAAGCCCAATAACACTTAACACATATATCAATACTCCTCCTCAAGATGGGCGAAAGATATTCACTAAACCCATCTTGTCACATCCTCTCATCATGCTGATAGAACTAAGCCCCTTTGTCAGTCCGTCTGCTACATGATCTTTGGTTGGAACGTAGCCCAGCTCTAGTACTCCTTTCTCCAGCTTTTCTTTGATGAAGAATCTGTCAATCTCGATATGCTTGGTCTTGTCATGCTGCACTGGATTGTTGGCAATACTAATAGCTGACTGGTTGTCACACCATAGCTTCATCTTGGCTCCCTGGTCCAGCTTTAGTTCCGTCAGCATATTCTTCAACCACAATAATTCTGTGACTCCCAAGGCCATAGCTCTATACTCTGCTTCAGCTGTTGATCTGGCCTCCACTGACTGCTTCTTACTCCTCCACGAGACCAAGTTGCCTTATACAAATATGCAGTAGCCCGATGTGGATCTCCTGTCGTCAGCACAGCTAGCCTAGTCAGAATCACAATAGCCCTCGATGCTTACATGATTATTTCTTCTGAAGATCAGTCCATTCCCGGGGGCTCCCTTCAAGTACCTCAGAATCTGGTATACTGCGTCCATATGACCCTTCCGGGGGTCATGCATGTAGCGGCTCACTACACTGACCGCAAAGCTGATATCAGGTCGAGTGTGGCTCAAGTATATCAACTTGCCCACCAATCTCTGATATCTATTCCGGTCAACTGGTTCTCCAGCTTCAGCATCCAGTTTGAACTTATGGTCTATCGGTGTCGTAGCTGGTTTGCATCCCATCATCCCCGTTTCCGTAAGCAGGTCCAGTGCGTACTTCCTTTGAGAAAGAACGATTCCCTCATTATCTCGAGCAATCTCAATCCCAAGGAAGTATCGAAGAGGGCCAAGATCCTTCACCTCGAACTCCTTGCCAAGCTTTCCTTTGTTGGGCGATCTCCTGCTCATCATCGCTTGTGATAATCATATCATCTATATATACCGCAAGCATGGTGATGTGGCCTCCACTTCGTCTGAAGAAGACAGTGTGATCAGCATTGATCTGCTGATATTCCATCCCTATCATTGCTCTCCTGAACCTGTCAAACCATGCTCGAGGAGACTGCTTCAGTCCATAGAGGGACTTCTTCAGTATGCAGACCTTGTCTTCTGTCTGTTTGGTGCCGAATTCTGGTGGTATCTCCATGTACACCTCCTCCACTAGATCCTCATGAAGAAATGCATTCTTCACATCCAGTTGGTGTAGCTTCCACCCTCCATTGGCTGCCAGGAAGATCAAGGTCCTGACAGTGCTCATCTTCGCCACTGGTGCAAAGGTCTCGTCATAGTCGATGCCGTACGTCTGACTGTATTCTTTTGCCGCCAGTTGAGTTTATAGCGCTTAACCTGTCCATCTGGATTCTGTTTCATAGTAAAAATCCATTTGCATCCGACTGCTCTTTTTCCTTCTGGCAGTCTCACCAGCTCCTAAGTGTGGTTCTTCTCAAGAGCTCCCAACTCTTCATGCATTGTTGCTTTCCACTTTGGATCGTTCTTTGGCAACCTGCCAATTGTTAGGTACAGTAATACTATCCAAAGATGCTATAAATGCTCCATGAGAAGAAGAGATATGATCATAAGAAACAAATTTAGCAAGGTCCCAACCATATCTGTCCGGAGGATTTTCCGCATTACTGCGAGTAGTCCCTCGTGTAGATAGTGGTTGAGGAGAATTAGAAGGATTCCTTCGTGTAGAAAGTGGTATGGGAGAAGTAGTAGGAATGATATCACCTGAGGAGGGTGGTGGTGTAGATGAGGAGGATGGTGGTGTCTCAGGAGTTGGGATAGACACATGCAAGGGACTTAGCACTGGCATTGTAGGTACTGGCCCTGCAGTTTGCTTCTCTCTCCTGCTGTAGGTAAGTAATGCATGGAGATATTATCCGGATTCAGTAAGAGTAATGAAAGAAAGTGATTTCACCAAAATGTTTTATTAAGGCTAGAAGCAGGAGCTGTTGTTAAATATTTAGCATTAGTAGTTGAACAGCTTTAAGAGAATAAAATCTGATACTGCTTGGATCTTGATGATATCCAATTAAATGATTAGAATTGCCAGACTATGTATTCAACCATATTGCAGAAGTAAAAAAGGTTGGTAACAAATAGAGGATAACCGTTATGTACTTTTTTGTAGGAATTGAGAGGCGTAGAGTTTATTGAGCAATGATTAAGAAAAACAACAATTATGATATATCTCATGAACCATTTTGGCTTTTGGTACAGACATGTCAGCCATAATACTTCGCTTATTATGATAATTGATGGAAAAATATTCAGAAAGAATTACATGCTGCTTTAATTGATTCAGGAAAAGGCGTTTTACAGGGTTCCAGTGGAGATTGTTTGACAGGTTTAGAAAAGAAACAAGTCTTGATAAGGTAGATTGAAACTCATTGTATGTGAATAGTGTATAACTGGTTTTGGGCTTATGTTATTATTTCATTATTCTTACATCTTACCGTAGTTTGCAGTATCGACTGATACCGATCTGATACAGTCGATACCGATATGGTTTGGCATGCCCCGGTCCAATACCGACCGATGCCGATGGCCCGATACTGTCCGATACCGACATCTGGGGTCTCTTTTCTAGTCAATACGGCAAAGAAAATTGAACAAAATAGATAGATCAGTATGGGTGTACAATTGTACAAACATAATAAGGTTATAAAAGCATGTAAAAGAAGAAAACTTATCTATCGCATGTAAAACTTATCTATCAGTAAGGGTGTACAAGCGTAATTCTGGAAGAGCTGCTATTACTGGGTGAAGACCAACAACCACCTGGATTGGGGTGGGCTGGCCATCGTGCGGTCAGTGTAGCAGCGCCCATATCTATATGCTTTGTTTAAAACAACTTTCTTTTGAACAAATGATTCAGTAGTTATGTAAACAACTGATTCCAATATTTTGTGTAATATGTTTAATTATAGGGTTATGTGAACCCAATTCTCATGACTTCAATCTTCAGGTTAGTTTGCCTGATGTTGGCGAATCAACTGTTTCTGTTATGAACACAATGTACTCAATAATGAAAGCTCGTCTCCAGTGCTACAATTTATGGCAGGTTTGTTTTCAATGCCATATATACATTCAATTATTTATATGCTGTATGTTCAATTGATGATATTTGACGCTGTGCTGGATTCTTCTCATGCCATATCTTGATATATTGTATATATTTTATAATTTTTAGACACATTTGCCAAGCACTGCCTTTTCATGTGTACATCTAATGGTTAGATACTTAGACCATTATATTATAACTGGTCAAAAAATTAAGGGAATAAGGAATTGCATTCGTCTCTACGATGTACCTAAGTATAATTTATCATTACTTCTCGACGCGTCCAAGTGGAGTTAGTCCATTATATTCCATAGGGATTTTCGGAAATTTATATTAAAGGAATTATAGCATTCTATGACATCGGTTGTTGATGGACGAAGAACAATGCAGAAGGATCAGTGTTGTTGGGAAGTTGCACTATGGTTATAATATCTATGTTTTAGTGACTCCCCCTTATTGTGAAGTTGCTGAAACCTTTCTTTGTGCTTTGTTAATTTTCTAGTGTTTATTGCTCGACTTCTGTTCTCATGTGGAAGTTTATATAGTTGGGAAAGGGCATTAACATATTGAAATTATATACAGTTGGATGGTCGACCTATGAGTGGCGACATTGGTCGTGGTGCAACAAGGGAGGCAATTGCCTTCGCCGTTCATATGGCTGCCAAAAGGGACAAGCCTCATGGTATATGGCACAATGTCTGTCTTTAGATCTTTTTCAGCACCAAAGTACTTCTATAACCACTATACTTGATTTTGAAGGTTTTTGTCAATTGGCTGGTGGCACAAACTCTCATACAGTAGACAGTTTAAAGAGAGTGGGACTTTTCCAGGCAACAACAATTCCTGGTACTTTCCTACTGTTAGTTGTTAGGGATTCTCTTGATATCTACATACTTCTAACCAATTGTTCAGCACAACCTATAAGTGAACTAGCTCCAGGAAACTTCCATATCTTGTTTCAGTGTATTTTATAATCTTAGACTTGTCCCCCCCAAAAAAAACTGCCTACACGATATAACCGCTTTAGCTGCAGGTTTCATATTACTTTATGAGAAAAATTGCCACTTGATATCACAATTGAACAAATTGTTCCAGTCTTATTCTATGATGTTTAAGCTACCCTCCATATCGAACGTCATATTAAAAGCCAACCAAACACTGAAATCCTACCTTGATGAGGTAGCTTTCTGATGGATATGCATGTTCTACTTTTGTTTTTCATTTCTACCATTTCTGTTTGTATTGGTTTTGCAAAGTGATGACTTTAGCTGTAAGATTTTTGTATATTTGTAGATTTGAATTGCAAGTATAATTGCTTGTTTTTTATCCGTTAGAAACGTTTCCGGACAGTGCAACTTCATTAATTGGTTGTCAACAAGCTGTGATTGGTGGAATAGCATATGGTGGCTATGCACGGAAGGTACTACTATCTCTGCTTGAATATACTCTTTTGTCACCTACTTTCGTTTTAGCTTTACAGTTTTGGCTTGCACGAATGATCTCATTCATCATAGAAGTATGTCCTGAGATACCTTAATTCTTTTGTT
This sequence comes from Iris pallida, assembly GCA_029216955.1. NCBI lineage: Eukaryota > Viridiplantae > Streptophyta > Magnoliopsida > Asparagales > Iridaceae > Iris > Iris pallida. The sequence continues at coordinate 9,458,218 of JANAVB010004599.1, read as the reverse complement.
TTGATATATATATATATATATATATATATATATATATATATATATATATATAGCTGGTATATTTCAGAAGGCTACTTGGAAGCTGTTACGGAGGGCCTCTCTAGCAGACAGGAATGGTACGGCTCAGTTCCGTCTGGTGCAACGGCTCAAGGCCACGAAGAGATCCTTACGAAGCTGGGTGCATGGTTTGCCCAAGACTTCGCTAGAAGACAAGGAGGCAAAGCTCCGGTCCATCCAGCAAGATATGCAATCTGATATGATGAACGGAGATCTGGCGACGAGAGAGAAGGAGCTAATAGGGAAAGTCAACATCCTGCGTCTCCAGAAGGAGGTTAGTGCGGCACAACGCGCTAAATGCTCATGGCTGAAGGATGGTGACCGTTGCACCAAGTTCTTCTAAGATGTCATTCGGACTAGACATCATCGGAACAACATTTTTCAGCTGCTTGATGCGGAGGGCAATCTGGTGGGGGAGCCGACAAAGATCCAAGAGGAGGCCGACATGTACTATTCTGAGCTGTATTTTCAGACTGACTATCTGTCTGTGTTTTCGGACGTAGTTACAAAGAAGCTGGCGACTCCTTATAGGAATAGCCTACTACTTGTCCCGGTTACTATGGAGGAGGTGGAGACTATTATCTCGATGGCCGATCCCAACAAAGCTCCAGGCCCGGATGACTTTAGCAGTGGTTTCTACAAACGGCACTGAGACAGTCTGAAGTTCCAGGTCCTTGAGGCGGTTCAGGAGTTTTTTACCAAAGGAAAGTTGTTGAAGGAGCTGAACCACACTTTCCTGACACTTGTGCCTAAGAAGGAGGAAGCGACATCGCTGGCAGATTTCAGGCCTATTGCGTGTTGTAATTATCTTTATAAGATAATTACGCACCTTATGTGCTGGCGGATGGAGGGGATCATGCAGGACTTAGTCTCTCCGAACCAGGCCGCTTTCATCAAGGGGAGGTCGATCGCGGAGCACAGCCTGCTGGCGCATGAGATGGTGAGGGGCTTCGGTAAGCCTAGTGGGGAGAAGGCATGCGTGAAGGTGGATCTGAGGAAGGTCTATGACATGGTCAATAGGGATTTCCTGTGTCATCTGATGTCTGCCATGGGTTTTGACGACGGCTGGGTTGCGAGGATCCGGGAATGCATCATGACTTCCACTTTTTCTGTCCTCATCCAGGACACCCTATTTGGATATTTCCAGAGCAACCGTGGACTTAGGCAAGGCGATCCTCTGTCCCCTTACCTATTCACGCTTGTCATGGAATACTTCACATGCTTGATGGACATGGCAGTGCATCGCGGGAGACTGGTTCCATTGCTCAGGAGGATTGACCCCTCGGTTACCCACCTTATTTATGCTGACGATCTCTTGGTGTTCATCCAGCCATTTACGGAGGGTATGCACACGATTGCGGAGATTATGGGAGAACTGGAATCCCTTTCATGCCTGTAAATGAACAGAGAGAAGAGCATGGTGTATTTCAGTCACCTCTGTTCCCAGAAGGAGGAGTTGGCTGGCGCGCTGGGAGTCGAGAGGAGCGATTTACCGGTGAAGTATCTCGGAGTTCCTCTCACAGTTAACTATGCGCGGGATCAGGACTGCCATAGTCTAGTGGAGTACGTCCCGAGGAGGGTTGAAGGATAGCAAGCTGCTGGTTTATCCTTTGGAGGACGTATCGAGCTGGTTAGTTCGGTGATATCAGCTGTGGTCCACTTCTGGCTGCAATTCATCTTACTCTCTATTGTCACTATCAGGAAAGTGGAGCGAATTTGTGCAGACTTCATATGGAGGGGTGGTATACATGCGATCTCCTGGAAACAGTTTTGTCGTCCCAGGAAGGAGGGAGGAGTGGGGCTACGGTCATTATCGGAGATCATGAAGGCATCGACGCTGAAGCTGGCATGGAGATTCATCAATAGGGGATCCCTCTGGACGGACTGGATGCATAACAAACATGTGAAACATGGCAACCTCTGGGATTGTGCCATGGACTACAGCCATTCAGTTACTTTCAAGACTATTTTGAGGCATAGGAGGGTCCTCAAATCTGCAATCCGAAGGGTCATGAAGGATGGGGCTGGCACGGACCTCTGGCGGGACCCTTTGATTGATCGCCAATCTCTGTTAGAGATTAGGGGAGTACCGTCGCATCAGGAGGACATAAGGGGTCTGACTTGCCAACGGATTATCCGTGGTGGAGAGTGGAGCCCTGAGTCTTACCGCTATACCGAGGAGCTTGGTGAGATTTTCAGGACAGTCGCCTTGGATCCAGTACTGTCGGCTGATCGATGGGTCTGGCACCCACCTGGAGTTTCTACGGGGCCTGTACAGTTCCAGTTCTGGAGCTTCTTTAATCTTGTTAGGCGCACATTCCCTCTAAGTACTGACTACGAGTTCGTATGGTGTAAGGGGCTTGCAAGGAAGATGCAATTGTGCCTTTATCGGCTTCTACTTGGTCGTCTTTTGACGAGGAATCGACTTAGTGCTTTTGGAATTCAGGTCTCTGACCCTAAGTGTGTGCTATGCAGTGTGGAGAATGAATCTATAAGACACATTTTCTTTGAGTGTGACCTGTCATGGCAGATCTGGTCTGAGCAAAGCAGGGTGTTGGGTGGATGTGATTCCGGAAAGGGGGTTGGGGACATTATCACTGTGCTCCGAGATAGTAGAGGAAGAGGACAGGACTGGTTCCGGACCACCAAAGTCCGACTGGCTGCCGCTGTTTGGCATGTATGGAGGGAACGAAACCGTTGTATCTTTGAGGGGTTAATCACTCCTCCTGTAGGCATCCTCCATAACATTGAATTCGATGTATATGCTATGGAGAACTGAAATGTGGGAGTCCCACCATGATTGTATGTTGTAAGATTATTGTGTTGCATTTGGAATAAAATTTACCTTTTTTCCAATATATATATATATTCTTTTTTTCATTCCAGCACGTGCAATATATATATATATATATATATATATATATATATATATATATATATATATATATATATATATGTATGAAGCGGTTCAGGAGCCCCGCCAAAGCCCCGCTCCCCCCTCGTGCGTCGGGTTAAGCGGGGCCATCTCGATCCGACGCAGGAGATGGTGGGAGCTTTGGCGGGGCTCCCGGGCCGGACTTTTGATCTGCGGCCACACAAACACTAGGGTGAACGTTCGGTTTTCAATTTCAACCAAATCGAAATAATGAAAACCGAATAAACTGAAATTCTAAAAATCCAAAACTGAACCTAAATTAGCCATAACCGAACCAATAATCAATTTAGTTTATTCGATTTATTCGGTTCGGTTAGGCTATCTTTATTGTTTATGAGCCGGGCACAAAGTTGGAATTGTAGTTAAATTATATTAAAATTTTATAATTTTTGTACATCGTTTGTTGTACTTCAAAGTTGGGCCCAAGGTTGGACCGGTTAAATCACCAAACTTGGGCTTTAAAACATGTATATATAATTGTTGTTTTCAAAGTATACACATTTTTAATCATAAAATATGCATAAAATTGATGGTATTAATAATTGCACAAGTCTTATTGAGTTTTCGGTTTTGAACCAAACCCAAAACCGAATAATGAATTTTAGTATTTTCAAAACCGAAACCGAACATAATTTTTTTCATACCAAACTTAATCTCTTTTCGGTTCGGTTCTCGGTCCAAAACCGAATAATGCCCACCCTAGTATATACAATATTTATATTCATGTTACTGCATTTGTATGTTCTAGATCTTCAAACCTCCCACTTGTAGTGTGGAATTATCTATTGTTCACTGTTCTAAAAGTCGGCCTAGGCGCTAGATGTTTGTGTCCGTCCAATGTCCGCCTAGGCGCCCACCTAACGCATCCCCTCCACACCCAAACCACCCCCCCCCCCCCCCCCCCCCCACCCCAAAAAAAAGAAACTCCCGACCCCGACTATGCATGTTTTTTTGGGTTTTATGGTGTTTTTCTCTAATTTTCAGTAGGTTTTCTTTTTTTTTTTGGGGTGGGGGGGTATTTTATTTTTTAACCGCGGCTGCCTAGGTGCCCGGTGCCCGTCGTACTAGCACCTTCTACAACCTTGCCACTAGGTTTGTTGACATAGAAGAGTTTACAGGCACTATTTTAACATAACTCCTGAAACTATTTATCATATAAGATGTAGAGGTCCCAAGGAATTAAAAGAGATCATAGTTTTTGTATCCAGTTAACAATTTGTTTGCAGGCATGCCAATGGTTGGAAAAAGAGTTAATGGAGATGTGTGTGTGTGTGTGTGTGTGTGTGTGTGTGTGTGTGTGTGTGTGTGTGTGTGTGTGTGTGGTCCCTCTAGAATTTACTGCATTAAAACTTGTTAGACGAAAGATTGAGATGGCAATACTTGCATCAGGCAGAAGCTACAACAAAGACAATATTTCTATTATCAAGATATAAGGACTCAGTTATTGCAGTGAATATTAATATCAGACTGTTAACCCTGTTTTTTTAATGGCCTGGGATTATTGGAACGGACATTTCTATCATCGACCACATAAATTGACGATCTTTGATCGAAACCCCAATCAGTATGAGTTTGTTGATCAGCTGCTGGTTAAACTCTTTACTATCCCTATGGTTTCCGTCCCTTCTTTTATTTGTAAAATGTTCTATGTTGAAATTTCCTCCCAAATTCCAAGCCACTAGAGGCAGCCCTGGTCTAGGACAGTTTGGACGACGGCCCAGGGCTCAAATACTAAAGGGGCACCAACATAGACGTATCTAATCATGATGTATTATGGGCCACCATTAAATCAAAAGAGTTGTGGTGTAGTGGTTATGTTAGGCTTTCACACAGAGGTTCTTAGTTCAATTTTGGGTGGCAACAATTTTTTTTGGTTATATTTATATTTATTTTAGTTAAATTTTTTTTTTTCCTTCACATTATGTAACGTAATGAGGGTCCCATTTTGGGTGTTCGTCTCGGTCCCCCCATGTACTCAGGGCCGGTCCTGCAAGGCACTGCCTTGAATCCCCTTAATCCCCTCCTAAAAGTCATGTCTATTGTTCCCTCTATTTGACCCATAAACGGGGGGTAATCAAATGTCTCCATCCATCTTACCTTCTCTCCAGTACCAAAGAGTGAATTCCGAACCATTCTTTCACATTCTTGAACCACTTTTCATTACTCTCTCACACGCTGAGTTTTACTGCTTGTCGTGGCTCGTTGCCCCGATTTCTTCCCCACATTATCCTGTCTCCGTAACACAAACACACGATCGTTAAATGCCCTGGCTGATTGCAAATATAGCAAATGATGTCCAATCTATAGTTGATTTGGTCACAACCCTTCTTATTGCAGTTTAACAACCCTCGTTTTTGGACCTTCCCCTTTTCTGGTGATAATCGTCGTTCAAGCTGGTCAATATGTATTTTCTATGCGTTTGGACCTTACCACTGTCCACCTATAATCCAGTAAGTGCAAAGTGCTACTGTGACCAAGATGAAGAGGAGGGGAAGCAAACAACGGACTTTCTCTTCTCTGGTGAGAGAAAACTCTTCCTATACATTTTTTAAGTTCTCGTCCTTACGGGGGAAGAAGTCCCATGTTCAGATGTCCCTTCTCCCATCCTAGGTTGTTTCCTTTCCCATAAGCAAATGCTTGCCAATTACTTCACATAGCCTTTCCTGCAGTAAATGGGCGGTGTTTCCTTGGAGGCACAACAACCACCTCCAACCAAGACGCACAACTTCCTCTCTCCCTTTTGCTCATCTTCTGCGTGTTTGCTTACAGTTCCTCCCTAGCTCCCGTGCCTTCTCCAATCTTCCTCTTCCTCACCGGCTAGCATGGCTGGAGCAGTCTCCATCCTCACAGATGACACCATTTGAAGCTCCAAGGGTTCTAATGTGCGACCAAGTCTACGAGTTGCTTATGAGGATCATGTTAGTATATCTTAATTGTGCATACTAACTAATTCTGTATTGTTCGTCTCAATAATCTCGTTTTGTGACGATGATGACTCAACTTTTGTACTTTCTAAGATTAGTTTGTCGTCTTCTAAATTGATTCTGCATGTTTCCTCAAGGTTCGCAGTATCGGAATCGGTATCGTACCTTTCCTATGAGAATTGGGATTGACGGTATCGGCAACATCGACGGTTTCAGATCGGAGTCGGATTTTTTGGTATCGAAAAACAAATAATTATTAATAAGTTTAGAAAAAATATTTTAGACATTAGACATATTTTAAGTATTTTCGGTGTTGTTTCATAGTAGTTTTGAAATTGATGAAATAATAGTCACCATTGTTGATTGGTTTACTTGCAATAGATAATTTTCTTTATTACATACTTACAGAGTCTTACTTTGTTTTTACATCCTTATTGATTAGTTTTTTTTCGTTCAATTTTCTTTGCTGAATTGACTAGAAAAGGGACCCCCAATATCGGTATCAGCTCTGTATCGGGACATGCCAAACCTTATTGACGTAAGTTGTATCGTATCGGTATTGGCTGATACTGCAAACTATGGTTTCCAAACACATCCCTGATAGCAGTTTTAATCTTATGGAGATCTTGTCAGGATCTTGGTGGCATATCCTCTGAATGGGACATCTAAGTAAATATTTGCAAGATAGTCAAAAAAAAAAAAAAAAAAGGAAAAAAGGGGCTTATATCTTGATCTCATTCCCTCTTCGAGAAACCTGAGATTGCAGCATCCTTTAGGCAGTGATACATACAGGCTATGCTGCATGGATACAAATATGATGTGACACGGTACCAACATGAAAAAACAGACACGACACTGATTTTGCATGACCTAGTGTATTTTTGGAGTGTCTATTTCATGTCCGATACTTGTCAAACATGGACACAGTATGATACAACATCAACTTTGGGGTATCCGTGCTTCGTAGCATAGAATACATGTTTGGGGGAGTAAAGGAAAAGGGAAACATAAATTGGAATCCAAGATATGTTCTGAGGTTTCATATGTTTCATCATGGGAAAAAGTTATGTTTCAGGTAGTTCAGTCATTTTTTTATATTTGCTTTGACTACTAGCTTAAGAACTATGGCTTACATATATAAAAGAAAATTGGTGAAGAAGGAAACAGAGTTAAGGAAACTCCAAATATAAAGTAGATACAAATTATTGAGATTTTAGTGAAAACATCTTTTCCTAAATATAATCGATAATGGTGAAGGCATATTATTAGTATAAAAGGTGAACAAATTTTTTGATTGCCATGCCAATGACAAACCTAAATCATTATGGTTGATGCAAACAAATTGCCGCTTTCCATTTCAAGGACAAGTAGTATTTACATATAGTTATTGGGGAAAAAACAACAACAAATAATGTGTGTATGCAATGAGCCGTAAACATTTATTTGTGTATTCAGTGAGCTGTAAACATTTATTTCGATGGATGTTAAGTGAAAATGGGTCCATGTCGGGTTTCTGGTCAAATTGTGTTCTAAATATAGGCCTAATGGATGTGTTATTTGTGGCAGATAGTTGGACGGGTGCTGAGTAAACTGCCCATGCATGATGGCCATGCACACATTGAAGATTACCCTGGGTTTCTATTGGAGGCTCTCAGAGAAGCTTTAGCCTTGGTAGGGCCAGTCAAATCATTCAACCTACCGCCGTTGTAAAGTTACTGAGGTAAGTTCTCTCCAATGAAGGCCCCAAACACACAAACCCAAACGAAAAAAGTAAATTATGGAAAAAGAAAGAACCAAAATGTGTACTCAATTAAGAGTAGTACTTAGATACCTTATATATCTTTTTCTAGATGGTAGGTTTTCTATAAAGTGTTCTTCGTTCTTTCATATTTCATGGAAAGAGGGCTTAGATTTTTTTTTTGGTCAGAAAGCTTAAAGCTCGGTTATTAGTTGTTTGTGGTATAAAATGAAGCCACAGTTTAATAAACCTAGAGAGATTCAAAAAAAACCAAAACTTAGAACTCTCTCCAAAGTGGAAACACATTATAATTTATGGAAAGCCTTCTTTGCAACCAGTTTCTGTAAAACTTTGGAACTAAGATTTATGGACATAAACTATATTCTCAATGGAAATCCTCTAAACTGGTGGGATAATGATACGGTTTTTCTTTGGCGCCGTGCTTCTTTCCAGGATTCCATGAGTAATCAGATAAATATAGAGGTGAGCGAACATGCGCCAAGTCGAGGTAAGCTATAAATGAGTTGTATTGTTGCTTGTAGATACTGATAAGAGCAGGGGAGTAAAATGGATTGAGATGCTGTAGACTATATAGGTATCTGGGTGATGGAAATGTTTTGTTAACTGTCAAGTGATTTCTAACAAATGCAATGTTAGATCAATTAGATACTAATAACATGTTTTAGTTAGAAGTGTTGTATATAACATGTAATTTTATTGTATCCTATATTTTTTTTGATCTTGTATGCGCACTATATTTAGTTTTGTTCCAGCAATATGATTACTAATTCCAGTTAAGTTCCAATATTGTACATATCTAGTGTAGCGAATGTCGGGAGGGAAAAACACTTGGTATGTAGACTACGATCAAGTTGCGATCTCGTATGAGAGAGTTTTACCAATCCAATCCAGTTGTGGGCTTGGGGGTTTATCTCGAATGGGAGTAGACTTCATGATCCATCCGTAGGGGCTTTTCCTTGGGCTAAGGTTGGCCTATTACACCTCCATCCTGGGGGCTTTTCCTAAGTTTTTTTATTGCATGTTTAGGGTAAAACTTGTTGGGGTTTATTTGAAATTGGTCATTAGTGACTCGAGCCAACCACTCTATGATGTGGCAAACCTCAAGTGTGTATATTTCAATATTTGAGATATCATTTATTGAATTGTACACAAGGGTGAGTTAGCTCAAGTGATTCGAGCCAACCACTCTATGATGTGGCAAACCTCTCTAGTAGGCAAGGTTAAGATTTCACAAGAAATCTTATTTTTATTATCATATTCAAGAAGGATTTTTCTTTGGAGCTATACCCCCAAAAGGGCCTAGCAACTCGGACTCTGACTCGGACGTTAGGTGACACTTTGAAGACGCACTTTGCACTTCGCACGTACGAACCGGACACATGACTGGAACGCATTGATCCCGTTGTTGCTTGTAGTTTTGCCACGATTGCTCCGTTTACTCTCACGGGGCTACGTAGGCTCGGGTGCCGCGGGGCTGCACTGGTTCGCAGGTCTGCGGGGTTCTGTTATAGCTTTTTTTGGCTGCTACAATGGTTCAATTAGTAAGTGCTCTATTTATAGAAAGTTGTTTGTAACCACTGACATTATGGGGAGTGACTCCCTAAGGTTCTCATCCACATTCGTACTAGCGGTAATGGTTGTTAGGGGGTTGGCTGTCCTATATAAAGTGTTCATTTTTGCACTCAAAGGGGAAGATACACTTAAGATGAGAGAAGGGAAAGTGCAGCAATATAGTAGAAGCAGCAGCAACAACAACAACAACAACAACGAAGACCGAGTTTCTGTCCGAGTTCAGGAGGTGACAAACTTGAGCTTCCAAAAGTTCAACCGAATTTACTGGTTCGTGGGAGCAAATCGACAAGAAGTGTCATCTCGCTTTGAACAACGATGGTCTTCATCACCCACCCTTGCAACCACACACACACACACACACACACACACACACACACACACACACACATATATATATATATATATATATATATATATATATTGCAATAATATACTGCGGTTGTGAGCTTCGCTCTTAGAGACTTAGTGCACTCAATGTTCTTATTGATTCATCTTGCAATAATTGGGAAGCACTTAGGGCTCGTTTGGATCAAGTTTTTGTATTCCTAGAAATATATTTTCAATTCCTAGTAAGACGAATCGAAAGTGACAATCATGTGACGATCATGTGAGTAGTGCACTTCCTGCCATCCTTAGACAAGTTTGTTTAGTGGCTTTTCGCGAACAAAAATCTTAGACTTGTAGGAATTTTCTGTGATTTCAACAATAAAACTACTTTTCTTTTTTAATAAACACGTTTATCATTGGCATTATTATTATTATTATTATTAGCCATTTTATTTATCAAGATAATCTGTTTGAAAAAGAAAAAGAAAAAGAAAAACTGGTCGAGTTTTGTAGGTCGGAAAATATGCTCATTGTGGGCCCACCTTGTCAGAGGCCAGATGTAACTGCCGCTTTGGTTTCCAGCTCATTGCTGTAGGCCCGCTAGCGACAACTTTTGCACGTGCAATTACTACAGTGCCCTTCCGCATTTAGTTAGACGACAAAAGCTAGGCTTCGTGCCTACACATGGGGGAGTCGACATCCACTTGTCCCAGATTTTATGACGAAACTACCCCTACATTTTCGTGTGTGACGAGAGTACCCTTGTGCAGACATGAACTGGATATGGAAGATTTTTTAGACTGTTCTCCAACTCTTATCAAATAAAAAAATAAGCCTTCGTTGTTCGATCTACTGATCTTTCGTCACACAATCAGAATCTTATAACTCTTTTCGGTAACTACAAGAACCACTTGAGTTCGGTATTAATACCTGGTGGGCTATCAACGTTCCTTCTATACATTTAAATGTGGGGGACAATTAGTAAAACCTCTTGTGATAGGAATCAATGATGTAAGACTAAGGCATGGGGATAGAAGATACATTGTAGTAAAGATATAATCAATGTGAGAAACAAGAGATGCTGTCTTGTGAGGAGGATAAAATATATAATGCAAAGCAAATGTTGTACTAAACTAATTAGCAAAGAATGGTGTAAGCACAAGGGAAAGGAACAATAATAGGAAACATTTTTAAATACAACTTTCATAGGAAAGCAACTAGGAAGTAGTCTAGCCTAGGGGTAAGCATTCAGTTAATTCGGTTCAAACCGAATCGGATAATCGAAAATTGAATTGGACCGACAACCGAATAAGCAAAATCGAAATCGAAGCGAAATGACCCATAATCGAATCGAACCGAACCGAACTAAATCGGTTCGATTTTCGGTTTTTATTTTTTTGGGTTATTTGTGCTTTTTTTTTTGTTATATATATAAACAAAACTGAAAAATAAACTAAATTTTCTTATTCGGTTTTCTGTTTTGCTTATTCAAAACACACTAAACTTCAAAAAATTTCTACAACTTTTCAAAATTTTAAAACATTTATGAATTCCTTCTTTTAAACTTTTACAAAGATATATGACTAATCGTTCCGACAGTTGACTTGGATTGACCGTTAGATCTCGTTTAGGTTTCCATATATTCGAATTTTACGTTTAATTTTAGGGTACGAGATAATATTCAAATTTACATTTAGGTCTTTACTTTGGACGGTAAGTCCAAGTCAACCATCAGGACAAGACACACATCCTCTTATCGATGGGAGTAAAACTTTGATACAAGAAGGAGGTATCAAATTTTTGATACGTCCTTTGTATGACAAGTGGGCCCATACACTGGCTTTATGTTCACACATTTTACAAAGTGAAAGAGGGGCCCACTTGTTATACAAAAAAGATATCAAAATTTTGATACCTTCTTCTGTATCAAAATTTTTTTTTCCTTCTCCCTAAAAGTAAATAAAACTTTTTTTTTTTCAAAGTTAGCACTGGGGATTCATTCTAAAGAAATAGGGGGTAAAAAGGTCATTGCACACGTATTACCATTTCGGTTATCAATAACACCACAACAGCAACATAAAACCCATCCCTCCCCTTCTCTTTCTCTACACTCTCTCTCCAATGGCTGTGATCTCGATTCCATCACCATCGTCCTCTCTCCAATCCCGATCAAGAAAGCGCAAGCGAATCCCCCCCGCCGCCGCCGCCGCCGCCGCCGCCGCCACCGCCACCGCCGCCGCCTCCTCCTCCCGATGGAGAACAGACCGAGCACGACGGATCTACACCGCCACCCTCCTCTCCTCCCTCCGCCGCCTCCGCCTCTCCTCCTCCTCCTCCTCCGCGCGCGCCGTCCGAGCCGCCGCCGACCGCTCCCTCGCCGCCTCGGCCCGCGGCGCCTCCCTCTGGAGCCGCTCCATCCTCTCCTCCTCCGGCGTCCCGCGCGGGATCAAGAAGGTCCGGCCCGGAGCGAGGGCGGCCCGGCCGAGGAGGCCGGCCAGGGCGGACCGGGCTGCTCGGCCGGGGGCGGTGGAGGGGAGGGCCAGGGCCCTGGGGAGGGTGGTCCCCGGCTGCAGGAAGCTGGCGCTGCCGTCGCTTCTGGACGAGACGGCCGACTACATCGCGGCGCTCGAGATGCAGGTCCGGGCCATGACCATCATCGCCGACATCTTGTCCGCGACTGCTCCCTCCTCCTCCTCCTCGCCGAGTTGATCGCCCATGATATCTTTCTCTTCTTCTTGTAAGGGGCTGTTTGGTTTCGTTTAAGTGATAGGAAGTGTGAATGTAAGTAAAAATGACTTTTTGTCTGCTGAAAGTAAATTCTTGTTTGCTAGAACTATTTTTGCAATTCGAATCGAAATTAGCCATAACAGAAACTGAACCGAAATTTGATTCGATTTATTCAATTTAATCGATTAGATTATTTTTTATATTATTTATTGGGTCTAATCATAAGTTGAAATTGTTGCTAAAGTATATTTAACTTTTTTAGTTTTTATACATACATTTGTTATATTTCAAAATTGGGCATACGTCGAATTCCAATGACTCTTGTGGTTACCGAAAAGAGGCATAAGATTCTGATTGGCAGAAGATCGCTGGATCGAGCCATGGGGACGTATTATTCTTTCCATTTATAACTGGTGGTGTGGAAGCAGTGGGCCTAAAAGACATGCAATGCAACGTGCACGTCCCTTGCATGTATTTCATAATACTTTGGAAGAGCAAATAATATTCGTAACACTTGGAAAGAGCGAATAATAGCAAATAATAGCCTTAAATTTTTTATAATATTACATAAGTGCCCATGTTAAATTTAGTGAATAATTTTAATTAATAAACATAGATGACGATATTTTTGGTACAAAAATATTCCACATTGAACCCTACCTTTTAATAATTGGGTAACTTTTATTCGATTTTCAGTTTTGGACCGAAATCCAAATCGAAACTGAATAATTTTTTATTTTGTTCAAACTGAATCGAATCTCTTGTTCCGTTCTCGGTCGAAAGTCGAATAATGCTAACCCCTACTTTCATGAGTACTTTCAATGTTTTTTAAATATATTTTGTAAGTTAGAAGCATTTTGTGCTTGGATCTCAAAAAGAGATGGAAATGTAAAACACATACAATATAACAAGGGTAAAGTGCATTTAAACCCTCCCTAGAGTTGCCCCGTTTGCAAATTAAGACCTCTTAGAAAACTTAAGCAGTTTGCACCTCCAAAAAAACCTGTTTTGTTTAGAATGGCCCTTATCCGTTAAATGGCCGTTAAAATGGCCGTTAAGTCTTAAAAAAAAGAAAAAAAAAAGAAACTACCTAAACTACCCCCCCACCCTTCCCTACCAGCCCCTACCCCCCCCCCCCCCTTCCCCCCCTCCGCCGGCGAACCGACCGCGACCCCCCCTCCTCCCTCCACCGGTCATCCCCGACCACCCCCCCTCCTCCCTCCGCCGGCGACCCACCCCCCGACCCCCTCCCCCCCTCCTCCCTCCGCCGGCGACCTGCCCACCGACCTCCTCCCCCCCCTCCTCCCTCCGCCGGCGACCCGCCCCCCTCCCTCCGCCGGCAACCCGCCCCCCTCCCTCCGCCGGTCATCCCCGACCCCCCCCTCCTCCCTCCGCCGGCGATCCGCCCCCCTCCCCCCTCCCCCCCCCCTCCTCCCTCCGCCGGCGACCTGCCCACCGACCTCCTCCCCCCCCTCCTCCCTCCGTCGGCGACCCGCCCCCCCTCCCTCCGCCGGCAACCCGCCCCCCTCCCTCCGCAGGTCATCCCCGACCCCCCCCCCCCCTCCTCCCTTCGCCGGCGACCCGCCCCCCGAACCCCTTCCCCCCCTCCTCCGCCAGCCATCGCCGACCCCCCCCCTCGACCCGCCCCCCACCACCGGAGAAAGAGGGGGGGGGGGAGAGGGGAGGGGCAAAATCATCTTTTAAGACGTTTTTTTAACGGATTTTAACAGCGGGGGGGGGGGGGGGGGGTGATTTGAGCATTTTCGTAACTAACTGTCTTTTTCGGATCAGCGAGTTTTTATTTGCATTTCGTGACATCTAAGGAGGGTTTAAATGCACTTTACCCATATAACAATAACAAAAGTAATTGTCCCAGCGCTTATAGCTCATGTGGAAAGCGACAAGGATTGACGGGGCCGGCAGGGTTTGAGTTCCCAATCGTAAGGACGTGTAGGTGTGTGTGGATTGTAATTAAAAAAACAAAAGTAATTGATTATTTATCAAAATTATTAGTAATTGTTATCCTTTTAATTTAAGTATGGCTTAATTGTAACTTGATACCCTCGACTATTTCCGTTCTTTAACTTATATCTTAAACTTTTTTTTGTAATAACTTAATATCCTGACAATTTTTTGGACAAAAATACCCCTAACATAAACTTAAAACTACATCTCTTTCCCCCCACCCAGCCCCCAACCCCTCCCCCCTCCCGCCCCGCCCACCGGCCCCCTCCGGCTACCCGCCGTCGCGTCCCCGCGCCCTCGCGTTCCCTCCTCCACGCCGTCGCACCCCCGCGTGCCCTCGTCCATGCCGTCGCACCCCCGTGTGCGTGCCCCCGCGCTGCACCCGCGCTCGCGCGACCCCGGCCAGCCGACTGCTGGCAGCAACCATTGACAGAGATTGGAGGAGCGGGGGAGGGCGAGGGGGGGGGTTGTGCAGTGTGGGGGTGGGGGCAGCTGGTGACGGGGGCGGGGGTGGTGGCAGCCAGGGTCGGGGGTCGGGGCGTGGTTTGCCCAAGAGGGGGGGGGGGGGAGGGGGGGCAAGGGGGCAGGGGTAGTTTGAGAATTTTTTTTATTAGGGTATGAAGTTGAAATTTTTCTAATAGTTAATGGTATTAAGTTGTTGAGTAAAAAAGTTTAGGGTATCAAGTTGAAAAACTGAAATAGTTGAGGGTATTAAGTTGCAATTAAGCGTTTAAGTATTAATAACTAATATTACAAAATAATTTATTAAGATTTATAATTATTAAATAATATTATTATGGTACATTATTGATTACTTATTTTAAATATTTAATATTGAGCTAAATTAATGAAATAATTGATACCAAATAAGTAATACTTTATTAATTACTTAAAAGCAATTTACCTAAATATTACATATTAAATATTAATTATGAAATACTCTAATAATTATTAAGTAACAAAATAATAGACAAAAGTATTATTAAATTATTAAATACTAGACAAAAGTAGGGGTGACAACGGATGGGTAGGGGCTGGTGACATACCCCCATCCCTATCTCCGAGTAGTGTTCGACTGTCCCCATCCACGTCCCCGGTTGGCTTCAATTTTTTACCCCCTATTTCTGTCTCCGTTAAATAATGCACTCCCCGTCCCCGCCCTCGCCTCCACTCTGCTAACACTTTTGGGACCAGATTTTTTCGTCTCCATCCCCCCCCCCCCCCGTCCGTTAACAATTTTTTCTGTACAATATAAGCAAAACAAATTATTTTCATTTCAAAAAAAATATGGGTATAAGCAAGATCAAAGCAGCCTTTTAATTATTGAGTGACAAGCTTATAATTAAAAGAGAGATTAATGTCTAACTATTACCAGTGGGTTGCACATATGGGTATAAATAATCAGGGTCATGGATTTATCGGGACGTGGACTTCTATACGCATACCCGACCCCGAACCCGATCGGAGAACTTTTTTAATCCCCATCCCGCCCCGTCCCCTTTTCCGTTTTTAAATTCATAAATCCACCCCCGTTGAGAAAAATGAATCGGGTCCCCGTCGGCTTCAAGAGAAATTATCATCCCTAGAAACAAGCAATAATGGACAAGTAACTAATTAAATATTAAATAATTTAATATGTGTATTTAATAATTATTTATTAACATTAAGTACTAATACTATTTATTTAACTTATTGAAAACTAATACTTAGTATTAACAAAATTATATGCATTTAATAATTATTTACTAACATCAAGTACTTATACTAATTATTTAATACTAAAAGTTAATACTTAGTATTAAAAAAAATTCTAAACTTTAATTTGAAAAAGGAAAATAAAAAAGTGTCACTTTTCTTGTTTTTACTCAAAAAATTGGGTGAAAGTGGGTAGACCTCTTTTTCCAATAAGACAGGAGGAAACATGAACAAAAAAATAATGATAATTATTTGTTGAACCAAGTTTATATTCCATGAGCCAAAGTTTATATGCCATCTTCCATGTTGAACCAAACAACTGAACTAGAAAAGTGGATCCACTTTCACCTACTTTCACGGTTTATTGTCCACTTTCAATGAACCAAACAACTCATAATTGTTATTTGTTGTTATGTGAGTGAGAATAGCTGGATGCAATACCGAAAAAGTATTATCATTTTGCTTAGTAGAAAAGAATTTGTGCTAACTGATAATCCGACTTGATTATTTTAAATTATAGGGTATAGACTCAAAAAGTAAATAAAAAATCCTTAACATTTAGGATATAGTTCAAACTGGACCCGAAACCGATTTGCATATGACAAATATTGAATTAATGACATATACTTGATTGATAAGTTTGAATATTTGTCAATTTTAGACAAGTGGGTGCTCAACAATACTTCAATAATGTGTGTATATGAAAATTATCTAAATTGTTGTCCAAAGAAAAACAAATAAAATTACTTTGAAATAAAGAATAGTTAAAATGTGTTACAAAAAAAATCAGAAACCTAGTCTAAATTCGATTAGACAGAAAAGAATATGGTCATAATTCGAAAACCTTATAGGATCGTGTTCGAATCTTTACATACAATCGACCCGATTTTGACTAGTTGGGGGTCCTACTTTAAACAAATGCCTTTCTCCTTCTGCATTTATAGCTTTCCCACCAAGCTATGAACCCTTTGAACTTGATTAAAACTATAAAACTAATAAATTTGGAAACACCAACAACTTCCCCCCTTTTTTTTGAAATATTACGAGTTCATAAAATGCCTCCCTTATCTCATTAGACTGTACTTAAATAAAGAGGCTCAAATTTTATGTAATTCAATTTTATCAAAGTTTAGCATAATACAAAGTGTGGTAACTTTGAATTAAGGACCAATATATACCAAACCTAGTTAACATATAGTTTATAATTGTGTAAATTATTTTTAAAAATAATCCCTTTACATTATCGCCTTATGCGAAATCTTGGGTTTTCAATATTATGTTAGACTAGCTTTTTGATAGGAACGGGGTCCATCCCCATGATGACTACATGCAACGAACCTTTCTCCATGCAACGGACATTGGAGAAGGAGGAATGAACCTTGAAGAAAGAAGAACGAACCTTGGGAGATGGAAGGACTATTCTTTGGTCTTCTCCATGTAACGAATGTCGTGTACCCAAGATGCATATCCTCTCTATAAATAGGAGGGAGATGGTGAATGTTGAGAACAAGTTGAAGTTGCAAGAACAACACAACCACACACAAGTTGTAATCCTTACACTTGTAATCCACTTCAAGTGAGTTTGTGAGAGAAAGTAATCCTCAAGTTAAGTTGTACCAATTTGAGAGAAGGGACTTTGTAATCTTTTATTTGATTATAGTAAAAACGACGAAGAAGGGGCGGGCGGAGGACGTAAGCTCAAATTGAGCTGAGCCTTGGTAAATCTTTTGTGTGTGTGTGTGCAATCTTTCTAATTTTTGTTTTCTCTTCCATTTTTAGTTAATTTTCATCTCATCACAAAGACAGGAAAGGACTTGTTTTTTCCAACAGTGGTATCAGAGCACAGGTTGCTAATCTTCTTGTGTTGAGATGGAGACTCCCATTGGCGGTATTCGAATGATCAACTTGAATGGCCGCAATTGGATGATATGGAAGGTGAAGATGATGGACCTTTTTTATTGCAAGGACCTCTACGCACCGGTTGAAGGAGAATCTTCCAAGCCAGAGTCCATGACGGCGGAAGAATGAAAGAAGCTCGACCGAAAGACTATTGTTACCATTCGTCAATGGGTGGATGACATATTCCACCACATGTCAAATGAGACTTCGGCGAACACCTTGTGGAAGAAACTTGAAGATCTCTACGAGAGGAAAACCGTCGGCTATAAAATTTTTCTGATTCAGAAGCTTATCAATCTCAAGTTTAAAGAAGGCGACTCCATATCTGAACATCTAAATGAAGTTCAAAGTATTATGAATCATATGTATTGTGAATCAGCTTACATCCATGAAGATGGTGTTGGACAACGAGCTTCAAGCCCTTCTTTTGCTTAGCTTGTTGCCGGATAGTTGGGAGATCTGGTGGTGTCTCTTAGTAACTCTGCACCTGACGAAATTATATCCATGAATCAAGTTACAAGCAGCCTTTTGAATGAAGAAATTCGAAGAAAGTCATCCGGATCCTCCCATTCTCATGCTCTTGTTACCGAGAATAGGGGGAGGAGCAAAAGCCGATAGCCTCAGAACCGAGACAAGTCGAGAGAAAAATCAAAGGCTAGGAAGGACATTAGTTGCTATCACTATGGTAAGAGTGCACACATAAAAGTACAAAAAGAATAAAAGTGCACCCGTTGCCAGTGACAATGAAATTGTGCTTTTTCTCACTTGTCAAGACTCGAAATGGGTGATTGATTTTGGTGCCTCCTACCATGCTACTCCCAGGAAGGATTACTTCACTTCGCTTCATGAAGGTAACCTTGGAACGGTAAAATACCTTTGAACCCTTTGAACTTGATTAAAACTATGAAACTTATAAATTTGGAAACACCAACAACTTCCCCTTATTTATTTTTTTTGAAAATATTACGAGTTCATAAAATACCTCCCTTGTCTCATTAGACTGTACTTAAATAAAGAGGCTCAAATTTTATGTAATTCAATTTTATCAAAGTTTAGCATAATACAAAGTGTGGTAACATTGAATTAAGGACCAATATAAACCAAACCTAGTTGACTTATAGTTTATAATTGTGTAAATTACTTTCAAAAAAATCACTTTACATTATCGCCTTATGCGAAATCTTGGGTTTTCAATATTATGTTAGACTAGCTTTTCAGTTTGCAGGAACAACCACACTTCCTACACTCATACAGATGCATCAAAGTAAATCCACTTGTAAGACAATCGACGTGTCTAAAACTGATTATTGACTTACTTTACCTTATTCAAATTTCTATTTTCGACAAGATAATTATAAGGTAGGCCATCCTAGACCCCTAGATAGACTCTCTTGACATTGACATGGACCTATACTAGACCCCCTACATAGACTGACATATACCCAGGAACTCCAAAAATAAGATTTTTCCTGAGCAGAAAGTATATTATCAAAATATTTACAATATTCTATATTCTATCAGTATACTATTCGGGGATTGTTGAGCCAATCACCAGTGTTAACTTGAGTGCTCACTTATCCATTGTAATGTCTCATTTTGTGCAGTGTCTTGTGTTGGCTTATGGGCTTGAAGGGCCTAGTTGGACTTGGATTCATGTGAATGAATCATTTAGATGTCTATAAGATTAGACGGAAGAACGATTAGTCAAATGGTGGGTGGATTTGGTCCTTCTTTCCTTCATGCCTTAATAAAATAATTCTTTATTTTCTTGCAATGTCCTTAGATCGATGATGCCTAGTAGAGGTAACAGATAAAAGAAGCCACATATATGTTATTAATGCTAAGAATTGGAACACTAAAATTGTACACACGTTAAGTGCATATATACACGAGATTAATGTACTAAGAGCTTCATATGAGAAGCAGTATGGATGTGATTTTGTACCTTGAAATAATCAGGATAGTTTGGGATCGATGGGTCGCAAATCGGAAAAACATTGAAGGAAAATTGAGATATCGCGAGAATTAACAGCTGTATAAGTAGAGAATTGTATTATTTTATTTTTGTTTTTGTACCATTCATAGTATATTTTATAATTAAGTTGTTAACGCATTTGCCTAGTCATGGATAACTTGTGCACAAAGTTTAACTTTTTTTGAAATGGTATCCGGGACACCGGTTTTGATTTGGTATAGGAAAAATTATGTGGAACGTGCTTCACGCACAATGTATTGCATGGCCTTCAGCGGGTCTAGCAATCCAGACTGAAAGAACACATCACAATACTCTTTATAGTCCTTTATGGTGTCTGATTCACCATTAACCATCATATAGTTAGGTTGCATGCTAAAAACTATTTTGCAGACCTAACAATTATTGCTAGGACGAATTTATGACACATGAATACATATTATTAACGCTAATGTTGGATTATTCAATAATATGGGGCCACACATGTAAAATTAATTGTGTTGGACTATCTAAATAATTAAGCCAAATTAAAGTGGTCTATTTAGAAAATTGGCTTAAGGGTATAATTGTCATAGAATTAATGTGTAGATACCAGAGATAAATCTAATTTGATGAGGGTTCAAATTAGAAATATCAAAACATATAAATATATGTATTCATTAGGGTTATGGCCCCCAACTTATACGGCCACCAAAAAGAGAGGTTTTCTCTTTTTCTCTTCTGCATCCCCATCAACAGAAAGAGACAAAGGATTCAGATTCTTCTTTGTCATTAAGGTTCGTAGCAAGTTGAAAGATCGAACCCCACAAAAGGACGACCACTTCAAGATCCATCAAGCCTAGCAATGGATTCAGGTACGCTTCCATAATTTAATTTATGTTCTTTATCTCATGAATCGATATGGTACAATAATTTCTAACAAGTGGTATCAGAGCCTTCCTGTTTGATTTATGAGGTCGAAGTTTTAGAATCCAATTTTTGATGTTGTTCAATAACCCTAAATTTTTCGTTGCACCTTATTGCATTGTAATGCTCATATCTCGTATTACGTATTTGAAATACGTGTACATATTTTGACCCGCATTGCATGTCTCCCTGTTTGATTTATTTTGGCATTTTATTGATGGGTTTATCTTGGTTCGGTTCGGTTTGTTGGCTTGTTTCGGTTTTGCTTGATTTTATGTGAACCAAAGCACTCCCACCTACCACCACCTTCATTAAATATCCCACCACACATTTCTCTCTCCACATTAACTCTTCTTCTTCCCCACCATTACTTCTCCACCAACCTGAGAGAGTGGAGAGCTTAGGCAAGTGCATCTTGCTTTATGGAGGAAACCTATTTTTATTTGTTCCACTGTCTTCCTCATGTGTTTCTAACCCACTTTAGTACTTAGCATTTTTTTATTTCTGTGGTTAATTTCTTGTAGATCTAGTTTTGTGGTATTTTCGGTTTCCATGAATTTTGATCTATTAAACTTGTATATTTTTGCTAATTGATGGTTCCATGTTGTAGAGAATTTTATTCTGCCCCATTTTGACCTATGGAAGTTCGGATTTGGATACTGGATGATGGAATTATGGAGCTTGGAAGCATGACTTCATGGTGTTCTTCTTCTCGGAAATTGGAAGAGAAGAACATTACTTGACCGCAAGACTATTTCATGCGGCAAGTGTGCTTTCCTGCCGCATGGGCCTTTTTGGCCATTAGCATTAAATATTATAAGTGAGCCGCATGGGCCTTTGGCTTTTAGTATTAAATATTTGCTTGGTAATTGCTTGCTTGCATGCAACAGTCACTAGCCACATATGCCCCCTCAAATATTAGCTTGGTCGCATGCATTGCAGCTGGCCGCATGGCCTTGCTAATGTGTGCTTGCATACAATTAACATTTAATTGCATGGCCGATCCTTGTTGGCCGTATGGAACAAGCTTGCATGCATTTAATATATTTTGCATGGCCTTAGAATTATTTTGGCCGCATGCCAGTTGAGGCCGCATGCTCATAGTTGGCCGCATAAGCAAAACTTAGGCCACATGGAATTAGCTACACCTGCATGCATTTCTTTGCATGTAATTACAATTGCATGGCATTAAGCAAGCATCAGCCAAAGCCTATAGTGCTTGCATGCATAAACTATTAACCTTGCATGCATTAATTATTAGTAGTTGCATGCATTTAGCTAATATATTTGCATGGCAATTATTAAATGCATTAGTTTAAGCATATTCAGTTGCAAGCAGTAGCTGTGTATATGCCACGTTACATTAATGCCATGTATATTTAATGCATGGCCAATGTATTATATATTAGATTAATTGCATGGCCCTTTTGGCAAGCCTTGCTTGCTTGCATAATATTGTTGGCCGCATGAGTTTATATAGCTGGCCGCATGGGGAGCTAAAAGCTCAGCCGCATGCCATAGTAGATTTAATGTATTATATTATTAATGCATGCATATATATATTAATGCATAGAATTAGTGCTTGCTTACTTAAGGAAGGACTTGCATGCATATTTATTAATGCAAGGCTGCATGCATATTAATTTGGCCGCATGCTTACAAACATTCTGGCCGCATATGGCTTTAATATTTCTGGCCGCATGCACTTTTAATTCTTGGCCACGTGTCCTTTTCTTTTGCTTGAGGGAAGCTTGTATTTATTGCGGGTTTCTCTCTCCTTATCTTTTCTGGTTGCATGAATATTTCTTGCTGGCCGCATGGCCCCTTCAGTTATTTTCTGGCCGCATAAGCTTTGGCTGACCGCATGGGTGGCTCTCCCACTCTCTTTGGCCGCATGTATGTTCGCCTATTTTTGGGCCGCATGGGGTCCACTCTGATTGTTTAAATGTTTTATTTGTCTGAATTGTGGTCAGAATTTCTTTCCATTCCCAACATGAAAGTTGTAGAGTTTCTCCTTTGCTTCAAGAATATATATATTATATTATTACTTAATTGCTTGTATTCGTTTGCGTCCATCTCGCTGGCCGCATGTAATAATTTCCTGAGCCGCATGAGTCCCCCACAGTCCTTGTCCCTGCTAATATTTAATTACCACTTGTATGCTTGTGCCACCTTAATTGTTCTCTGACACGATGGTGACCCGTTGTGGTGCACTTTTGACATGATATGATAGTGGCCCGACGTGGCGCACTCCTGACAAGTAAACTTGATATGATAACTTGACATGATAGTTCTTGATAGTGGCCCGACGTGGCACACTCCTGACAAGTAAACTTGATATGATAACTTGAAATGATAAACCTGACATGATATTTCTCGAATTGCTGTTACGACGGCCAACACGACATGACAAGTATGAATGACCTGGACACCGTGGACGATTGTGCTTGTACAAATGAACACGTCTTGCATCATGTCTAGGATGGGGACCCCTGAGTACCACGGTCAGGGGTACCTACTGTAAATGGCTAAGGCTAATAACTAGAATAATACAGTAGTTCATGAAGAGACTTTTCCAGTTACCTGTTGCCCCTTTGATCCCGGCCTTATATATATACATGGGACTTGGAGCTATCTGTCATGATGAGCACATTTCCAGTCTGCCGTCGAGTGGGGCACCTCTTTAGGACACATGTATCTCACTACAGTGTGTCTGCTATACTTGTTTTCTTTTGCTGTGGTCACTCAGATAGCAGCATGCGGGTAACTGGACTTGGAAATCTCTTTGTATCTTGCTAGTAACTAGGCCTGTGATAACCCTAGTTAGTTAAAGTATCAGGACGTACTTATTGCTTGGCCGTGATTGTTGGATGGAGTTCAATCAGTCTAGTCTTGTCTTGATCCTGTATAAGATTGTTACATGTCCTGATTTCTTATTTTATCTTGCCGATAAATGGTGGGAGAAGCCAAGTTCTGTTCAGACGAAGGGTTACAACCCAGGTCATTGTTTGGTTTACGGGTTGTAACCTGGTTATCTGAATAGTCCCATGGTTATCTCATCGTATATCACCTGTCATACTTTTCCTTAATTACTGTCTTTTATTATGTAATTATATTCTTGTGCTAATTTGCTGGTTTTAGTTCCTAAGTGAAGCCTCCTTTGTGGCACTTGCTCTTTCTGGGGTCTGACCCAGCTGGTTTTGTATGGCCAGATTCCGGAGCAATCCTAGGGGATCTACCGACTTTCCAGCCAGATGGTGACCATTAGACGGAACCCTGGCAACGAGTGGGTTTATTTTGGCTCTTCCACTTTATTGTAAAATTATTCTTTTGAGGCGTTTAGCCGTCGAGCAAGTGTTAGCTCGTATACATTTTACTTACTGTCTGCCTACGGGCTGTAACATGATTGATAAATCCTAGGGTTGATCATGTATGACTGAAACTCTTGCTAGTCCTCATATTTTGTAACGACTAGCTTCATGATCAGCTGAATATATAATATTTGGGACGCCTTACTATTGTATATTTGGTAATCTTACATCTTGTAACGTTTACTTACTTGCTTGTGATTGAGACACTAGGCTTGTTATTGACCATAGGAGACTGATGGCTTGTAGATAAACCCTCATATATCTAGACAGCCGTGACCGTATAGTGGAGTGGATCCCATTTTATTATACGTAGCTGGCTATGTTTGCCCCCGCTCTCCAGTGTTCTGGTTCGGGGGCGTGACATGGTTTAAGTGGTGGCCCATGCAGGTCTTATAAATCAAGATATGTGAGGGTTTACCGAATAGATATCTCAATCAGTACTCGCCCTTGATCTCTGCTCGTATTCTCTGAATCTCTGAAATTCTTGTCCTGATCACATGTTTGTATCCTTGATCTGTCCTGGTCCTTCCTTATTGTTCCCTATGTCGTCTTCTTCAGCGGCATTATTTTCGGCCCTGCCAATCAGCAAGGTTGAGCACCTCCCATGGACCAGCAGCAACCAGACGATCAGGCCCAGCACTCAGGAGCAGCCTCCCGGATCATGCCTTACGAAGATCCAGAACCCCCGGTACAGTCAGCCCAGTCCGCAGGACAGGATGATGGAGCCTTGGTGGGACTTATCATGGAGTTGCTTGCATCACAGGATCGTCGAGGAGACGCCTTGCGTCAGGCAGTGACAGATGCTCTGGGCAGAGGTGGACATCATGGGAACAGTGCAGCGAACAGTGATAGGACCGAAGGTCGAAAGCGATCTCACGGCCAGATGAATCCGTCGTCAGCCCCAGCCCCGGCAGTCCGGGCTTTGACAATTGGAACTCTGAGGCAGGCGGCCTCAGTGACGTTGGTTACGTCCCCTCAGCAACAGAAGCAGAAGAAATCTTCCACAATGGGCTGCACTCATTGTGGGAAGCCAGGACATGTTGTTTCAGAGTGTCGCAAGGCTCGAGGATTGTGTTTGCTTTGTGGAGCGCCGGACCACAAGGTAGGGTCCTGTCCGTTCAGGACTGACTCATCACCAGCCATGACCAGTTCATCCGTTAGGGGACCAGCCCCAGTACCAGTCCAGCAGCAGTTTCCATCTCCGAGGTCGTTGTCGACGCAGGCCCAAGCTTTTCAGCAGCAAAGGCCTCAGCAGTATGCCCAGGCGCAAGTTCAGTATAGGCAGAGACGATTCCAGCAGAGTCCCCAACAGTATGCGCTAACCCCAGCTCAGATTCAGAACCGACAGAGAGGTTTCTAGCAGGATTTCTTCTCTTTTTCCTCTTTCCCATGCCTTCAAATTCCTTGCTTGCATGATTGATTGTTTGATTGATTGATTGCTTAGTGTAGCTTGTCCTTGCATCTCTAGCCTCTTGATTAAATTCCGAGGACGGAATTCTTTTAAGGTGGATAGAGTTGTAATGCCCATATCTCGTATTACGTATTTAGAATACGTGTACGTATTTTGACCTGCATTGTATGTCTCCCTGCTTGATTTATTTTGACATTTCATTGATGGGTTTATCTTGGTTTGGTTCGGTTTGTTGGCTTGTTTCGGTTTTTCTTGATTTTATGTGAACCAAAGCACTCCCACCTACCACCACCTTCATTAAATATCTCACCACACATTTCTTTCTCCACATTAACTCTTCGTTTTTCCCACCATTACTTCTCCACCAACCTGAGAGAGTGGAGAGCTTAGGCAAGTGCATCTTGCTTCATGGAGGAAACCCATTTTTATTTGTTCCACTGTCTTCCTCATGTGTTTCTAACCCACTTTAGTACTTAGCATTTTTCATTTCTGTGGTTAATTTCTTGTAGATCTAGTTTTGTGGTATTTTTAGTTTTCATGAATTTTGATCTATCAAACTTGTATATTTTTGCTAATTGATGGTTCCATGTTGTAGAGAATTTCATTCTGCCCCATTTTGACCTATGGAAGTTCGGATTTGGACACTGGATGATGAAATTATGGAGCTTGAAAGCATGACTTCATGTTGTTCTTCTTCTCGAAAATTGGAAGAGAAGAACAGTACTTGACCGCATGACTATTTCATGCGGCAAGTGTGCTTGGCCATTAGCATTAAATATTATAAGTGAGCCGCATGGGCCTTTGGCCTTTAGTATTAAATATTTGCTTGGTAATTGCTTGCTTGCATGCAACAGTCACTAGCCGCATATGCCCCCTCAAATATTAGCTTGGCCGCATGCATTGCAGCTGGCCGCATGGCCTTGCTAATGTGTGCTTGCATACAATTAACATTTAGTTGCATGGCCGATCCTTGTTGGCCGCATGGAACAAGCTTGCATGCATTTAATATATTTTGCATGGCCTTAGAATTATTTTGGCCGCATGCCAGTTGAGGCCGCATGCTCATAGTTGGCCGCATAAGCAAAACTTAGGCCACATGGAATTAGCTACACCTGCATGCATTTCTTTGCATGTAATTACAATTGCATGGCATTAAGCAAGCATCAGCCAAAGCCTATAGTGCTTGCATGCATAAACTATTAACCTTGCATGCATTAATTATTAGTAGTTGCATGCATTTAGCTAATATATTTGCATGGCAATTATTAAATGCATTAGTTTAAGCATATTCAGTTGCAAGCAGTAGCTGTGTATATGCCACGTTACATTAATGCCATGTATATTTAATGCATGGCCAATGCATTATATATTAGATTAATTGCATGGCCCTTTTGGCAAGTCTTGCTTGCTTGCATAATATTATTGGCCGCATGAGTTTATATAGCTGGCCGCATGGGGAGCTAAAAGCTCAGCCGCATGCCATAGTAGATTTAATGCATTATATATTAATGCATGCATATATATTAATGCATAGAATTAGTGCTTTCTTACTTAAGAAAGGACTTGCATGCATATTTATAAATGCAAGGCTGCATGCATATTAATTTGGCCGCTTGCTTACAAACATTCTGGCCGCATATGGCTTTAATATTTCTGGCCGCATGTACTTTTAGTACTTGGCCACGTGTCCTTTTCTTTTGCTTGAGTGGAAGCTTGCATTTGTTGCGGGTTCCTCTCTCCTTGTCTTTTTTGGTTGCATGAATATTTCTTGCTGGCCGCATGGCCCCTTCAGTTATTTTTTGGCCGCATAAGCTTTGGCTGGCCGCATGGGTGGCTCTCCCACTCTCTTTGGCCGCATGTATGTTCTTCCATTTTTGGGCCGCATGGGGTCCACTCTGATTGTTTAAATGTTTTATTTGTCTGAATTATGGTCAGAATTTCTTTCCACTCCCAACATGAAAGTTGTAGAGTTTCTCCTTTGCTTCAAGAATATATATATATTATATTATTACTTAATTGCTTGTATTCGTTTGCGTCCATCTCGCTGGCCGCATGTAATAATTTCCTGAGCCGTATGAGTCCCCCACAGTCCTTGTCCCTGCTAATATTTAATTACCACTTGTATGCTTGTGCCACCTTAATTGTTCTCTGACACGACGGTGATCCGTTGTGGTACACTTTTGACATGATATGATAGTGGTCCGACGTGGCGCACTCCTGACAAGTAAACTTGATATGATAACTTGACATGATAAACCTAACATGATATTTCTCGAATTGTTGTTGCGACGGCCAACACGATATGACAAGTATGAATGACCTGGACACCGTGGACGATTGTGTTTGTACAAATGAATACGTCTTGTCTTGCATTATGTCTAGGATGGGGACCCCTGAGTACCACGGTCAGGGGTACCTACTGTAAATGGCTAAGGCTAATAACTAGAATAATACAGTAGTTCATGAAGAGACTTTCCCAGTTACCTGTTGCCCCTTTGATCCCGGTCTTATATATATATACATGGGACTTGGAGCTATCTGTCATGATGAGCACATTTCCAGCTTGCCGTCGAGTGGGGCACCTCTTTAGGACACATGTATCTCACTACAGTGTGTCTGCTATACTTGTTTTCTTTTGCTGGGGTCACTCAGGTAGCAGCAGGCGGGTAACTGGACTTGAAAATCTCTTTGCATCTTGCTAGTAACTAGGCCTGTGATAACCCTAGTTAGTTAAAGTATCAAGCCGTACTTATTGCTTGGCCGTGATTGTTGGATGGAGTTCAATCAGTCTAGTCTTGTCTTGATCCTGTACAAGATTGTTACATGTCCTGATTTTTTATTTTATCTTGCCGATAAATGGTGGGAGAAGCCAAGTTCTGTTCAGACGAAGGGTTACAACCCAGGTTCTTGTTTGGTTTACGGATTGTAACCTGGTTATCTGAATAGTCCCATGGTTATCTCATCGTATATCACCTGTCATGCTTTTCCTTAATTACTGTCTTTTATTATGTAATTATATTCTTGTGCTAATTTGCTGGTTTTAGTTCCTAAGTGAAGCCTCCTTTGTGGCACTTGCTCTTTCTGGGGTCTGACCCAGCTGGTTTTGTATGGCCAGATTCCGGAGCAACCTCAGGGGATCTACCGACTTTCCAGCCAGATGGTGACCACTAGACGGAACCCTGGCAACGAGTGGGTTTATTTTGGCTCTCCCACTTTATTGTAAAATTATTCTTTTGAGGCGTTTAGCCGCCGAACAAGTGTTAGCTCGTATACATTTTACTTACTGTCTGCCTACGGGCTGTAACATGATTGACAAATCCTAGGGTTGATCATGTATGACTGAAACTCTTGCTAGTCCTCACATTTTGTAACGATTAGCTTCATGATCAGCTGAATATATAATATTTGGGACGCCTTACTATTGTATATTTGGTGATCTTACATCTTGTAACGTTTACTTACTTGCTTGTGATTGAGACACTAGGCTTGTTATTGACCATAGGAGACTGATGGCTTGTAGATAAACCCTCATATATCTAGACAGCCGTAACCGTATAGTGGAGTGGATCCCATTTCATTATACGTAGCTGGCTATGTCTGCCCCCGCTCTCCAGTGTTCTGGTTCTGGGGCGTGACATTGCATACCCAAATGTTGGAAGGGATTCCTTGCACCTTATTCCTTGTATTGTAATCATTTGCTTACACTGGAACTTAGGAAATCAATGGGGACAACTTGCGGTAGTTGAAGCCATCTTCATTATTTTGTGATGGAAATTGATTGGATTTAATCACAAAAGATTTTCGTTTGCTTTGTATTGCTCTGGATTGGAAGAGTTTGTGACCGCTTGCTATTAATCACAAAGAAAAAAATATCTATGAGCCACTTGCAATTTTTTTTATGTGGTCTTCTATAGATTATTCTATTTAAAGTAATCATTATGAACTATTATTATTTTTTGTCCACCATTCATTTTACTTGCCTTGAGATTTTTTGTTTGCTGTCCCTAGCCTTCGTCCAATGACAAGGCTGTTGTTCATGGGGTTCTTCATCATGATCGATTTAATAATTAATATTATTTGGTTTTTTATCTTCATTAATTATTAATTAAGTAGTCAAGAAGATTTACCGATCAGATTTGGATTTTAAAGATTCATACTTTTCTTGGGTACTATTATTGGAACTCCTAAAGATTCATCATTATCACAATCATTTGACTTTATGTTCTTCTTTGGATGCATGTCTTTAGTATATTATCATATAAATTATATTGACAAAGGAGATTTTTTTGGCAAGTTTACAAGATTCGGTCAACAAAAAGATATAGATTTTGTATATGTTGTATAATGAGGATGATGAGTCAGGTAGGTGTATCTAGCAAAGAAAATTCTTTGAAAGATTTGTCTGAATATACATTTGATCCTTGTTAATTTGCTTTTCATTTAGCAAAAGCCTCATAACTTGTAATTTTCTTCATTCACCTTCTAGTGCTTGACTATTCTATTGCATGCAGTACTTGTCATGTTAAGTTTTAGGTCTGAAATTTAGGTTGTTCAAGCACATGGTGAAGCATATTTTGCTCTAAACTGTATGTTCAAAATTGAATATATTGTATCATGATCTTGTGGTTCAATCATAATTTGGTGTCGAGCTGAATGATTATTTTATTTAAATAATAATTTTACAAATATGCATATACATAAAAATTTGGACATGAAAGAGTCATGTAAAGATTTAGTCAACATTCAAATTTTTGGTACCTTTTATGACTAGCAATAGTTGTCTAATATTCTAAATAGGCCCATTAAAACAAGATGTCGCCGAAGTGACCTCTCTTGCATAGATAGCCTATGAGGGACGTCAGATGTTTGTGTGTGTATATTCATGCGGGTATTAGCCGACCCAAAGGAAGGTTAATACTTGGCCAAATTACATACATACTTGTGTTGATAAATGTGTGACAATTATGCGGTTTACCTGTGAATAATAACCCGATCCAAAGATAGGCTTCTTATTTGACATGACTTATTGTCAACGTTTGATCACTACACCAAGAGTACCACTTGCAGTTAATATCACTGTCCAAAGTCTTGATATTAATGATGTACTAGGTATCTTGAGATGGGGTTCACCATTATTTGAATTTATTTGACTATCTTTTATTCTTTGGTTATTAATTAGAGCATATTTATTTATTTATTTTTGTTCTCTTTTCAGTTAATGTTGCTATAATATCTGCCAATACAAATTTAATTTTCATGTTTAATAGGATAAACTTTGAGGGCAAAAAGAAAATAAATACAGAAGCTGTTAAGGGTCCAGCTCAAAGGAAACAATAATATAAAACTAAGGGTTATTTTTTTTATGACAAGCCATGACACATAAAGAAGAAATGTATCAAGTACCACGCATGACGTATAAAAAAGTATATTTCTAAATTTGGTCTGTTCTGAGGATTAATTTAGATTTAGTACCTAAAAATACGTGGTAGTTAGATTCTGGTGCTACTACCCACATTAGTGTTTATAGACAAGGTTGTCTGAGCTACCGAAGCCAATTGATGGTGAAAGATACATCTATGTGGGTGACGGAAAACCGGTAAAAGTGAAAGCAATAGGACATTTTAGGTTATTTTTAGGAACCGATTATTATTTGGATTTGATGGACACTTTTATTGTACCGTCTTTTAGACGAAATTTAGTTTCAGTTTCCTTAATGAACAAATCTGGTTATCATTGTTCATTTGAAAATAATAAGTTTAGTCTATCTTTAAATCCAAATATTATTGGTAACGGTTCCTTTAAGATTTATGATAACCTATATTCACTTGAAACTATTGCATCTTAATACAATGAAACCTTGCAAGTGGAGTCATGTGGTACTAAACGCAAAATTAACAATAAATGTTTTTTAGCCTCATTATGACATAAGCGATTAGGTCACATCTCTAGAAATAGAGTTAAACAACTTGTGTCTAATGAGATTTGGATTTCATTGACTTTATAGACTTTAATGTCTATATTAATGTGTAAAGGAAATAGAGACCAAAGTTAAATTATAAGCAGCTACTTCATTGACTATGCTGACAAATCGAGGGGTTAATAATTATACGGTTTCACACTAAGAAATTTTTTTGAGACGAAAAGTATAATATTTTTTGAGGATGTTGAGTTTGGGGGAAAAATAAAGTCAGGATCATTCTCTTTGAGAAGGAATCAATTACGATTTCTACTATCACTTTTGACGATGTGCAGGATTCTATACCTTTCATGATCAAGAAGTAAATTCGGAGCCTCAATAAGACAATGTCAAATTATCTCTATAAGTCGTTGTTGAGATACCTTAACAACGACAATGTAGCGGCACCCCATTCAAGATAAGGTAATTATTCCTAAGGAACAAACTCAACAACCTCAAGAACCGGTAATATTAAGATGGTCCACCAGAGAAAGGAGAAATATAATTTTGGATAATATTTGTCATATTTCTCTAGGAACGTGAGAAAGACTGTGGATACTAGAAGATGATCTAATCAACTTCCGTCAGGCCATAGAAAGTTCCAGTTCTCAAAGTGGATTAATACAATAAATAAGGAGTATAAGTCCATGCAAGATAATAAAGTTTAAGAACTTGTCCCATTACCAAAAGGTATGAAGTCCATTGGTTGCAAATGGACATTTAGAACCAAGAAAGATTCGAAGGGTCATGTGGAGAGGTATAAAGTACGTCTTGTAGCTGGTAACTTTACTGAAAATTTTGGAATTGATTTAAAAGAGTTTTTCTCTTCGGTATCTTTGAAAAACTTCTTTTAAAACAATCATAGCACATGTTGCAGATTTTGATCTTGAATTACATTAAATGGATGTCAAAACGATATTTCTCAATGGTAATATTGATGAAACAGTTTATATGAGTGTCAAACATGCACTCATAATTTCTTTCACCATGACAGCAAGGTTTAAAGCATGCTGTGAGGCATCTATTCATGGAATATAGTTACGAAATCTTGTCATAAGGCTGCGCCTACAGGAGAGGGTGTTGAAAGATCACTCAAAATATGGTGACAATGAATCAGCGATATTGTATTCCAATAACAACAGAAACTTGTATAAGTCAAAGGATATTGACATAAAGTTTCTAGTTGTGAAGGAAAAAATTCAGAATGGTTTAAGTGTCCATATAGCATATTAGGACAAACTCCATGTTAGCGGATCTGCTCACAAAAGTATTATCACCCAAGGTCTTTCATGAGCATACTGCTCATTGGGTGTTAATTAAGAATATGACAATATAGTGGGAGTTTGTATTTTATGTATTTGGGTGCTATTTGATTTTGGACACATTTATGTATTAAAGTATTTTGGATATTTATCTGATCAGATATATGAAAATTCAGTTCATTCTGTTTTTATTATGTTAAAGTATTGATCTCACTAAAGTTAAGAATGACCAGTTGGAAATAGACATGTATTGATCACATTGCGTGTAATTTCTATGCTACACATCCATGATTGATCTATGTCATTTAGCTATATTGGTATATGTGACCATTGATGGTTTAGTTACGCTATATGTGACGAAGGCCGCTTTGATCCTATGTTGATATGGTTAATGGACGAAATTGTCCGGATATACCCTAAGGATTAAGATAACAATTTATGAGCTCACTAAGGTTAGCATAATTATAAGGTTACATATGTGGCCCAGTGAGAGATTGTTGGATTATTCAATAATATGGGACCACAAATGTAAAATTAATTGTGTTGGGCTATCTAAATAATTAAGCCAAATTAAAGCGGTCTATTTAGAAAATTGGCTTAAAGGTATAATTGTCATGGAATTAATGTGTAGATACCGGAGATAAATCTAATTTGATGATGGGCCAAATTAGAAATATCAAAACATATAAATATATGTATTCATTAGGGTTTTGGTTCCCAACTTATACGGCCACCAAAAAGAGAGGTTTTCTCTTTTTCTCTTCTGCATCCCCATCAACAGAAAGAGAGGGACAAATGATTCAGATTCTTCTTTGTCATTAAGGTTCGTAGCAAGTTGGAAGATCGAACCCCACAAAAGGACGACCACTTCAAGATCCATCAAGCATAACAATGGATTCAGGTACGCTTCCGCAATTTAATTTATGTTCTTCATCTCATGAATCGACAAGGTACAATAATTTCTTACAACTAATACTTATTTTTTTAGGGACGGACTCGTGATGCGCGCGCACACACACTGACACACACATACACACACTCACGCATATATATATATATATATATATATATATATATATATATATATATATATATATATATATATATATATATGCCAATGACCCTAGCCTAAAATATATATATATATATATATATATATATATATATATATATATATATATATATATGCCAATGACCCTAGCCTAAAATATATATATATATATATATATATATATATATATATATATATATATATATATATATATATTTTAGGCTAGGGTCATTGGCATATATATATATATATATATATATATATATATATATATATATATATATATATATATATATATTTTAGGCTAGGGTCATTGGCATATATATATATATATATATATATATATATATATATATATATATATATATATATATATATATATATATATTGCTAATCGTTATCTTTCGTGGAAGATGGTAGCATTGGGTATGACTCATTGTGTTAATGACATATTTATGCTTTATATATTTGTTTATGAAATGATTAACCGACCTTAGAGAAAGTGGAAATATCACATAATAATTTTTATTTGTTCTTACATGATTATTGTGTTGGTTTAGGTGAGTTGGGTTGAGATCGCTCACCAATGTATTCCCAATGTGATGTGCCCCTCCTCCATAGATGCGAGAGTTGCTTGGACATTTTTAGGCGTTTGGAGCTCGTTTGGCAATGTGAAGTTGTTTTCTAGAAGATGTAACTTTTTGTTTATAAAGGACATAATGTATGGAACATTGTTGATTGTATTAGTTCCATGAGTTGTAAACCATGTAGTATCGTTCATTGTAAATAAGATATATTGTTTGTAGTCGAGTTATTCTTTTAGCCTAAGAGCTATTGTAATTTCGTTGCAAATTATTAATAAAGATAATCATTTTCATATATTTTGTCTATAAATTTTTTTGGTTATTTCCACAGCAATGTCCTTGTTTCTGAGATGAATTATTGACTGTGAGAAATAAATATCGGTATATTGACTTCTCCACCAAAGAGTGTTAAATTTATAATACATTTCGTGGGGAAAAAAAGCTTTGTCGAACCGGAACCAGCAATTAGCAACAACGTGGTTCTTTCGACCACATAACTAGGAAGGTCCAAGGCATTGGCAACATGCTGAGGCCGATTCTGAGATCGATTTGATCCACGACTGTTGGTAGTCTGAGGATTGGACCGGGAAAAACGAGACCGATTATTGCTGCCTTGTTTGTGTGGAGCGTTGATAGGAGGCAATATTGTCCATTGGTTGCTGTTGAAGGATGGATTGCTGAGCCGATCTACTCCCATTTCGAAAGCAAGGAGGTGGGCACAAAATTCTTCCATCTTAATGTCATCGACCGTTGTTGTGAGGGTCGAGACTATGGCGTCATACGCAGAATCAAGACCTTGAAGAATAAGCTGTTGAAGGTTAAACTGACTCATAGAATTTCCAGATGCAACAAAGCTATCGGAGAGTTGCTTGGTATGGAGGAAATACTGAGACATTGTTTTTTAGCCTTTTCGCATGGTTTGAAGTTTGAGTCGAATTTGCATAGTTCGAGCATGGGATATTGAAGCAAATTGCTTCTCAAGTGCAACCCATACAGCACGGGAGGATTCAAGACCGACTACATGGACAAGAATGCTTTCAGATAGTGATGAGAGAAGCCATCCAAGCAGTATTTGGTCATGTTTTTGCCAGGCCAGGAACTCCGGGTTGATTGTTGTTTCGCCGGCGATGATGGTGAGATTACGAGGAAGACGTACTTTGGTCCTGTCAATGTAACTTTCAAGTTCATATCCCTCAAGAGAGATTTGAACTGGGCAAGCCATAGCAGATAATTAGTTTGGCCGAGTTTGACAGAGATCAGATGGTGAATGTGGGTCATTTGTAACGATGAAGAGGCAGTTGGTGTGGTGAGTGAGTTGGTGGAGGTAGATGATGTCGATGAGGTTGAAATGTTGTGACAACCATTTTGAAGAGGCTCTGATGCCATGTGAGAATTGAATTTCTGTATATTGACTTCTCCACCAAAGAGTGTTAAATTTATAATACAATTTAACAACTAATCTCTAAACTATAGGTTTGTTACAGATAGACTCTTATCCTCAGCAATCTGTTAGGGTTGGTGCCAAGACTTGGTCTTCCTCTTGACTTGTTCTAACATCGATTGTATCTATGTTATTACCATTTTCCAAAACTTTATTATAATATTAGTAAGTTTACGATAAAATATTTTTACGCAAACAAAATTTATTATTATATTAATATATTTTTACAAACTTCAGATGTTTTAATATAATAATATTTATTTTTATGTAATTTATATAATATTATAATAGGAGAGGTGGTTGATCTACTTGCCATAGAGGTGCTTGAGATACTTGTAAGCTACCTTAATCATTCCTTAGCTTTTAAGGAACTTACCTCCTCGCGACACCTCCTCCTTAGTAAATAGCTTAGTCATCTCCCTTATGCCACCTCCTCCTTCATGATGAGTCTGACCACATCCATTCCCCTTTCTTTCTTCTTCTCCTTGTTCTTCTTAGTTCTTTTCTTTCTTACACCTTAAGGAAAAATTCTAAGCTTCTTTCTTTTACTTTTTTTTTCTTTCTATCCTTACTTCATTCTTCTTTCTCCTAGTATGGGCCGGGTACTTCCTCTCCATACTACCACACATTCCATACATCAATAGCAAGGTGACGACACACATAACTTGATATTTGCTAGCTTAGAAGCAAAGAAAGTATACAATACCTTATCCTCTTATCCTTCCTTTATTTTTTTTATTCTCTTTAAAAAAGGAGATACACACTTTCTTCTTGAACCATAGAGCAGCCATAGCTTAGAGGGGGCACACAACATCATTTACATCACTTTTCAACCCAAAGATACACCCCCTTCTTTTAGAAAATTAAGATAAGTCCTCATTCTCTTCAAAAATTAACCCGAAGATACATTTTTTTAAAAATTTTACTTAAAAACTATGTTGTATATATGTGTGTCCTAGCTTATAAAGATTATTCTATGTAGTTTATAAACATACTTAATTATGTATTCGATGGTAGCACATAATATATTCATCGATGTAATCGTATGACATAAGTTTATATATACTTTAAAATGATTGTAGGACACAAAAATAATTCTTCTAACTGTATGTGCTTATATATACATGTTATCCTAGTAAAATATTGATATGTGCTTATACTTGCATACTTGCCTATGTGTGTTTATGCAAGCTTAGACCTACCGTATACGTTAACTCGTACCCAATTTACTTATCAGTAGCAATTTACATAACTAATTCTAGTACTATTGAAATCAAATTTAAAGTCATACTATGCGACAATTATGCAAGTTTAAGATTCATATACTTATGATCTATAATGTTACACAAGACTTAGAGGAACCTAGGGTTATGTGTTGGACTAAAAAAATATCTTGGAAATCCACGAATATCAATTTAAACGGAATATATTTTTATTGCTAATTTGTTGAATTGGACGATTTATTTCATATCGATAAAAAGCCTTATTTACGGCTTAGTATTAATTTGTGCTTCCTACCTGTACTTGATACGTATCCGAATTTTTAACTTAGGCATGTATTTATAATATGAGGCTTATCAGTACTTGAATTAATGAAATGATCAATATCTTACAAATATATTAACTTTATGAATATTTGTTATATGTTAATGTACCATTGGTTTAATTATTATCCAGCAGCTAGGGTCATTTTGAACTCAATATATTTCTAACTTACATATTTTATTGGTTCAGGAGAACAATATAACAAGGCTATATCTATTGCTAAGATAGCCAAGGTAGAAGAATTTAGTTCTTCGTAGTACTTTATACATTCCATGCTTGATAATTGCGTATGTCCGATGTGAGTTAGTTCCACCGAAGGAGTTTTTTCCCAGACGAATGCTATGGAAGTTGCTTTGGTCATTATATTTATTATTGTGGAACCGAAAAATGCTTTATGTACCTCCAAAATCATATCCCTCCATGTTCCTCTGTCACGTGTCTTTCTTCTATTCGCTCATGTCATTCTCCCAACTCCCCCTATTTGCTTGGGTCAATCAGGAAGTGCCATGTGGCAGAGGGACATAGAGGGATGGAGTTTTTGGATGTACATATAGCATTACTCTATTATTGTGCATGTGAAATTGTTTGGAGCACGAAATACAAAGAAGACTGCCAAAAATTCTGAGAATATCGAATAACCCAATTTTAAAGGCCAGTAATTTCTATATTAAACCCTATTAGCCATATATTAGTTAGAGTCAGACTCTCGATAACCTTGAATACTTTTAGGGGTCGAACGGTCTAAGTTTTGGACTCGTAGGACACAGATACACAAGTATAATAAATATGTAATCCAATTGTACATGTCTTATTCCAGTAGCTGGAATATCATGCTAATTGTATTCTCGTACTACATGATAGTTGTTACATGTCCCGAGATACATACCCTGACTTGTTTTATTTGATAGAATATCATGTTAAGTTGTATTCTCAAATTACGTGATATTTTATATGTATAGAGATATATACCTGGATTATTCTAATGGATAGAATTTTTTTTGCTAGATAGTATGATTGTATTCATTTGATACCTATGTACACGGATCGAGATACTTCATTTATAACTTCCTAGCTGCGATGAGATTATGATTTTTTTTAATCTTATACTATTTTACTTTATTTATTTCATCATTCTTGAACCGAAGACTTGCATGTCTTTGATGTCATAGTATTGTCACTAGATGAAGAGATGACAAAAGAGAAAATGCTACCTATATATAGCATAGATACATTTGAGGAGTAAAACAAGCTGAGGGTAAAGCAACAATTTGCTTTTTGTTTAGTTATATTTACTCTATATATTATCTTTGAGAAACTAGACTTATGGAATATATGTATGGATGGTCCTATATTTATAGATGTGAATGTTCTCAGTTTATTAATGGTTTAGTTTTATCCATACGTTTATCCTAGAACTTTACAGACTTTAATTGCGATTACGAATACCGATGTACGTCACGTAGCCTGAAATATTTGTTACGTACTCGGCTTGCCGTATTTTGTGAGCGGGGCATGACAGTTTGTTCTTATCTTGTGTAAGTGCATTTTATACTTATACGATATCATGTCCAAAGGCGACTTTTGGTTATGCAGAACTGAGGTGTGACACCTATTGGTGATTGTGTTTTCTTTATAGGGTACTAATTTGGTAGAAAATTTGATTGCTGACATGACAAGCATCCAATGGCTCCCCCACACCAGCTCTCTCTCTCTCTCTCTCTCTCTCTCTCTCTCTCTCTCTTCTGTCTACCCCGATACTTTTCCCACACTCTCTTCTACTCCACTTCCCTCTTCTCTCTTGGAGCTGATCTAGGAGTGTGCCTACAAGCTATAAGATGACTTTGAGGTTTGGTTGTGGTCTCTAGACCCACTTAGAAGGAAGACTAGAATATTTGGCTAGGAGGTCCCTTGGATTTCAGTGCAAGTACATTTTATACTTGTGGAGAAGTGATATTTTGATGTGTTTTCTTTAATAAATTATTGTTGCTTAATTCTACATATTTTATTTCAATTTTTTCTTAATATCATGATGAGTTTTTGGTATTGCTTGTTGATTTTGGCTTAGTTGTATGAGCTAGGTGGATTTGGGACAAACAATGATACTAGGACTGAAACCAACATGGATTTAGTAATGACACTTAGGTTTTAATCTCAACTATAGACCCAAATTGTTGTAAAAGCTCCTCCCTAGATCTCCTAGCTATTGTAAATCCAATTAGTAGCATTTGGACAAGGATTTGGACCCCAAGAAACCCAACTAACTCTTGTCTATGTTAGAAATGTCTCACATCCTAGCAACAAAAATTATGAGGATCAAAGGAGTAATAAGGAGATCCAAAAAATCTTGGAGTGATAAATTTTTGATTCCTCACAATGATTTTAAACAAACAGTAGAGAGAAATAGAGTGATCAAGAAGATCTGGGGTCAACAAATTCAAACCAAAAGTTAGTTCAACAAGATTAGAATAATATCTTGCATGAAAACATTAGAATCAGTTCAGTTTTATCATCAACAACAGAATCAATTTGGTTTTATCCTTGGATAAATGCATCAGTTCACATTCAAGTCCAGGTGCAAGCAGAGCCTCTAAAAGTTGTTAGTTTGTTAGTAGTTTCAATTTGTTGTTATGTTTTGTTAGCTAGTTTGTTAGCGTGTGGTTGTTAGATTTCTTAGATTTCTTTCTTTAAATGAGAATAAACTTGTAACATCTGAAAAATCAATCTTTTTACAAAGGAAAAGAAACACACAGCTTCATTTATCCAATCAAAAGTTTCTTGTTGTTTATTTCATTTTTTCCTCTTGGTATCAGAGCTTCGTTGTGAGCACTCAACCATTCTCATTTGCCATGACGTCTCTCACTCTAAATGTCGGAAATTTCTTTACTCTCGAACTTACTCCAATCAACTATCCTTTATGGCGTGAACAAGCATTGGCTTTAGCAGAAACTCAAGAATTAGTCGAACATCTCATCAAAGAAGACTCATCTCCAACCAAATAAACCACTCCAACTACAAACACCGACGTAGAAGATGGTGTTCCAACACTAACAGAAGACTTCAAAGCTTGGCGCAAGTCTGATCGTCTTCTTCGGGGATGGATTATAGGCACCCTCACCGAAGAAGCTCTCGGACTTGTTGTTGGCTTAGATACAACACACTCAGTATGGGAAGCTCTAAAAACTGCATATGCACAAGATTCGCAGGAGCGTGAATTTACATTGTGACAGCAACTCACATATCTTTGCAAAGATGAAGATAAAACCATTCCCGACCACATTCACACGTTGTAAACCCCTATTTCAGACCCTAGGGGCATTTTGGTAATTTTGAACTCAAAAATATTATTTTGGATTAAAATATTTTGGATGGCAGAATTAAGTATTTCCTGAAATTTTACGAAGTTTGGACCAATTCCGAGTCCGTTT
The DNA here is from genome assembly GCA_029216955.1 of Iris pallida. Classification (NCBI taxonomy): domain Eukaryota; kingdom Viridiplantae; phylum Streptophyta; class Magnoliopsida; order Asparagales; family Iridaceae; genus Iris; species Iris pallida. The sequence continues at coordinate 9,417,434 of JANAVB010004599.1, read as the reverse complement.
GAGCCAAAGAGGACCAAATGACTTAAATGACTTAAGTGATGTTTGGGACCCCATTTTAGGACCCTCCCCATGCCATAAGTGGTTGCCACCCCCTTGGTCTTATCTCTCCATTTCTTTTTTCATTTAAGAAGAAGAGAAGGTAAACCCTAACCCTAATCCAAACCCTAGATTTCCTTCCTATTGCTAACCCTAACCAATTTCCCTCTTGTTATGGTGTAGATCTAGGTTAGATCTAGTATAGAGGAGCTTGGAGAAGAAGAAGCTCTTTCTTGGATTTTGACCTAGAAGGCCAATTTTGGGAATTTCCTTGGAATTCCAACTCCCAAGAGGTAAAACCCTAACCCAACACTTGCATTAGCTTCTAATTAGTTTCATTAGTGTTTTAGAGACTACCCAAGGCATAGGGCTACCCTTTGGAAGAAGTTTGAACGTCTTTCGACCCAAATTGAGACTTTGACCAATGATTTTGTGTCAATTTTGGGAGAAATCCGAAATTGGCATATTTAGATGTTGTGATCAGGTTTGTGAGACCTAATTAGGTTAATTTGGGTGAGAGGAGGTTAGGTACGTGTCCACATTTGGATACATGGGGTCGTTTCGCGAGAAATCGTGAAAATGGACGTTTTTTGGGTTTTTGGGTTCCAACACAAGGGTGACTTTTTGCACCGACACTAAAATCGGTAAGTTAGCACCTAGAATAGGTTCTAATCATTTTTTAGAACTTGTGGATAAAATTTGGGTCGAATCCGGATAGGTTTGGTGCCCGTATCGTGCGGTATCGCTAATCGGACACCCCGGTGTCGCCAAATGGCCATTTGGACCTCGTTTCTCGTTTTCCGCTCGCGTGCGCGAGTTGGATTACTCGTGTGGGGTACGTGTCTAGGTCCTAGAGGGTATAATTGCAAGGATTTGTAGGTGTCCGGGTTGGTATCGGGTGATATATATATATATATATATATATATATATATATTGTAACGCCCCAGAACCAGAATACTGGAGAGCGGGGACGTACATAGCCAGCTACGTATATTGAAGTGCAACCCACCTCGCTATACGGTCACGGCTGTCTAGATACATGAGGGTTTAACTACAAGCCAACAGTCTCCTATGGTCATGAACAAGCCTATTGTCTCAATCTCAAACAAGCAATAATAGTTACAAGATGTCAGAGCACCAAATATATAATAGCAAGGCGTCCCATACATTACATATTGGATGATCATGAAGCTAGTCGTACAAAATGTCAGGACTAGCAAGAGTTCAGTCATACATGATCAACCCTAGGATCTGTCAATCATGTTACAGTCCGTAGACAGACAGTAAATAAAGGTGCAATACGAGCTAACACGTGCTCGCCGGCTAAACGACTCAAAAGAATAATTTTACAATAAAGTGGGAGGACAAAAAGAAACCCACTCGTTGCCAGGGTTACGCCTGGTGGTCACCATCTGGCTGGAAGACAGGTGGATCCTCTGGTGCTGCTCCGATATCTGGCCACACAAAACCAGCTGGGTCAGACCCCAGAAAGAGCAAGTGCCACAAAGGAGGCTTCACTTAGGAACTAAAACCAGCATATCATAATAGAATATTAAAGATAATAATTTAAGGAACTGCTAATAATAGAGATAACAACAGTAAACTGAGTACGAGGAAACCATTCAAGTAGCCAGGTCACAACCCTTAAACCAAACAAGGACCGAGGTTGTAACCCTTCACTTGAATAGAAACCCGTCTCAAATACTATTGGTACAGTGAAGACAATAAACGAAGAAAGGGCGCAGAACTGCTCCGGGAGCCAGGTTACAACCCTTAAACCAAACAAGGACCAGGGTTGTAACCCTTCGCCTGAACAGAACTGGACCCCTGATCTTTATTGCTAAGGCCAGTATAAATAATCATGGTATTAAGGTAAGATAAAACATGACGAACATGGCATGGGGTTGCAATAAGACAATAAACAAAGAGAGGACACAGAACTGCTCCGGGAGCCAGGTTACAACCCTTAAACCAAACAAGGACCGGGGTTATAACCCTTCGCCTGAACAGAACTGGACCCCCGATCGTTATTGTTAAGGCAAGCATCAATAATTATGTCATGTCACAATCTTGCACATGATCAGGATAAGACTAAGCTGGAATAAACTCCATCCAATCAATCACGGCCAATCAAGAGTACGGCTTGATACTTTTAACTAACTAGGGTTATCATAGGCCAAGTTACTAGCAAGATGCAATGAGATTATCCCGACAGCCACAAGCCCTGCAGACCATCCAGGTTATCCGGGTCGAATGTCCGTTTATAAAGAATGTACCACATGACTGCGTGCTGGAATTGTGCCCTACTCGTCAGCAGGCTACAAGTCCCCTTAATGCGCCCAGATAACGGGATTGCCTGTAGCTGGGAATTCTCTCCATGACTATTGGATTATTCTAGTTTATTAGCCTTAGTCAATTACAGTAGGTATCCCTGACCGTGGTACTCAGGGAGCCCTATCCTAGACATGATGCAAGACAGTACTGGTTTATTTGTGCAAACACAATCATCCACGGTGTCTAGGTCATTCATACTTGTCATGTCAGGCTAGCTGTCGTAACAGTATGTCGTGATATATCAGGTCAGGTTTACTTGTTAAGAGTGCGCCGCGATGGGCCACTATCGTGTTCAGGAAATATGCCATAATATACATGACATAGACATGATGTGACATTTCAATTGAATAATAATAATCATAATAATAATAAAATAATAAAAGAATACAAGGCTGAGGAAGGAGCCGTGCAACTAATTCGCATTCATGCGGTAGGGGCAGGCGTGCGCATGCGGCTGTAAGAGAGAAAGCGCATGCGGCTGGAATAAGTTCAGGGCTCCATGCGGCAGCGGAAACTCAAGCTTATGCGGCAACGGGATCAAGGGGGGACCTATGCGGCTAGGAAGAAAGCGCACTCATGCGGCTCGAGGTGAATCTAGCATATGCGGCTGCGATCAAGTGGAGCCTTATGCGGCTTCGGGTATTCAAGCTTTATGCGGCTGCGGGATCATGGGGGACCTATGCGGCTTGGAAGAGCGCACACTCATGCGACTCGAGGTGAATCTAGCATATGCGGCTGCGATCAAGTGGAGCCTTATGCGGCTGCGGGATCAAGGGGGACCTATGCGGCTTGGAAGAGCGCGCACTCATGCGGCTCGAGGTGAATCTAGCATATGCGGCTGCGATCACGTGGAGCC
>JANAVB010004599.1:9349207-9411707 GCA_029216955.1 Iris pallida | reverse complement strand
TAGTTTCTTGTCTATGTTTCACATTATGCATCATAGCTTGTAGTGTCATATTTGATTCTTGTTGCGTTGGTACACGGGCTATTATACTATGGTATCTCCCTCTTGTGACTGTATTTCTCGTGCAAGTTTCTTGAGCTTGATATCCTTACGACACCATGGTATTAGTATTGGGCGGGGGGAATTGTTAGATAGTATGTGATCATACTCCACCATGCATGTTTCATGTGAGTGTTAATCATACAATCCCATGTATGATTAGCCAAGTGTTAGTCCTACATCTCACATATAACTAGCCAGGCCATATTCTTGTGCAAGTTCCTAAGCCGATCACATATGAAACTAACATTCCAATTCACATAGATGGTATAGCATTTCCCTATTCAGCACATGTTCTCATTTCTCTGTATATTATCGGATATTTTTGCCTCACTTCTCCATGACAGGTACACCATTGTTGATTTCTCTCATTTATCACACTTATGGTTAATTTTTATAGTTTGTTGCATATTCGTAGAACTGCTATTAGCGTATGTACACACTTGCTCCCGTCCTGATAGGATGAATATTGTAGGCACCGATGATGAGGATTGGTGCCCCACAGACTATGGTACCCAGAGGACCGGAGAGTTCGTTCTCGAGGATCCTAGCCTAGAGGGAGATGCTCCCCTAGACTTTGCCTAGAGGCCAGTTGTCACGCCCCAGAACCGGAATACTGGAGAGCGGGGGAGTGACTCAGCCAGCTACGTATTACGAGTAGATGAATACCGTATAATACGATCAATGCTGTCTAACCAGACGAGGGGGGTGCATACTACATAAAAGTCTTACTATGGTCATTACACATCTATTGTCTCAATCATTCAAATAAGAAACAGAAATAAAGAACATGTAAGATAAAGCAGTAAGGCATCCCAAACGCTCAGTCAAAATGTTCATGAGATCTGGCTTTAAAAAACATAGCCAGATGATATAGCAAGTATACACAATTGTTATCAGCTGTAGTCTGACTTAATTACAATTATGCAAAAGTAAGTACAAGACAATCCGACTAACATGTCGGTGCCAAACGGCAAGGTATAAAGTAGATAACAAAACGAGTAGTAAAGTTAAGGAACCCACTCGAGGCCTCCTGCGATCATTCCTCTAGTATTGACCATCCTGGAGGTGGAAGTACGCTGAGTCCTCGGGAACTGGCTCTAAATCTGGCCATGCAAAACCAGAGAGGTTAGACCTCTAATAGCAAGTACCACAAGGGAGCACGACATGAGAACTAAAACCAGTAAGTAAGAGAATATAATAATAGATCTCTGCTTGCTACTAGAACTCACATCACATCAAGACACTTCGAAACAACCTCCCAACCAAACAAGGACAGAAGTTGGCCCGTCATGTCCTGACATTCTGATCATCCCAGTTAGGTAACAGAGTACAGTGCACAAACAAATCATCTTGAACGGCCAATCAACTCCTACGGCTTGCTATTATGAGTCCCAAGTTATCCTGGAATAATGCAATTAGGGATTCCTCAGTTCTTACTATGTGCAAGCAAGGCTAGTCTATCCAGTCGATCAATTGGCCCATGCATGAATTAGACGAGTCCTAGCAGGACGCCCGTCAATATATAATATACAATAATAATAAAAGCAGATACTGTTCCCTGTACGTGTGGCAGATTTACAGTATCTGTGGGAACCAGCCGGCCCGTCGGGTACTACTCGTCCCAAGGGGGCTGCCATGTAAGAATTCGGAAATCCATTCTCTCCATGCAATCATTATTTTATTTAACTTAATAGTCTCTACGTTGAGTGAAATCCCATGCCGTGGATCATGGTCATTCAAATGAGTACTTTCGTACGGGGTACGATATGTACAACTCTACAACGATACCAGTGCGGTTAGGTTGCAGGTCTTACATAGCGTAATACAACAATCAAATCTATCCACGGTAATCATGCCTTGACCATAAAGTACACAGGCTTCTTTTGTAGAAAAATAACTAAATAAATAAATAAATAAATAGATTGAAGCCTGCATGTGCATGTATGTCAATATTCGGGATCAGCCAGTCGAGTATAATAGTTCATAACATGAACGTGTCTCATTCATTTCATTCAATAAGACGACTAGCCAGTCTCTTAGTTCCAATTAGGAACGCATGATCAATTTAGTCAAGATCACAATCATTATCAATGGTGGCAAGGCATGAAAGTCAACTAGCATTCAGTGGGGTCGAGTCTACAACTCTCAGGGTTTAATTCTAGTCAATCTGGGTATCTATAACTCAATTCATGACACATGGTACATCCCACGTAACAATCTATAATTAACAGAAATATCAACATATCATGATTATATCAAGTTTATGCAAAAAGGCGTAAGGATATAAAATGGACGTTAAACATCTAATAAGATATCAATATACAGGGCTATAGAAGATCCAGGGTAAGCAGGCTACTCTCATGTCAGCCTACGCTCATGCCAGCGTACGCTCAGGTCAAGCTACGCTCAAGCCAGCGTACGCCCAGGTCAAGCTACGCTCAAGCCAAGCTAGCGTATGGAAGTCATACGCTTCCAAAAGGCAGCGTATGAACTCCATACGACTCCTTACTATCCAAGTCAGCGTATGCAAGTCATACGCTCCTAAAAGGTAGCGTATGAACTCCATACGACTCCTGACCATCCAAGTCAGCATATGCAAGTCATACGCTCCTAAAAGGTAGCGTATGAACTCCATACGACTCCTGACCATCCAAGTCAGCGTATGCAAGTCATACGCTCCTAAAAGGTAGCGTATGAACTCCATACGACTCCTGACCATCCAAGTCAGTGTATGCAAGTCATACGCTCCTAAAAGGTAGCGTATGAACTCCATACGACTCCTGACCATCCAAGTCAGCGTATGCAAGTCTTACGCTCCTAAAAGGTAGCGTATGAACTCCATACGACTCCTGACCATCCAAGTCAGCGTATGCAAGTCATACGCTCCTAAAAGGTAGCGTATAAACTCTATACGACTCCTGACCATCCAAGTCAGCGTATGCAAGTCATACGCTCCTAAAAGGTAGCGTATGAACTCCATACGACACACGCTTCCAAAAGGTAGCGTATGCAAGACACACGCTTCCTAAAAAGTCAGCGTATGGACTCCATGCTGCGCTAAAGAGCGCGCACAGCTCAGTGACGCAGCTAAAAAGCTAGCATACACTGCTCACTGTCTTCTCCAAACAGCAAGAACTCCATGGTTGTACCCCAAAGCTTCAAAATTCCATAACTTGGTCAGAACAAGTCCAAATCCAACTTTCTAAAGGTCAAAGTTGGGTAGAACAAACTTCTCTACAACATGGAACCATCAAAACTTTTAAACAAAGAAGTTTGATAGATCAAAACCACCAAACTCCGAAAATAACTAATTTCTAGATCTACAAAGATTAAGACTTCGAAATGAAAAATGCCAAGTTCTAAACTTTCTTAGGATCTTGCGAGGAATAAAAATGAACTACAAAAACAAGGGTTCTCATGTGGAGCAAGTTGTACTTGCCTACGGTTTGGTTGGTGGAGAGAGTAATGAAGAAGAAGAAGAGGAGTAATGGTGAGAAGTAAAGTAAATGAGGAGAGAGAAGGGAGAGGGTGGCTTTAAATAAAAGGTGGTGGTAGGTGGGAGTTGGGTCGGGTCCAATGGGTCCAATGGGTCGGGTTGTACGGGTCCAACAAGGCTAACCCGAAAGTAAAACTAAAGCAGGAATTAAAATACAGGTAATAAAATTACAGGAAGAAATGCAGAAATAAAATTGCAGGAATTAATTAGCATGAAAATTAAAGAGCAGCTAATTAATTAACATGAAAATTTAAAGAGCAGGCAATAGAATTGCAGAAAAATAAAGTGCAGAAAATAAAATGCAGATAATTAATTAACATGAAGTTATAGGAATTTAAATACAGGATACTACATGATAAATACTAAATAAATACATTCAGGCAATATACGTATTAGAATACGCATTCCGGGAACGGGGAGTGACATCTCTACCCTCCTTGAAAAAATTCCGTCCTCGAAATTTCAAATTCAAGCAAGATAGAAATATCGGGGCTAAACTAATCTAAGAACAAGCAATTCAATAAAGCAATCATTTTACAATGTCCATAGCAAGTAACATATATGTAAATCTATCAATCTACGATATCAAGCAATTTTACCCATAAGGTGATAAGCATGAGGAATCAAGACAATCAAGGTACACAGAAAAAGATATACCTCGTGAGTCAAACAGGTGTGGATACCGTGATCGGATATCATCCTCACGTTCCCACGTTGACTCTCCCAAGGAGTGATGACCCCAAGCAACACGGACAAGACTAATTGTTCGGTTCTTGAGTATCTTCTCTCTTCGGTCCAAAATGGACACAGGCTATTCCTCGTAAGACAGGTTAGTACCAACAACCAGCTCAGAGTGATCGAGGACATGGCTTGGGTCCGATATATACCTACGTAATTGAGATACATGAAATACGTCATACACCTCTCGTAACGAAGGTGGGAGTGATAAACGATAAGCAACATCGCCTATCCGATCAAGGATAACAAATGGGCCCACGTACCGCGGACTCAGTTTTCCGCGAACGCCAAATCTAATGACCCCACGAGTAGGTGAGATCCGCAAGAATACGTGGTCCCCAACAGAGAACTCTAACGGCCTACGATGCTGGTCCGCCCAATGACGATGCCGATCCTGTGCAACACGAAGTCGTTCTCTAATTCCCTTAATCACTTCAACCGTCTGGATAATCATTTCTGGGCCTAGCATCTTCCTTTCCCCGATATCATCCCATGCTAGTGGCGATCTACACTTCTTACCATATAGTGCCTCAAATGGCGCCATCTGGATACTGGCTTGATAACTGTTGTTGTATGAGAACTCGACCAAGTGAAGGTGACTCTTCCAAGACCCTCCAAAATCTAGAGTGCAAGCTCGCAACATGTCTTCTAAAGTCTGAATCGTCCTTTCTGATTGCCCGTCCGTCTGTGGATGGTAAGCCGTGCTAAATTTTAATTTGGTACCCAGACTATGATGCAAGCTCTTCCAGAAATGCGATGTGAAACGGGTATCTCTGTCTGACACAATACTGACAGGGACTCCATGCTGCCTGACTATCTGCTACATGTACAACTCTGCCAACTTTTCTGTAGATTGCCCTACTCTGAAAGGAAGAAAATGTGCTACCTTCGTAAGTCGGTCCACTATCACCCAAATAGCGTCCTTACCACTTGGTGATCTCGGTAAACCGGTCACGAAGTCCATTGTGATATGCTCCCATTTCCATTCTAGAATAGAAAGCGGTTGCAATAATCCAGCTGGCCTCTGCTGTTCTGCCTTTACTTGCTGACATATCAAGCAACGGGAAACAAACCTAGCTATCTCCCTCTTCATCCCGTTCCACCAGAAGTGCTGCTTGATATCTTGGTACATCTTGGTCCCTCCAGGATGTATAGAATACTGGGAACTGTGAGCTTCTGTCATAACTTCCTGTCTGATATCTCCACTAGGTACACATAGACGCGATCTAAACCTAAGTGTACCATCTTCGTGAATTCTCATCTCCTTCCTGAGCCCTGACTCACATTCTGCCCTAAGCTTCTGAATCCTTGGATCTTGTGCCTGAGCTGCCTTGATCCTGCCTACCAAGTCGGATTGAACTTGTAGACTAGTTAGAACTCCTACATCACTAGAAAGTATAACTTCGATGCCCATCTCCTGAAGGTCTTCTAAGATATGCCTCTGTGTTGTCAACATAAATACGCCGCCTCTTCTGCTAAGAGCGTCTGCTACTATATTCGCCTTGCCTGGATGATACTGAAGCTCCACGTCATAATCCTTGATCAACTCCAGCCACCTTCTCTGCCTCATGTTCAGTTTCTTCTGAGTAAAGATGTACTTCAGACTTTTGTGGTCTGTGTATATTTCCACTCGGTCACCATATAAGTAATGTCTCCATAGCTTCAGAGCAAACACTACTGCCGCTAACTCCAAATCATGAGTTGGGTAATTCTTCTCGTGGTCCCGAAGCTGCCTAGATGCATATGCTATCACCTTTCCATGTTGCATAAGGACACATCCAAGTCCTTTACCTGACGCATCACAATATACTGTAAAACCTCCGGGTCCAACTGGCAATGTAAGAATAGGCGCTGATATCAACTTCTGCTTCAGATTTTCAAATGATGCCTGGCATTCTGCCGACCAGACGAATGGTACATCTTTTCGGGTCAAGCGGGTCATGGGTGCTGAAAGCCTTGCAAAGTCTGACACAAACCTTCTGTAATATCCTGCAAATCCCAAAAAACTCCGTACATCAGCCACGGTCTTGGGTACTGGCCAACTCTCTACTGCTTCTACCTTCTTGGGATCCACTGCTACTCCAGCTCCTGATACAATATGACCCAAAAATAAAATGTGATCCGTCCAGAACTCACACTTGCTGAGCTTGGCATACAACTGGTTCTCTCTTAGAACATGCAATACTTTCCTGAGGTGGTCTTCATGCTCCTTTTCACTAGCAGAGTATACGAGAATGTCGTCGAGAAACACCACGACAAACTGATCTAAATATGGCATAAAGATGCGATTCATCAAATCCATGAATATTGCTGGAGCATTGGTCAAACCAAACGACATTACTAAGAATTCATAATGCCCATACTTCGACTTGAATGCTGTCTTGGGAATATCCTCCTTCCGAACCCTCACCTGATGGTACCCAGAACGAAGATATATCTTGGAGAAAACTCTAGCTCTGCTCAACTGATCAAATAAGTCGTCGATCCTGGGTAATGGGTACTTGTTCTTCACTGTTGCCGCGTTAAGCTTCCTGTAGTCAATGCATAATCTGGATGACCCATCCTTCTTCCCCACAAGTACCACTGGTGCTGCCCATGGTGATATGCTAGCTTGGATGAACTTCTTCTCCTTCAATTCCTCTATGTGCTGATATACCTTGGCCTGCTCCGAATCTGCCATTCTGTAAACTCGATCTGATATCGGTTTAGTTCCAGGTGCCAATTCTATGCTGAACTCAATATCTCTAACCGGTGGTAGACCTGGAAGTTCTTCGGGAAATACGTCTAGAAATTCTTCAACTACCTTCGGAACTTGAACTTCTTCCATTGCTGTTACTACTCCCTGCTCTTGCTGAGTTGCCTCTGACCTGACTAAGGTGAACCTCTTCATGCCTGGAATATCAAAAGATACACTCCCACTATGACAATCTATTGTCGCATGACTGTCTTTCAGCCAGTCCATGCCTAAGATAACGTCGAAATTTTCAACAGGAAATTCTATCAACCGGGCGGGTAAAGGATGCCCGCACACTACAACACTACATGCTAAACTAACTCTACTAACTCCCACGAGCCCATTACCAGTGAGTATATTCAACCTCCCTGGCAATGCCTCGAACTCCACTCCTAGTCGTGTCGCAAATTGTGCAGATATAAATGAATGGGATGCTCCCGAATCAAATAATGCTACTGCGGGATATGAGGCGACGAGAATGTTACCTACCACAACATCTCCCGATGCCAATGCCTCTTCCAAGGACAGTGTGAATGCCTGCCCTCGACCTCCTTGCTGGTTCCCATGCTGTGGCCTAGCCTGGTGCTGCTGCTGGCCCCTGCCTTGATGATGCTGGGGTGGTCTATGCTGGTGTTGCTGCATCGGCGGCCCCTGCTGCCGAAACATCTGAGCCTGTGATACTAACGGACGCTGCGCCAACGGCCTCACTGCCAATGCTGGTCCTCGATACTGCCCTGTCCCTGGTGCTGGCAGAGCAGGAAACTGCTGCCCTGGTCCTCCTGACCTCGAATTCATGGGACATGTGGTAACCCGATGATCTGGGTTTCCACATATCAGACACAGTCCATTCAATGTCCGACACACATCTCTAGTGTGCCCCATCTTCCCACAATAAGTACAGCCCGCCGAGGGTTGCTGGTTCTTCCTCTGTTGCTGTTGCTGCTGCCTGGGTGGTGGTGCTGGCCCTCACATCGCCACATCGTGGATACGAATGCCAGGGGATGGTGCTGTTGTTCGGGGCGCTGCTCCCCCTCCTCCTTCAATCTGACTGTGGGATCTCTTCTGACCCCCAGTCCTTGCCGCAAGCCTCTGAATGGTGATCTCATGCCTTCGAGTCGCCGTCAATATCTCATCAAAAGTCTGGTAATTGTGCCCCTCTATCAATTGCAAGAGCTCAAGATGAAACCCTTGCTGGAACCTCATCGCCCTCTGGCGTTCCGTTGCTACCATCTCTGGGGCAAACCTACTCAATCTGCAGAACTCCGCTGCATAAGCATCTACCGTCTTGCCAGCCTGCCTGAGGCTGATAAACTTCTGTTGTAGCTCAAACTGTGCCACAACTCCATAGTACTTCGTCTTGAACCTTGCAGTAAAATTGTCCTAAGCAACAGGACGTCTGATGCCTACTTCCTCTGATTCCCACCAATCACGTGCGAGATCCTGAAGTAACAACTTTACTAGATCCACACGTTCTTCTGCCGGCACCTTAGCGGCTGTCAGAATAGCCTCAATATCCTTAAGCCATGCATCTGCTGAAATAGCATCCTCCGTACCCTCGAAACGGCGGGGGTTGTACTTGCAAAACCGGGCTGACGCTCCTGAATCTGTCCTCGCCCCTCTTTCCAATGCCGTCTGTAATCCTTGGTTGAGTAGTACATTCTGCTCTTGCAACTGAGCGTACATGCGCTGCTGGGCCAACATCTGGTGTTGCTGAGTAGCCATCATCCCTCTCATGATCTCCAGAAGGGCTGGTGTGTCCATCTCCGCAGGGGTAGGTGGAACTGTTGGTGGGGGTAGAACATCCGGATACAGCGATCCAGCTGCTGCTTCCACGATCACTTCTTCCTGAGTAGCCTCCTGAGTTAGTACCGGCTCTTGTTGCTGACCAACAGGGTCAGGTTGTCCATGTTGTTGCTGTCCAGCTCTGACATGTGCGGACGAGGTACCCCTAAGAAAAGGGACAAGAGAACAATCAAACGACCGGACATGAAGGATCAATGAAGTCAAAGGATACTGGAATGTCAAGCTAGAGTTGAGAGTAACGAATCATGAGATCAAGGGGAAACATGTGTGATTGAGACATCCTATTAAACAAAACACCCCACAAGTCTGAAATCAGACCTGCATGGGCCCCCACTAAAACCTTGTCACGCCCCAGAACCGAAATACTGGAGAGCGGGGGAGTGACTCAGCCAGCTACGTATTACGGGTAGATGAATACCGTATAATACGATCAATGCTGTCTAACCAGACGAGGGGGGTGCATACTACATAAAAGTCTTACTATGGTCATTACACATCTATTGTCTCAATCATTCAAATAAGAAACAGAAATAGAGAACATGTAAGATAAAGCAGTAAGGCATCCCAAACGCTCAGTCAAAATGTTCTTGAGATCTGGCATTACAAAACATAGCCAGATGATATAGCAAGTATACATAATTGTTATCAGCTGCAGTCAGACTTAATTATAATTATGCAAAAGTAAGTACAAGACAATCCGAGTAACATGTCGGTGCCAAACGGGAAGGTATAAAGTAGATAACAAAACGAGTGGTGAAGTTAAGGAACCCACTCGAGACCTCCTGCGATCATTCCTCTAGTATTGACCATCCTGGAGGTGGAAGTACGCTGAGTCCTCGGGAACTGGCTCTAAATCTGGCCATGCAAAACCAGAGAGGTTAGACCTCTAATAGCAAGTACCACAAGGGAGCACGACATGAGAACTAAAACCAGTAAGAAAGAGAATATAATAATAGATCTCTGCTTGCTACTAGAACTCACATCACATCAAGACACTTCGAACCAACCTCCCAACCAAACAAGGACAGAAGTTGGCCCGTCATGTCCTGACATTCTGATCATCCCAGTTAGGTAATAGAGTACAGTGCACAAACAAATCATGTTGAACGGCCAATCAACTCCTACGGCTTGCTATTATGAGTCCCAAGTTATCCTGGAATAATGCAATTAGGGATTCCTCAGTTCTTACTATGTGCAAGCAAGGCTAGTCTATCCAGTCGATCAATTGGCCCATGCATGAATTAGACGAGTCCTAGCAGGACGCCCGTCAATATACAATATACAATAATTATAAAAGCAGATATTGTTCCCTGCCCGTGTGGCAGATTTACAGTATCTGTGGGAACCAGCCGGCCCGTCGGGTACTACTCGTCCCAAGGGGGCTGCCATGTAAGAATTCGAGAATCCATTCTCTCCATGCAATCATTATTTTATTTAACTTAATAGTCTCTACGTTGAGTGAAATCCCATGCCGTGGATCATGGTCATTCAAATGAGTACTTTCGTACGGGGTACGATATGCACAACTCTACAACGATACCAGTGTGGTTAGGTTGCAGGTCTTACATAGCGTAATGCAACAATTAAATCTATCCACGGTAATCATGCCTTGACCATAAAGTACACATGCTTCTTTTGTAGAAAAATAACTAAATAAATAAATAAATAAATAGATTGAAGCCTGCATGTGCATGTATGTCAATATTCGGGATCAGCCAGTCGAGTACAATAGTTCATAACATGAACGTGTCTCATTCATTTCATTCAATAAGACGACTAGCCAGTCTCTTAGTTCCAATTAGGAACGCATGATCAATTTAGTCAAGATCACAATCATTATCAATGGTGGCAAGGCATGAAAGTCAACTAGCATTCAGTGGGGTCGAGTCTACAACTCTGAGGGTTTAATTCTAGTCAATCCGGGTATCTATAACTCAATTCATGACACATGGTACATCCCACGTAACAATCTATAATTAACAGAAATATCAACATATCATGATTATATCAAGTTTATGCAAAAAGGCGTAAGGATATAAAATGGACGTTAAACATCTAATAAGATATCAATATACAGGGCTATAGAAGATCTAGGGTAAGCAGGCTACTCTCATGTCAGCCTACGCTCATGCCAGCGTACGCTCAGGTCAAGCTACGCTCAAGCCAGCGTACGCCCAGGTCAAGCTACGCTCAAGCCAAGCTAGCGTATGGAAGTCATACGCTTCCAAAAGGCAGCGTATGAACTCCATACGACTCCTTACTATCCAAGTCAGCGTATGCAAGTCATACGCTCCTAAAAGGTAGCGTATGAACTCCATACGACTCCTGACCATCCAAGTCAGCGTATGCAAGTCATACGCTCCTAAAAGGTAGCGTATGAACTCCATACGACTCCTGACCATCCAAGTCAGCGTATGCAAGTCATACGCTCCTAAAAGGTAGCGTATGAACTCCATACGACTCCTGACCATCCAAGTCAGCGTATGCAAGTCATACGCTCCTAAAAGGTAGCGTATGAACTCCATACGACTCCTGACCATCCAAGTCAGCGTATGCAAGTCATACGCTCCTAAAAGGTAGCGTATGAACTCCATACGACACACGCTTCCAAAAGGTAGCGTATGCAAGACACACGCTTCCTAAAAAGGCAACGTATGGACTCCATGCTGCGCTAAAGAGCGCGCACAGCTCAGTGACGCAGCTAAAAAGCTAGCATACATTGCTCACTGTCTTCTCCAAACAGCAAGAACTCAATGGTTGTACCCCAAAGCTTCAAAAGTCCATAACTTGGTCAGAACAAGTCCAAATCCAACTTTCCAAAGGTCAAAGTTGGGTAGAACAAACTTCTCTACAACATGGAACCATCAAAACTTGCAAACAAAAAAGTTTGATAGATCAAAACCACCAAACTTTGAAAATAACTAATTTCTAGATCTACAAAGATTAAGACTTCGAAATAAAAAATGCCAAGTTCTAAACTTTCTTAGGATCTTGCGAGGAATAAAAATGATCTACAAAAACATGGGTTCTCATGTGGAGCAAGTTGTACTTGCCTACGGTTTGGTAGGTGGAGAGAGTAATGCAGAAGAAGAAGAGGAGTAATGGTGAGAAGTAAAGTAAATGAGGAGAGAGAAGGGAGAGGGTGGCTTTAAATAAAAGGTGGTGGTAGGTGGGAGTTAGGCCGGGTCCAATGGATCCAATGGGTCGGGTTGCACGGGTCCAACAAGGCTAACCCAAAAGTAAAACTAAAGCAGGAATTAAAATGCAGGTAATAAAATTACAGGAAGAAATGCAGAAATAAAATTGCAGGAATTAATTAGCATAAAAATTAAAGAGCAGCTAATTAATTAACATGAAAATTTAAAGAGCAGGCAATAGAATTGCAGAAAAATAAAGTGCAGAAAATAAAATACAGATAATTAATTAACATGAAGTTATAGGAATTTAAATACAGGATACTACATGATAAATACTAAATAAATACATTCAGGCAATATACGTATTAGAATACGCATTCCGGGAACGGAAAGTGACACCAGTTTGCCTACTTTTGGTACCGGACTTCGATTTCGGCAGACTTATTATTTTGGATGATTGTATGCTTTTGTGGGACATGTATATATTCTTTTGATACACTTGGAGCATATGTCTGTACTATTTCAGTTGTTAGATTTCTGGACTGCTTTTTCTTTCGGTCTTATATATCATATTCTCTCTTTATCGTGCTTTAGAATGGTGATCGAGTATTTGACATATATTATTGCCAGTTCTTATAGTTGAGATTGTACAGGTACCTATATCCTTGTGTAGATAAGACTGTATTCTACCATCGATTCTGCGATGTAGGCTGGACGTACCTACGGCTCATGCCCAATTTTCGGGTGTGGGTCATGACACACGTTCAAAGGCTTGTGTGACAATCTCGCAGCCATTGGAAAACCTGTCTCGGACAGAGAAAAGGTTTTTTTCCTTCTTACTAGTCTCGGCCCTCATTATAAGACATTTACAACTACCATGTTGAAGCCTCCAACGCCGACCTACACTGAGTTAGTCTCATAACTGCAAAGTTTAGATCATCGAGAAAGCTGGTTTTCTAGTAAAGCAGATATCACAGGTCGACAATTCTCTCCCCAACTGGCATTCTATGGCCAGCAACAACGCCCTCAACAACAGTCCTCTACAAGATATCGTAGAAAATCCCAATAATTCACATCAACAGGGCGTGGATTTCAGGCTCAACAACCCAGAAACATCAACCGAGATTACTCAAATGAATCGGCATCCAACGCAAAACAACGTCGTCCTCCGCCTCCTGGTGAACGTCGTATGACACCTGCAGAAAGAGACTTGTATCATAAAAAAATGTGCCAGTACTACGGGACAATGGGTTATATTGCAAAGATCTGCTGTTGGATACCCAAGATGACTACTAAGATTGATGAGATCCCTCAAGCACTTGCTGCCCTTACCTTAGATAAT
Source organism: Iris pallida (assembly GCA_029216955.1). NCBI lineage: Eukaryota > Viridiplantae > Streptophyta > Magnoliopsida > Asparagales > Iridaceae > Iris > Iris pallida. Next base: position 9,398,358 of record JANAVB010004599.1, on the reverse strand, counting down.
ACTATTTCGGATATGGAGTGGACATCTGACACTGGAGCATCTAATCACATGACACACTACAAAAATTTGTCAGATTAGCAACGTTTAGAAACGTCGCTAACCTCGGTGAAAACGTCGCAAAATCAATTTAGCGACGTTTAGGGCGACGTTTCGGGAACGACGGAAAAAAACGTGTCGCTAAACGAGAAAACGTCGCTAGGGAGACGTTATTTGGCGACGTCATAAACGTCGCTAATTAGCGACGTTATTTGCGACGTTTTAACGTTGACGTTAATTAGCGACGTAAAGGCGACGTTATCGTGTGGTCGCCGTTTAGCGACACTATCGCGACGTTTTTGGCGACGACGTACTGACATAAGATTTGGTGCCACGTATTGCCACGTCAGCATTTAGCGACGCTTTTAGCGACATGTAAATACGTCGCTAAAGTTTAGCGACGAATATGAACGTCGCTAAAAACGTCACTAAGTTAAAAATATATAAAAAAAGGTTCCAGAATACAAATAGAGCTGGAGCCTGAGCCAAAATACAGAATACAAAATACAAAATACAGAATCCAATCCCTGGGTTCGCCGACCCCCTCGGTGGAACACTCAACACCGGCACGCACAATACATTTCAGAATATACAAAAAATATAAAAAAGAAATACTATCCGCAACGAACAATGTCAATATATAATATCCTGAACAAACCAAATCAATATTCGCAAATATGTACAAACTCAATATCCTCAACGAAAAAACTGAATATCTCCAAATACATACAAAGTCAAAGATATAGTACAGTCCAAAAATGCAAAAACAAAACTACTGATTGCCTGGAGCTGGACCCGGTGCTGGAGGAGGAGCGCCACCAGATGACTGTCGTCGCAACGTCAGGATCGTCTGATACTCCTCCGGTGATAATAGGTGGACGAGCATGTCCTCCCGTGCACCGCCGGATGTAGACAATGCTCCCGGCGTACCAACAGACGGTCGCTCCGCTGCCGTCTCCTGGATATGCTGCATCTGCTATACCAACCGCTGCGTAGCCTCCTGCGTAGCACGGGTCATCTGTTGCAGTGCCTCCGTAGTCTCCTCCAGCCTCTCAAAGCGTGAGATGAGCGCAGAATTATCTGTATGCGGCGCCCCCATCCTCTGCAGCATCTTATCACGCAGAGCTGCGATCTGCGCAAGGACGTCACTCTGCTGGTGGCGGAGCGACTCCTCAGTCTGTGCGGGGCCGGGCACACTAGTGGCGGTCGCAGAGGCCTGTGACGCAATGAAGGCACCATAGGAGCCCGTACCATAGTACGTACCACTATACATGCCACCAACGGCCCTCATCCACAGCTCGTCATCTGACTGAGCTGCGGCGGCCGGGGGCTGCTGGGAAGTGCTAGTACCAGCTTCCTCTGACCGTGTCGGCCCGGCCTCCCTAAGCCTCAAAAACTTGGCCTAGAAATAACATCTATATGAATTCTCATGTGGTCGCTAAAAATTAATACTAATGCACTAGCATTAAGTAAAACTTCTAAAACTCGGCCTAAAAATAACATCTATATGAATTTTCTACGTAACTAAAAATTAATATTAATAAACTAGCATTAAGTAAAACTTACGTAGGTGTCCCGGGACTTGTCGTCTACGAACCGCTCCCCCTTCGTGTGCATGGCGAGGAACAAGGTCACCATATTCGGGTCTTCTCCCGATTCAACCTGTTACGAAATTATAATATGATTTGTCAGTTAAGTTGAAAGAAATATATTACTATAAAGTATTAATTATGGGTATACGGCGAGATACGTACCATATGGGTGAAGAAATCCATGATGGACCTTGATCCACCACACCACTGCGATCCCGCCTGTCGCGCTCTTTTAGACTTCGCGGACTTCTCCTTGTAGGCTTCCTCCTCGAATCTTCTCTTCATTACCGTCCAGTCGACGACAGAGATCCAACCCTGAATAGGCTCTCCCCGGCTGTCGCGATCCTTTTGGTCGATGATCGCGTCCCTAATAAGCTTGCTGGCAACGCTGGAAAATATAGCCTCGACAGCAACGGCGCGGTGGGGAGGGAAGAAGTAAGTCCGCTGAAAAAATTATAGAAGTACATAAGTTATAACATAACATACTAAATGTTAAAAGGAAATAAACTTTTACGTACCGAAAAGTAGTCAAACCAGAAGGCCTTCCTGTCGGCCGGGACATCCCTCCAGTTGATCCAGGGCCCCCCGTAGTTCTGTCGCAGGAATGTACCCAGCGACCGGTGTACGGAGGAGGGATAATACCTGTAAAATAGAAATTAAAATTTATTAAACAAGTTTATAATAAATTTAAACAAATTAAATGCAACAATTTTATTTACCGCCTGGCCCGAGTACAGGCCCAAATCTCCAACCTCAGATCCCCTTCCGGGCGACACGAAGGATTCGTCTCAAATGGGAGCTACACTATGCCCCTGTCCCGTCCCCAGCCCCTGCCCCTGCCCGCAGCCTGCCCCTCGGTCTCGGCCTCGCCCTCGGCGTGGGCCTCGCCATCGTCTTCGACCTCGACATGGGCCTCGTCCTCGGCCTGCTCCTCAATAGTGGGGTCGACCTCTGGAATACTCGACGGTACTGACTGCGTAGAAGAAGAAGGCCCTAGCCTCGAACTGCTAGAGCCGGGTATGGAGGCACTGCCGGCGACTAGACCGCTAGTGTATACTGGAGTGCGGGGGGATGAAGAGTCGGTAGGAGTGGTAGATGGAGACGGTCGGGGTCGTCGACTCCCACCAGCACCGGAACCAAATGATCCACGTCGAGCCATATCTAAATAAATACAGAAGTATACCATACTACATCTTAAAAAAACAAAAGTATACCATACTACAGCCAGGGAACGCCGCTAAGTAAACCATACTATATCTGAAAAAACAAAAGTAAACCATACTACATCTGAAAACGTCGCTTATTAACGTCGCTAAAACAAAAGTAAACCATACTACATCTGAAAAAAACAAAAGTAAACCATACTACATCTGAAAATTAAACATATTCAATTCTCTTCTAAAAATTCATCTTGTTCCGATTCCTCTTCCTCTTCCTCTTTCTCTTCCTCTTCACTTCTATCAACTTCCTCTTCCTCTTCCGATACTTCTACCTCTTCCAATTGATAAAACATGTCATGAGGAACTTCCGTTGAGTCCACATCGACAATATTTGTAATAAGAGGTAGTTCGTCTTCCTGATAAGCTATCTCGTCGACATCGAAGGTATTTCGAGCTTTAGTCTTACAGACTGCCCACCAATCTGATCTCCCGACTCCTCGTTTTGGATAGCTGGTAAAGTAAACTAGCTGAGCCTGGATTGCTAGAACAAACGGCTCATAAGCTTGATATCGACGACGATAATTTATGTCAACAAGACCATGTTTGTCAACTCTCCAACCTCGACCCTGGATTGGATCGAACCAGTCACATCCGAACAAGACGATCTTACAAGGTTCTATAGCATAATTGTATGCCAGTTCCACAATCTCCCGTAAGACGCCAAAGAAGTCATTGCCTAGGTCAATGTCTTTGTAGTTTGAAGATTTATGCACAAACAGCTATTCTTCGTAGAATCCAAATCCAAGAAGTCGTCTCTTATTCGAGCATTTGTTGACTTGAACCTGAAACCATTTACGCAGTAACTTGGCCAGGTCTTCACTTGATAAATTGGCCCCTTGGCTAGAGTTTTAATATACTCATTCTCAAGGACTGCCTCCGGACGATCAACCTAAATACCATATAAACGATACTAACTTAATTATTATGTGCAAGTATAAATGTACAGAAAAAGTAAATTGTGACTACGTCCGTACATATACTCTCAACCAAAAAGGAAAATGAAGTCTCATTTGCCGTTCTACTTCCTCCTCGATTGCGTACGGATTGTTGGACGTTACCTCATCCTTAAACATGCTGAAAAGCAACGAAGCATAGGTATATTAGTTATATTCAGAAGCTACGAAGCACGCGAAATAATTTTACTTACCCCTCTAGCTTGTCCACTTCTTCCTTGTCGCAGTTGAGCAATACATATAACATTGCAGCGCTAACCTCGTCGTCATTTAGATATCTTTTTTTTCATTTTACCAGATAGTTTTTCGTAGCAAGTAAATACTTTCAGCTTTGCCTCAATACCAACTTCATAGCCGTCATCATTTCTTGGAGCCCTTATTCTATTTGTAGCAATATGAGACTGAAAATACATAGAACAGAAGTTTGAAATCTCCTCAAGGACATATGCTTCACAAATAGAACCCTCCACCCGTGCCTTATTTTTCACATTCCTCTTGAGGTGGTTTAACTGTCGCTCGAACGGGTACATCCAACGATAACCGACAGGTCCAGCAACAAGAGCCTCATGGATAAGATGAATTGGTAAATGCTGCATTGAATCGAAGAATGCAGGAGGAAAAACTCTCTCAAGTTAGCAAAGTGTTACCACAATGTCCTTCTCTTGCTTCTCTAAATGATCGACGAGCAACTTACAAGAACAAAGATCTCTAAAGAATATGCTAAGCTCTGTTAATGGATCCCAGACTACCAGCGGTAATAATTCTCGAAATGTAACAGGAATTAACCTCTCCATGAATACGTGGCAATCGTGGCTCTTCATTTCGGTCAGTTTATACTCCTTTATGTCGACACATCTTCTTAGATTGGAGACGTATCCGTCCGAAAATTTCAAGTCCTGGATCCATCTACAAAGTCTCACTTTGTCCTCCTTGTCCAGCGAGTAGATTGCCTTAGGCCACAAAAGCTTTCCCTTCCCGTTGTCTATCATGTGCAATGTAGGGCGTCTGCATATTTCGGCTAAGTCCAATCTAGCCTTCTGATTGTCTTTTGTCTTTCCCTTGACGTCCATTACAGTATTAATTATGTTATCAAACACGTTTTTCTCGAAATGCATGACGTCAAGGTTATGTCTAATCAGATTTGTGCTCCAATATGGCAGATCCCAGAATATACTCCTTTTGGTCCAGTTATGATCTTCGCCAAATCCCTTGCAACGGCTGCTCGTTGTAGGATCTTCAATAGCACTTGGGATTTCTTTTACTTGCTCCCATGTGTCCTCTCCGGACCACATTGGCGGTGGATCGCCCTTCTCCATAGCTCCGGCATGGAATGCAGTTATGTTCCTACGGTACGGATGGTCTTTCCGCAAGAACTGCCGTTGACAATCAAAGAAGCATAGCTTTCCTCCGTGTCTCAAACGAAAAGCCTTAGTGCGGTCCATGCAATACGGACATGAAAGCCGACCATGAGTGCTCCATCTAGATAACATTCCATAAGTCGGAAAGTCGTTGATTGTCCACATTAGTGCTGCCCGTATCTGAAAATTCTATTTTTTTGAAGCATCATATGTGTACGCCCATGTTTCCCATAGCTGCTTCAGCTCATCTATTAACGGCTATAAGTACACATCGATGTTCCTCTTCGGGTTGTTTGGACCAGGGATGATAATAGTTAAGAACATGTAATGTGTCTTCATGTACATCCAAGGCGGTAGGTTGTACGGAGTGAGGATTACCGGCCAGCATGAATATTGGGAGCCTGAAAGACCAAATAGGGTAAAACCATCAGAGCAGAGCCCCAACCTTACATTACGCGCATCAGAAGCGAAGTTAGGATATGCTCGATCGAAGTGCTTCCACGCTTCTCCATCAGATGGGTGATCCAATACTCCTTCGGTCTGTTGTCGCTTGTGCCAACTCATATTTTCGGCAGTCTCTTTCACCATGAACAATCTCTGCAACCACGGCGTCAACGGCAAGTAGTGCATTAAAGCAGTCGGTCTTCTAGACTTGCCTGCAACAGTTGGCTTGTAGGGATCAGCACCACAGAATTCGCACACTTCTGTATCCTTGTGATCTTTGTAGTAAAGCATGCATCCGTTCTGACAGCAATCGATCTTGTTGTATCCCATCCAGAGAGATCTCACCATCCTCTTAGAACGGTAGAAGTCTTTCGGTAACTTGGCACCCTCCGGCAAGATATCGGTAATCAACTCGAGCACTCTATTGTAGCATTCTTGGGACATGTTAAAGTCAGACTTTATGCTCAAGAGCCGAGTGATCACCTCTAACGGTGAATGGTCCTCACAGCCAGGGTATAAAGGAGTTCTTGCATTCTCCAGCAACTCCATGAACTTCGCGGCATCGGCATTCGGTGCCTCCTAAGCTGCGTCACGATTGTATGGATCGAAACTAGGCCCCGCAGCATCGAAGACCATGTTCACGTACTCATTGTCGACACCAGTTCGGTTGTGGACATTCATATAAGGCTCCACAAAAGGCTCCACATAAGGCTCCGCTTGGAATGCTAAAGGTACAAGCTCTCCGTGTGCGGTCCATTAGTAGTAATTCGGAAGGAAACCCTTTGTGTATAAATGATACGTCACATCCAATTCTGGTTGAAACTTCATGTTCCGACATTTTGCACACGGGCACTTAATGTCCATGCCGTCCATGGATTGAGGAAACGCCTTCGCAAATTGGAGGAATTATTCTACTCCGACGATGTATTCATCTCGCACACCACACCTGTCATCTCGAATGCGGTTGTACATCCACGAACAGTCTAGCAGATATATGGATATAGCCATTTCTAGATATCTGCAAATATGAATAAACTTTAAAACTAAAATGAATATACTACATACTACATACTACGGCCGTGACTCGGGACCATTCCTATGAGTCGGGACCATTCCTACTACAAACTACATACCACTACCAAAATTTGTCGATTTAGTGATGGCCAGATCCGTCGCCAGTCCGACGGGAAATTCTATTAGCGACCGATCACTGACGGGTTTTGGCCAAAAAAATCCGTCGGCAATCAGCTCGTCGCTAATAACGGTCCGTCGCTACGTAGTCGTCAAGCGACGGCATTTCGACTTCACAATACGAAGCATTAGCGACTACTTTCCGACGGACTGTCGTCCATTTCAAGTATTAAATACTAAACTGCTTAGACAATAGCGACGTAAAGTTCCGTCGGTAAACCGTCGTAATAGCGTATCAGAGTGTATCGTTCCGTCGCTAATCCGTCGATCGCCGTCGATAACAAAGGATGGATTAGCGACGGTTTGCTGACGGAAAATCCGTCGATCAGGTTCTGGAAATGGTAGGCATTTCCAGCACCATGGCGACGGATGAGTCGTCGCTATTCCGTCGATAACTGTCGCTAACAAAAGACGGTTTAGCGACGGAATACGGACGGATTATCCGTCGACCATGTTCTAGAAATTCTTGGTATTTCCAGAACAAGGGCGACGGAAAAGTCGTCGCTATTTCTTCGAACTATATACCATCAGAACTTTGCCGACGGATATTCCGTCGACCACCCGTCGCTACCTGGAAACATTTTCAAATCTCCAGTTAGCGACGGATTTGCCGTCGAACAGTAGTCGGAAACTGGTAATATCCGTCGCACAATGGTCACTAGTCCGTCGCTAACTGAGAATATTTTGAAAAAAAAATTACAGAGCTTTCCCTGTTCGCAAAAATATGCATAAACCAAACCAATATATAATGCACACCAATTATCCAACAATCACATAGACCAAATATATAATGCACACCAATTATCCAAGAATCACATAGACCAAATATGCACATACGAATTTAATGCACACCAATTATCCAAGAATCATATAGACCAAACCAAATTAATATAAAATAGACATCAATTATCCTGAAGAGTAACCTAATATCCGTCGTTATAATCCGATCATAGCACAAATATTTCAAAATTCCCACAAATATTCCAAAATTCCCACAAATATTCCAAAATTTCCACAAATATTCCAAAACACATAGGAAAATTGACTTTGGCCTCAACAAAGACCGCAAGTCAGACGATGAATCCTCACATCCAGGGATCATAGTTGCGTTGAGGCATGTACCATTCTATCAGCCACTTTGCATACGAAGGCTCAATCTGGTTGAGGTCTTCTGTAGGGACAGGAGGGTCGGTCCCGATGCTACTACTCTCTGACGGTGGCTCCTCCTTAACTTCAAGCTTGGGAGCAATCTTTTCTCTAATGGTCATCGGTTCTTCCTTGACCTCGACCTTTGGTAACACCTCCTCCTTAACAGTCACCGGCTCTTGTTTGACGACGGGGACTTCCTCCGTGTCGACCTCCAAGGGTTTCTTATCTCGACCCCTTCCTCGACTAGCAGCACCACCTCGACGAGTCCTAGGAGCCATCTTTCTGACAACAGAAATTTTCATATAGGGTAAAGAAATTTACTCAAATTATAAAAGTTGTGACGTTGGTTTTTTGCGTTCATCATCATTAGAGGGAACAGCACTGGAAAAGTTGTGACGTTGGTAGCATGAGAGAGTAAAAATCTGTATCACAAGACTAACAGAATTACTATGTAATCATGTACTCACCAATAACCAGATGTAACTGGAGTCGTTGGGCCTATCGTACAGTAATTGGTGGATCCGCTGGTATAGGCCGGATGTACTTAATATCTAGTGTATCATATTAGTATCGGTCTATCGGTTTGGTATATGACGTATCATATTGGTATTGGCCTTAACAAATTAGTATCGTCCTATATCCGATATGTATATGTATCGACCGAATAGCTAGGATTCATATTGGCCTTATCGATTTGGTATCGGTCATATCCGATAGGTATCGGCCGTGTTGGATTAGTATAGACCATTTTGGATTAGTATCGTGGAAGGTTTAGTAACAACTGTACTTGGATTTTTCTCTTCTCGAGCTAGAATACCATTGCAAGAGAATCACCAGATCGTGATTGGCCAGTTACAGTAACATACATGCTTCCTTTTTCACCAGGAAAAGCGAGATTGAAAAGGAAGTATGTATGTTTTGTAACTGGCCAGCTACGCTCTCGTGACTCTCTTGCAATGGTAATCTAGCTCTAGAAGAGAGAAATCCAAGTACAGTTGTTACTAAACCTTCCACGATACTAATCCGAAATGGTATATAATAATCCAACACAGCCGATACCTATCGGATATGACCGATACCAAATCGATACGGCCAATGTGAATCCTAGCTATACGGCCGATACATATCGGATAGGACGATACCAATTCGCTAAGACCAATACCAACCGATACGGCCCATACCAAAACGATAGATCGATACTAATCCGATACGGTCAATACTTATAAGTACCTACGGTCCAGGAGGTTGATCCGCTAGTACATCCATGTACGATCAACGAAGTAACGATCCATTTCAATTTGGATGTGAAAATCTGTATCGTAAGAAAAACTAAACATAATCAGTTCTATTTCACATGCTTAATTGCCAAGTATGGGAACGAATGGATCAGAATACAATCCAAAATTCATTCTAGCATACATTAGTGTGAATCATCTATATTCTGTACATATGGTGTAGTATATGTTCTTATCGTATCTAGTATCTGACGGATATAACAGAATCAAGATGAACTCACATAATGTAATACTAAGACATCATCTACTACTATATAAGATATAGTGATAGGTTGTCGTATCATCATTGCCGAGGAATGAGGGTCGGAGGACAGTCAACTTTATCTACGGATACATAGTTTCTGCCTCGCCAGTCGAATGGCTTAATTGCCAAGTATGGGAACGAATGGCTCAGAACACAACCCAAAATTCATTCTAGCATACATTAGTGTGAATCATCTATGTTCTGTACATATGGTGTAGTATATGTTCTTATCGTATCTAGTATCTGAAGGATATAACAGAATCAAGATGAACTCACATAATGTAATACTAAGACATCATCTACTACTATATAAGATATTGTGATAGGTTGTCGTATCATCATTGCCGAGGGATGAGGGTCGGAGGACAAATACCGCTCGAGTGAGCCAAAGGCATGCAGCCACTTCCCTCCCTCCATTTACCCTCTCCCTCTCTCACGCTATCAACGTCACAACTTTTCCACCTCAAGTTCTGATCAAGTATTTTTCTTCTCCTCTCCTACACCATGGCTCTGAACCCATCTGCTCCTCCCTAATTCCCTTCTTCTTATTTGACTCTCTCAGCCACATATGATATCCAGCTCAAGTGTAGAGTCGGAGGAGAAGAAGTGGGCAGGAAGAGGAGGGTGAAGTAGCACAGCCGGCGGCATGACCCGGAGGAAGTATAGAGATTTTCTCAACGTACGTAGAAGAACTATAAGGATATATCTTTTCACAACATATCACCTTGTCAAAGACACTTAATGTGACAACCATGTTACCGCGGTGTCGGAAGACTAACTTGTCATAATTTTCTAAGCCGTGTATTTTGACATAATCCTCCAAACTCTTTCCTGCTATGTAATAATGCAAGATTACTACATAGGAGGAAAGAGTTGGGAGGATTATGTCAAAACACACGGCTTAAAAACTTATGACATGTTAGTCTTCCGACACCGTGGTAACATGATATTCACATGAAGGGTCTTTGACAATGTGATATGTTGTGAAAAGATATATCCTTATAGTTCTCCTACGGATGTTAAAGAAAACCTCTGTACTTCCTCCGGGTCATGCCGCCGGCTGTGCTGCTTCCCCCTCCTCTTCCTGTCCACTTCTTCTCCCCCGACTCTACACTTGAGCTGGATATCATATGTGGCTGAGAGAGTCAAATAAGAAGAAAGAAAGTAGGGAGGAGCAGATGGGTTCAGAGCCACGGTGGCGGAGAGGAGAAGGAAGATGCTTGATCAGAACGGATGGCTCAGAACACAACCCAAGATTCATTCAAGCATACATTAGTGTGAATCATCTATGTTCTGTACATATGGTGTAGTATATGTTCTTATCGTATCTAGTAACTGAAGAACGTAACAGAATCAAGATGAACTCACATAATGTAATACTAAAACATCATCTACTACTATATAAGATATAGTGATAGGTTGTCGTATCATCATTGCCGAGGGATGAGGGTCGGAGGACAGTCAACTTTATCTACGGCTACATAGTTTCTGCCTCGTCAGTCGAATGGCTGCAGGGACTATGTCCTGATCACCATGTCGTACCGTAGACTAATGCAAATGGAGCTGGAAATATCCGTCGCTAACCGGTCACTAGTCCGTCGGTAACTGAGAATTTTTTTGAAAAAAAATTACAGCACTTTCCCTGTTCACAAAAATATGCATAAACAAAACCAATATATAATGCACACCAATTATCCAACAATCACATAGACCAAATATATAATGCACACCAATTATCCAAGAATCACATAGTCCAAATATGCACATATGAATTTAATGCACACCAATTATCCAAGAATCATATAGACCAAACCAAATTAATATAAAATAGACATCAATTATCCTAAAGAGTAACCTAATATCCGTCGTTATAATTTGATTTATCTTCAAGTGTGAGAACGGATGGCTCAGAACACAACCCAAGATTCATTCTAGCATACATTAGTGTGAATCATCTATGTTCTGTACATATGGTGTAGTATATGTTCTTATCGTATCTAGTATCTGAAGAATGTAACAGAATCAAGATGAACTCACATAATATAATACTAAGACATCATCTACTACTATATAAGATATAGTGATAGGTTGTCGTATCATCATTGCCGAGGGATGAGGGTCAGAGGACAGTCAACTTTATCTACGGCTACATAGTTTCTGCCTCGCCAGTCGAATGGCTGCAAGGACTATGTCCTGATCACCATGTCGTACCGTAGATTAATACAAATGGATCTGGAGCCAAAATACAGAAACCAAAATACAAAATACAGAATCAAATCCCTGGGTTCGCCGAAAATACAAAACACAGTTCTAATTCATATGTATTTTAAGTGTGAGAATGGATGGCTCAGAACACAACCCAACCGGAGAGGATACTCTGAGAGATCCATCTGAGTAGGACGTATACTCTGAGAGATCACCTTTACAAGAATGATATCAGTAGTGGGATTGAGTGTTGGAGGAGATATTATCAGAGTATACGTCCTACTCAGATGGGTCTCTCACCGTTACTAATGTTTTCCGACAGCAAGGTGGATGTGCTCCGTCAACAGATTCTTGCTCCGAGCCAAAACTTTGCCCCGGAGCTCAAGTGGACATCCTTCGTGTAGAGCTCGAGTAAGAGGTTCCTGACAGCATGGTGGTCTCCTTACAAGTCAGGAGAGCGCCGCCACGAGCCACTATCAAGTCATCAGGTTACAAGTCAAGAGTGCACCCCATCGGGTCACTACCAAGAAGATCAGAAGTACTAGGACCATAAATCACAGAAATCACGAAAACCATACTAGTCATAGCAAACACTGAAAATCGTGTCAGGTCGTGTTGGGTCAGGGTAGTCGTGTTGTGTGGAACAAGATCTCAAAACCCAATCCACAAAAGAGAAACCAAGCTTAAAGAAAATAAAACCAAATCTCCATGGCCAAATAGACTGCGCAAGAGATTAGGTTGCGCAAGGGAATGGACTGCGCTAGGGTCAGGTAGTGCTGAAGCCAAGTGAGCTGGGAGCAAATTGCGCAGGGGTGAGCTGCGCAGAGGTCGGCTTGCGCTGGGTCGGGTTGCGCTGAGTTGGGTGGCGCTGGAGTCGAACTGCGCTAGGTCGGTTTGCGCTGGGTCGGGTTGCGCTGAGCTGGGTGGCGCTGGAGTCGAACTGCGCTAGGTCGGTTTGCGCTGGGTCGGGTTGCGCAGAGGGTGGATGGCGCCGGGGTCAAGTGAGCCGGGGGATGGATGGCGCAGGGGGCCAAGTGTGCCGAGAGCCAAGGGCGCAGGGGGCGATGGCGCAGGGGGCCAAGGGCGCAGGGGGCGATGGCGCAGGGGGCCAAGGGCGCAGGGGCCGGTAGCGCAGAGGCCGGTGGCGCAGAGGCTAAGCGCGGTTCGCCAAAAGGGTCAGCTGTGCGGTTGGCACTACGCTAAAGAGCGCTGGCCGAGGGGAGGATGCGCAGTTCAGCACTGCGCTAAAGAGCGCAAGCTGAAGTCTTCTCCAGGCCGAGAGGAAGCATCAAGAACACCAAAATTTTTAATTCTTCATATCTTGGCCAAATCAAAACGAAATCTGGATTTTCAAAGTCCTAACTTGTGTAAAATTGAATTCTCTTCCACATAGAAGCATCAAAACAAGCAAAAATCAAAGTTTGATAGATCAAAACCAAGAATTTCCGAAAATGGTTAAAACCTAGATGTAGAAAAATGGAAGCTCCAAATCACAAGATGCCAAGTTCTAATGTTGTTCTCCATGGCCTAATCTAGCTAATGGACAAATAAAATGTGGTGCTTATTTGTTGGCAAGGTGCACTTGTCTATGGTGTTGGTGGAGGAAGGAGGAAGAAGAAGATGGAGAAATTAATGGAAATTATGGAGGAGAGAGAAAGGTTGGTGGGGATTTAATGAGGGTGGTTGTGGTGGAAGGAGGGTGGAGTGTAGCTAAAGGTGTTCCTTTGGGCTTAAAATCAAACCAAACCAAACCAAACCAACTAAAACCGAGCCGAGCCGAACCCAAAATACGAGAAAAGCCAAAATTTCACAACTCGAGAAAAATAAAAATACATGCCAAAAATCCAACTACAAGTAAAATACGAATTTCGGGAAATAAGGGTGACAACTCTATCCACCTTAAAAGAATTCCGTCCTCGGAATTTAATCTAGGAGCTAGAGACTGCCACGGCAAGTTACACTAAGCACCAACAACTACACTAAGCAGTTCAGTCATACAATCATACAAGCAAGCAAGGGATGGAAAGCATAAGACATAAGGAAGACATTATACCTTACGAGTCAAACAAGTTGGGATATCACGATCGGATGTCGTCCTCATGCTCCCACGTTGACTCACCTAGAGAGTGATGACCCCAAGCAACACGGACTAAGCTAATAGTCTTGTTCTTGAGTATCTTCTCCCTCCGGCCCAATATAGACACAGGCCTTTTCTCATACGAAAGGTTGGTACCAACAACCAATTCCGAATGGTCTAGGATGTGGCACGGGTCCGGGATATACCGTCGTAATTGGGACACATAGAATATATCATGCACCTCACTTAGCGACGGCGGAAGAGCAAGACGATAGGATACATCTCCTACTCACTCCAGGATATCGAACAGCCCTATATACCTAGGACTAAGCTTTCCCCGCACGCCAAAGCGAATGACGCCGCGGTTAGGCGAGATCCTAAGGAATACATGGTCGCCGATAGCAAACTCTAAGGGACGCCTGTGAGCATCGGCCCAATGTCGCTGGCGATCTTGGACAACTCGAAGATGATCCCTAACTTTTCTGATTACTTTAACTGTCTGAGCAATCATTTCTGGACCGAGCATCTGCCTCTCTCCAACATCATCCCAAGCTAGCGGGGATTTGCACTTCCTGCCATACAGTGCCTCAAATGGTGCCATCTGGATACTGGCCTGGAAACTATTGTCGTACGAGAACTCCACCAGGTGCAGGTGATCTTCCCACGAACCACCGAAGTCAAGTGTACAAGATCGCAACATATCCTCAAGAGTCTGGATGGTGCGCTCCGACTGACCATCTGTCTGCGGATGATATGCCGAACTGAACTAGAGACGAGTTTCCAAACTCTCTTGCAGGCTACGCCAAAAGTGTGATATAAACCTTGAATCTCGGTCCGAGGTAATGCTGACTGGCACACCGTGAAGCCTGACAATCTGCCTGAGGTACATCTCTGCTAACTGAGCCGTAGACTGCCCAACTCTGAATGGAAGAAAATAAGCCACCTTCGTGAGCCTGTCGACTATAACCCAAATAGCATCTCTACCAGCTGGGGATCTAGGCAATCAAGTCACAAAATCCATGGTCACATGCTCCCATTTCCATTCTGGAATCGACAAGGGCTGAAGAAGTCCAGCGGGCCTCTGATGTTCAGCTTTGACCTGCTGGCAAACCAAACACAGAGAGACAAACCGGGCTATCTCCCTCTTCATGTCATTCCACCAGAAATGCTGACGAATATCACGGTACATCTTCGTGCCACCGGAATGAATAGAATACTATGAACTGTGAGCTTCTGCCATGACCTCCTGTCTGATATCTCCACTGGGTACACAAAGACGAGTGCCGTGTCGAAGTGTACCATCTTCATAAATGCACAACTCTGGTCTTCTCCCTGTTTTACACTCTGCTCTGAGTCGCTGAAGCTTGGAATCTGTAGACTGCGCCATCCGGATCCTCTTAACTATGCTGGACTGAACCTGTAGATTGGCCATCAACGCCACGTTGGTAGGAAGAACCACTTCAATTCCCATCTTCTGAAGATCTGCCAATAACTCTAGTTGCGCTGTTAGGAAATAAACTCCGGCTCTCCTGCTCAACGCATCTGCTACAACATTGGCCTTCCCTGGGTGATACTGCAAGTCCACATCGTAGTCCACCAGTAGCTCGAACCATCTTCTCTGCCGCATATTAAGGTCCTTCTGGGTAAAAACATACTTCAGGCTCTTGTGATCAGTAAATATCTCCACTCTGTCTCCGTACAAGTAGTACCGCCAAAGCTTAAGTGCAAACACTACTGCTGCCAATTCCAAGTCGTGGATCAGGTAATTCTTCTCATGATCACGAAGTTAACGTGATGCATAAGATATTACCTTCCCATGCTGCATCAAGACACACCCCAATCCTCTGCCTGAAGCGTCACAATAAACTGAGAATCCTCCGGTCCCATCTGGAAGGGTGAGAATGGGAGCCGTTATCAAACCTCGCTTCAACTTCTCAAATGATTCCTGGCACTCTGCTGTCTAAGCAAACTGCACATCCTTGCGGGTCAACTGGGTCATCGGCGCTGAAATCCTTGCAAAATCTGAAACGAATCGCCGGTAGTAGCTGGCTAATCCAAGGAAGCTGTGAACCTCTGCCACTGAGCTAGGTACTGGCCATGACTCGATAGCCACAATCTTCTGGGGATCCACTTCTACTTCTCCTCGAGTAATGATGTGACCCAAGTACGAAATGCGATCGAGCCAGAAATCGCATTTACTGAACTTGGCGTACAACTGGTGCTCTTTAAGCATCTGAAGGACGATTCTGAGATGCTGCTCATGCTATGTTTCGCTCTTTCTGTAGACCAGGATATCATCTAGGAACACGATCACGAACTGATCCACGTAAGGCATGAAAATGCGATTCATGAGGTCCATGAATACAGCTGGCGCATTGGTTGCTCCAAAGGGCATAACAAGGAACTCCCAATGCCCATACCTCGATCTAAACGCTGTCTTCGGAATGTCCTGCTCTCTGACTCTGATCTGGTGGTATCCTGACCGCAAGTTTATCTTCGAAAATGCTGAAGCCCCTCTGAGTTGATCAAACAAGTCATCTATCCTCGGGAGAGGGTATCTGTTCTTGATTGTCACTGAGTTCAAGGTACGATAATCTACACATAACCTGGACGTACCATCCTTCTTTTTTACAAGAAGCATCGGGGACGATCCACTTGCACGAATGAATCCCTTGGTCCTTAATTCTTCAATCATCTTGTACAAAATCTCTAACTCTGAAGGCGCCATCCTGTAGACTCGCTCTGATACTGGTGCTGTCCCGGGGATCAAGTCTATAGTGAACTCGATCTTCCGCTCTGGCGGCATTCTTAGAAGTTCCTCTGGGAAGACATCTGGAAACTCTTCAACTATCCGGGGTAACTGTACTGCTGCTACTGCCATCCGCAATACTAGGGAAGATGGTTCCACTGCGCCTCTGGAAAATGAAAACTCTGGCTCTCTTGGAATACTAAAGACAACCCTGCCAATGTGGCAGTCTATCCTAGCATACTGGTTCCTCAACCAATCCATGCCTATAACTACATCATAGTCTGCCATAGGGAACTCTATAAATCTAGCGGGGAACTCTCTACCGTTAACTACGATCCGACACGAGGAAAACACTCGATCTACTCCCACAAGACCATTACCAGTAAGTATATTAAGCCTCACTGATAATGACTCGGGCTCCAATCCTATCCGTGTCGTGAATCGTACAGACATGAATGAATGCGATACACCAGAATCAAATAGTACCAATGCTGGAGAGGAGTTGACGAGAATATTACCTGCCACTACCTCACCTGGTGCAACTTCTTCTTCCATAGTCATCATCATGGCCTGACCTTGTCCTCTGGCTACGGGTCCCCTCTGCTGGAAACCTCTCTGCCTGCTCTGCACTTGGGCTTGGGTGTACTGCTGCTGGTTCTGCTCATGAAATGCCTGGGCCTGAGGCAACAAGGGCCTCGGGTACTGCTGCTGCTGCATAGGTGCTGGTCCCCTAACCGATGGACTGGTTAGGTTAGAAGAGGACGAACTACCCCTATTCGGGCAGGCTCCTATCTTATGATCTGCCGCTCCACAAGCCAGGCACAATCCTTGCGCCCAACGACAATCCGCCACTATATGGCCTGGCTTTCCACAATGAGAACATCCCATCGCGGAAGTCTGCTTCTGCTGCTGCGGGTACGTCGGGGTTGAATGTTGAACCGACGTCACTGAGGCTGCCCGCCTCGGAGTTCCAATGGTCAAATCCCTAGCTGCCGGGGCTGGAGATGATGATTGGTGCATCTGACTGTGGGACCGCTTCCTACCTCCGGTCCTATCCACGATCCTCTGGGAGGTGTACTCATGCCTCCTAGCTGCTCTCAAAACTGCATCGAACGTCTGGTGCTCGAACTGCTCGACTGCCAACAAGATCTCCAAATGCAGTCCCTGCTGGAACCGCTGGGCCCTATCAAACTCGGTTGCCACCAAGGTGGGGGCAAACCTACTGAGTCTAGAAAACTCAGATGCATAACCGTCGACCGTTCTGCCTCCTTGCTTCAAGTTGGTAAATCTCGTCTGTAGGTCGTACCGAGCTACATCATCGAAATACTTCGTCTGAAATCTTTCTCTAAACACTGCCCAAGCAATGGGTGCCACTAATCCCATGGCTTGCGCCGCCCACCAACTGCGAGCTAAGTCCAGCAACTGTAGGCGTACCACCGCCACCTTCTCATGCTCAGGTGTCCTAGTTGCTTCCAGAATTACCTCGGTATCCTGAAGCCAAGCGTCCGCGGAAATCGCATCTTCGCTGCCGTCGAAGAAGGGAGGGTTAAAGCGCTTGAAGCTGTTGGTCGCGCTGTTCCCTGGATGACCGCCTCTGGTCAAAGCATCCGCCACTACCTGGTGCAAGGCGTCTCCTCTACGATCTTGGGAAGCTATCAAGGTCCTGATGAGACCTACCAAGGTGCCATCGTCAGGCTCTGCAGGCTGGACGGGCCGAACTGGGGGTTCTTCTCCCGGAGGTACAACTCTGGAGGCTACTCCGGAATGCTGGGCTTGATCTCCGGGCTGCTGGTCCTCGGGAAGTGCTCCACCTTGCTGATCGGCGGGGTCAGGTACAGTGCCGCTGAAGAAGACGACACAGGGAAAACAATAAGGAAGGACCAGGACAGATCAATGATACAAGCACATGATCAGGGCAAAAATTCCAGAGATTCAGAGGATATGAATGGAGATCAAAGACGAGTACTGATTGAGACATCTATCCGGTAAACCCTTACATATCTTGAAAACCAAGACCTGCATGGGCCACCACTTAAACCATGTGACGCTCCAGAACCAGAATACTGGAGAGCGGAGGCGTACATAGTCAGCTACGTATATTGAAATGAAATCCACCTCGCTATACGGTCACGGCTGTCTAGATATGAGGGTTTACTACAAGCCAACAGTCTCTTAAGGTCAAGCCTATTGTCTTAATCTCAAACAAATAATATAATTATAAGATGTTATACCACCAAATATACAATAAAAGGCGTCCCAAGTATTATATATTCAGTTGATCATAAAGCTAGTCGTACAAAATGCAAGGACTAGCAAGAGTTTAGTCATACATGATCAACCCTAGGATTTGTTAATCATGTTTACAGTCCGTAGGTAGACAGTAAGTAAAGGTGCATCGAGCTAACAGGTGCTCGTCGGCTAAACGCCTCAAAAGAATAAATTTACAATAGAGTGAGCGAAACAAAATAGAAAACCCACTCGTAGCCCGGGTTCCTTCTAGTCGCCACCATCGGGTTGGAGGTTCGGTAGATCCTCGGGTGCTGCTCCAAAATCTGGCCACACAAAACCAGCTGGGTCAAACCCCAGAAATAGCAAGTGCCACAAAGGAGGCCACAAAATAAGAACAAAAGCCAGCATATCAGAACATCAGAGAATGGAAAAAAAGTACAAGTAATAAAAGTACAGCAGGACAATAAACGACTAGGGACATAGGACAATTCCGGGAGCCAGATTACAACACGTAAACCAAACAAGGACCGGGGTTATAACCCTTCGCCTGAATAGCGCCTTGTCTCTACCCATTTATTGTTAAGATAAGTGAAACAATCATGCTCAGGGGGGAACCAGGTACTGGGACTAAACAAGACTTAGACAGGGCTAGACAACATCCATTCACAAGCGGCTAAGCAATTACTACGGCTTACTACTTTAACTAACTAGGGTTATCACGGGCCTAGTTACTAACAAGATGCAGTGAGAATTTCCCAGTCCCAAGCCCTGCAGACTATCTAGTTATCCTTCCGCGGGTTGAGAGTATGGTTGGGTACATCGCCCAAGAGGCGATATACCCTTAGGTGACTTAGAGGTGCAACACATGACAGTGTGCTGGAAATGCGCTCTACTCGTCGGCAAGCTACAAATCTATTAAAGTGCCCAGATAACGAGATTGCTTGTGACTGGAAGTTCTCCATGTTCTAGTTTGACCTAATCATTAGCCTAATCCAATTTAGCATGAGTCCCTGGCTGTGGTACCCAGGGAGTCACGTCCTAGACATGATGAAAAAATAAGACAAGTAGATTTGTACAAGCAACAAGAAGGAACACCCACGGTGTCAGGGCAAGTCAAGTACGACCAGTTATCAAGTCGAGTCAAGCCAGGTCAAGTTACAAGTTACAAGTTACAAGTTACAAGTTACAAGTTACAAGTTACAAGTCAGGAGTGCGCCGCCACGAGCCACTATCAAGTCATCAGGTTACAAGTCAAGAGTGCACCCCATCGGGTCACTACCAAGAAGATCAGAAGTACTAGGACCATAAATTACAGAAATCACGAAAACTATACTAGTCATAGCAAATACTGAAAATCGTGTCAGGTCGTGTTGGGTCAGGGTAGTCGTGTTGTGTGGAACAAGATCTCAAAACCCAATCCACAAAAGAGAAACCAAGCTTAAAGAAAATAAACCAAATCTCCATGGCCAAATAGACTGCGCAAGAGATAAGGTTGCGCAAGGGAATGGACTGCGCTAGGGTCAGGTAGTGCTGAAGCCAAGTGAGCTGGGAGCAAACTGCGCAGGGGTGAGCTGCGCAGAGGTCGGCTTGCGCTGGGTCGGGTTGCGCTGAGCTGGATGGCGCTGGAGTCGAACTGCGCTAGGTCGGTTTGCGCTGGGTCGGGTTGCGCAGAGGGTGGATGGCGCCGGGGTCAAGTGTGCCGGAGAATGGATGGCGCAGGGGGCCAAGTGCGCCGAGAGCCAAGGGCACAGGGGGCGATGGCGCAGGGGGCCAAGGGCGCAGGGTCCAAAAGGGCGAGCTGCGCGGTCGGCACTGCGCTAAAGAGCGCTGGCCGAGGGGAGGATGCGCAGTTCAGCACTGCGCTAAAGAGCGCAAGCTGAAGTCTTCTTCTCCAGGCCGAAAGGAAGCATCAAGAACACCAAAAATTTCAATTCTTCATATCTTGGCCAAATCAAAACGAAATCTAGATTTTCAAAGTCCTAACTTGTATAAAATTGAATTCTCTTCCACATAGAAGCATCAAAACAAGCAAAAATCAAAGTTTGATAGATCAAAACCAAGAATTTCTGAAAATGGTTAAAACCTAGATCTAGAAAAATGGAAGCTCCAAATCACAAGATGCCAAGTTCTAATGTTGTTCTCCATGGCCTAATCTAGCTAATGGACAAATAAAATGTGGTGCTTATTTGTTGGCAAGGTGCACTTGCCTATGGTGTTGGTGGAGAAAGGAGGAAGAAGAAGATGGATAAATTAATGGAAATTATGGAGGAGAGAGAAAGGTTGGTAGGGATTTAATGAGGGTGGTTGTGGTGGAAGGAGGGTGGAGTATAGCTAAAGGTGTTCCTTTGGGCTTAAAATCAAACCAAACCAAACCAAACCAACTAAAACCGAGCCGAGCCGAACCCAAAATACGAGAAAAGCCAAAATTCCACAAGTCGAGAAAAATAAAAATACATGCCAAAAATCCAACTACAAGTAAAATACGAATTACGGTAAATGAGGGTGACAAACGCTCAGTGATACGATCACACAACCACCTCGAAAAAGTGAGATCTTTGGCGTGAGGAGAGATGTCGTCCCTTGTAAGTGCTGCATGAATAGAACTTCCGGTCTCACTAGCTACCGGTACTGGATGAATAGAACTTCCGATCTCACCAGCAACCGGTGCCACTTCCTCCTTAACTGTAGGAGGAGCCACCTCAGCATTCACTGTTTCCCTCAAACGACGTGCCGCTCCTCGGGTCATGGGTGCCATCTGGTAAGATCGATAGTCACAAATAATATAATTGTAACATAAGCAAGCTAACTAAAGGAACCATCATGTAATTTGAGTACATTTTCGAAAGCCGATAAAGTATAAAAAATTCGATTTTTTGCCAAGTGTGAGAACGGATGGCTCAAAACACAACCCAAGATTCATTCTAGCATACATTAGTGTGAATCATCTATGTTCTGTACATATGGTGTAGTATATGTTCTTATCGTATCTAGTATCTGAAGAATGTAACAGAATCAAGATGAACTCACAAAATGTAATACTAAGACATCATCTACTACTATATAAGATATAGTGATAGGTTGTTGTATCATCATTGCAGGGGAATAAGGGTCGGAGGACAGTCAACTTTATCTACGGCTACATAGTTTCTGCCTCACCAGTCGAATGGCTGCAGGGACTATATCCTGATCACCATGTCGTACCGTAGATTAATACAAATGGAGCTGGAACTGGAGCCAAAATACAGTACTACTTCACCATGTCGTACCATTTTACTCTCTCTCTCTCTCCTCCCCCCTCCGACGCTCTCACTTTCTCCGGCGCTCTCACACTTTCCTATGTATTTTAAGTGTGAGAACGGATGGCTCAGAACATAACCCAAAATTCATTCTAGCATACATTAGTGTGAATCATCTATATTCTGTATACATATCATGTAGTATATGTTCTTATCGTATATAGTATCTGAAGGATATAACAGAATCAAGATGAACTCACAGAATGTAATACTAAGACATCATCTACTACTATATAAGATATAGTGATAGGTTGTCGCATCATCATTGCCGAGGGATGAGGGTCGGAGGACAGTCAACTTTATCTACGGCTACATAGTTTCTGCCTCGCCAGTCGAATGGCAGCAGGGACTATGTCCTGATCACCATGTCGTACCGTAGATTAATGCAAATAGAGCTGGAAATATCCGTCGCTAATCGGTCACTAGTCCGTCGCTAACTGAGATTGTCACATACACATATGTATATCACTGCTAGATGTATAGATATATGCATCTATATAGAAGCACACAACTGATAGAACTCGTACTGTCCTTGAGACAGTGAACATATACACCATGAATCCAAACCCCATACTCACATTTATTAATCCAAACACCACCAAACTAATGGATAACACCCAATATGGATAACACATTATTTAGCAAATATATAAAGTCATGAATTTGAGAAGCAAAGCCCCCCGCCGCCCCCGACCAAAGCCCGCCGCCCCAAGCCCGCCGCCTAGTAGTTCGGTTGCATATATATATGAAAAGTGCTTATGGCTGTGCGTCGGTTGCATATACCCCCGACGCCTCCGCCCCAAGCCAGCCGCCCAGCCCCCGACGCCGCCGCCCCAAGCCCGCCGCCCAGCCCCCGACGCCCCCACCCCAAGCCCGCCGCCCAGCCCCCGACGCCCCCGTCCAGCCCCCGACACCCCAGCCCCAAGCCCGCCGCCCAGCCCCCGACACCCACGCCCCAAGCCAGCCGTCCAGCCCCCGACGCCCCCGCCCAGCTCCCGACGCCCCCGTCCCAAGCCCACCGCCCAGCCCCCGACCCAAGCCAGCCGCCCAGCCCCCGATGCCCCAGCCCCAAGCCCGCCGCCCAGCACCCGATGCCCCAGCCCCAAGCCCGCCGCCCAGCCCCCGATGCCCCCGCCCCAAGCCCACCGCCCAGCCCCCGACCCAAGCCAGCCGCCCAGCCCCCGACGCCCCTGCCCCAAGCCCGCCGCCCAGCCTCCGATGCCCCCGCCCCAAGCCCACCGCCCCCGCTGCCCCTATACGACACCGTAAGAGAGAGAGAAAGAGAGAGATCGAGAGAGAGAGAGAGAGAAGATTACCTTCGGGAGAGAGAGAGGAGAGGACGTCGACGCCGACACCGACGTCGATCACCGAAGTCGCGGGAGAGAGAGAGAGAGAGAGAGGAGAGAGAGAGTGAATTTGGGGGGAATGCGAAAAGTTTCCTCCGCCGTTTCATTTAAAGTCTGGAACGTATATTTAGCGACGACTTATAGCCCGTCGCCCGGTAGTCGCAATTTTTGATACTTGCCGATAGAATATCCGTCGCTACGTAGTTGAAGAAATGTTCCGCCAATTCTCTACACAATTTCCGCCAAATAATCGACTGAGTAGCGACGACTGGCCTTCCGTCGCTATATCTCCGACACCCTAGCGACGGATGTGCGACCTTTCTTTCCCCTAAAATTAAAATAAAAAATGTAAAGGCGTGTGGTCGGTAATCCGTCGACGAGCGGCCACGAAGCCGTCGCTAACGCCGACTGAAAATTTTCGTCGCTAACTGTCCGTCACTAATTTACTGTATTTTGGTAGTGTACTAAAACGAATAAACTTCAAAACTAAAACTTCAAAACTAAAACGAATATACTACAAACTAAAACGAATATACTACATACTACGGCTGTGACTCGGGACCATTTCTATGAGTATCGGGATCAAGGAAACTACGTGTTACAAATATCGGCACTATCGGTACGTGTTACAAATATCGGCACTATCGTGTTATAAATTAACCAACCAACAAAACTACGTGCTACAAATATCGGCACTATCGGTACGTGGTTTTGAATCGGAGTATCACATTTTTTGGTGTCGGAAAACAAATAACTATTACTAAATTATCAGTTTTTTCGGCATTATCGGTGCCCCTAACCCAGCCCCCCCCCCCCCCCCCCCCCCCCCCCCCCCCCGCACCCCTCCCCCCTCCCCCCTTACACCACCCCTAATCCTAACCCGAACCCTATCCCTAACCCCTCCCCCACCAGCCCCTTCCCCTCGCCAGCCCCCCAACTCCTACACCACCCCTAACCCTAACCCTATACCCAACCCCTCCCCCACCATCCCCCTCCCCTCCCAAGCCCCCCCAGCCGCCCTCACCCCCCAGCCGCCCTCACCCCCCACCCCTCTCCCCCTAACCCGAACCCTAACCCTCCCCTTCCTCCAGCCCCCCCTCCTCACCCCCAGCCGCCCTCACCCCCCTGCCCTATCCCCCCAGCCATCCCCTAACCATTCCTCACCCCCAACCACCCGCACCCCCCTGCCCCTCCCCCCAAGCCACCAGAACCCCCCCAACCACCAACAACAAATAGAGAGAGAGAGAGAGGGAGTCACGTACCAGAGGAGAGTCGTCGGAGAGAGTGAAGTCGCCGGAGATATTGAAGTCGCCGGAGAGAGTGAGAGCGAGAGCGCCGGAGGAAGAGAGTGAGAGAGTAAAATGGATGGGAGGAAATGAATCGGGGGGGAGGGAATTTAATTTCGTTAGAATTTAGCGACGTTATTATTAACGTCGCTAAATCAGTCGCAATTAGCGACGTTATAGCGACGTTTCGCGACGACTAGCTCACGTAACTAGTATACGTCGTTGTCACGTCGCTATTTGCATCGCTAGTAGCGACGGTTACCGACATTTCATTTATACGTCGCTAATGTCCACAATTTAGCGACGTTTTTGTAACGTCGCTAAATTTACGTCGCCAATTAAGAAAATTTTAGTAGTGACAGTTAAGTCAGGTATGTTGTCTAATATTCGCAAATATTTAGGATCTGACTCAGTACTTATTGGAGATGGATTATCCTTGCCTATTGTTGGAATTGGTGATACATGCGTAAAACAAGATGCGGCTATCTTACCTCTTCAAAATGTACTGTTAGTTCCAGATCTAACTAAAAATTTATTATCTGTGAGTCAATTGACTACTCAATTTCCAGTAAATTGTGAATTTTCTGATGTTGATTTTTGTGTAAATGAACAGGAAACAGGACAACCGGTGATAAAAGGGAGGCGCAAGGGTGATCTCTATGTTCTCTCAAACTCGCTGGAATTGCATTTCTCCTATCATTTCAAATTCGGCTCGACAGAAATTTGGCACCAGCGTTTAGGACATCCACAGTCTTCAGCTTTACAATTATTGAAAAATAAAAGGTTAATTGAAGTTGTAGGAACTACTAAATTTAAACATTTTTGTGACAGTTGTCTGTTAGGAAAGCTTAGTAGATTGCCTTTCTCTTGTTCTGAACATTCTAGTACTGCTATTTTTGATAAAATTCATTGTGATTTGTGGGGT
Source organism: Iris pallida (assembly GCA_029216955.1). Taxonomy (NCBI): domain Eukaryota; kingdom Viridiplantae; phylum Streptophyta; class Magnoliopsida; order Asparagales; family Iridaceae; genus Iris; species Iris pallida. The sequence continues at coordinate 9,372,763 of JANAVB010004599.1, read as the reverse complement.
CCTACTCCAGTTTTATCTCTTGGAAAATTAAGTTATTATGCTTGTTTAGTAGATAATTTTTTCTAAATATTCATGGATTATTCCTCTACAACATAAATCTGATTTTGTTAATGCATACTTGGTTTTCAAAAAAGATGTGGCAAAACAGTTCAATAAACGAATAAAGATTTTCCATTCAGATGGTGGAGGTGAATTTCACAACTCTAGATTGAAATCTCATTTTTTGGCAACTGGCATAGTTCACCAAATATCATGTCCTTATACTCCTGAGCAAACAGGTATGGTTGAACGCCGTCATAGGATTTTTCGAGAATTAGGAATGACCATGCTTTTTCATTGTGGTGCTCCTTTATTTCTGTGGGTGGAAGCTTTCACTACGGCTGTTCATTGTGGAACTCATCCTGTATATTCTTCACTTAGAGTCTTTGGTTCTAAATGTTTTCCTTACACATGGGACACACAACGTCATAAGTTTGATCCTAAAACTGTTTTGTGTGTTTTGTTGGCTACAGTGATAAATATATAGGATATAAGTGTTTTCATCCTTCTAGCAAATTTTTTTTTTGTTTCTCGCCATGTGGTGTTTGATGAATCATTTTTTCCATACAAACAATCTGTTGGTGTTTTATTCTATGAGTTGTGTGTTCACAACACTATATTGTTAAAAGATAGTCCCACATCGGAAAATCACACCAATATGTATCTCTATATATTACTTATGAAGGAATAGAGAGATGCACATGGGTTGAGGTCCAATGGAGGGTGCCATGTGGGAGGATTTTACATAGAGGTGAGAATAAGAAACCAACTTTTGGCCAAATGAAAATAGATTTAAATCTATTGGAGCTAAGCCCCGAAGGGGCTTAGCGACTCGGGCTCGGGCTCGGGCTCGGGCTAATGGGCTTTTGATGGCAGGTCGAGCGGGTCGAGCGGGTCGAGCGGGTCGAGCGGGTCGAGCGGGTCGAGCGGGTCGAGCGGGTCGAGCGGGTCGAGCGGGTCGAGCGGGTCGAGCGGGCCGAGCGGGTCGAGCGGGCCGAGGGGGCCGTTCAAATTATGTAACGTCCGCGGGTCTTGTGGGCTCAGATCCGGAAATGGCTCAGATCCAGAAAATTCGGATCTGGCATTAATCCAGGGCGTGCATTCAGAATTGGAAAAGCCCACCTCGTGCCTATAATATTAGCAGCATCTCCTCTCTCCAGGGTTACAGAAAATAATCAGAGAATTTCCAGAAAGAGAGAGAAGTGCTGCTGCTATTCCGAGGAGTCGTCGACATTTTTGGCCAGCGTTCTAAAGTTCTCTTCGAACTTGCTGGTTCCTGGAGGCTTGTCCGTAAGGCGGATATAGCTTTGAGCGCCGGTGATCTTTCACCCCAGCAGGCTTTCTTCTTCCTCTGTTGTCTTCGAGAATACCGTCGCTTCTCTTTAGAAGTTATACGGTTCTGTTGCCTTCGAAAAATATTACGAAATAATCTTTTTAGATTCTCGTAATACAACATCACCTTCTTTAGGGTGTTGTTGCTGGAAACATTGTCTTTACAATAGTTTCTGAAATCGTATTTTTCCATCGATTGTTCGCCAAGGGACTAACAATCTCAAAGCTATATCGAAAAGATGGATAACTCACGTGCATCGCTCGTCAATACCGACTTTAACAAGTTGGAGAAATTTGACGGCGAACATTTCCAAATCTGGAAACGAAAAGTAACATTAAACATTCAACTCGTGGAAGTTGATCACGTGCTGAATGAGGAAGAACCGGTCGTTCCAACAACCAGAACCGCAGAAGTTATTGTCGCTGCTAAGTCCAAGCAGGCAAAATGGATTAGAGAAAACAGTATCTATAAACTGTTGATTCTCAATAGCATGGAAGACTCTCTGGCAGAGTCTTATTCCAAGAAGAATTCTGCCAAAGAGATTTGGGACTCCTTGGGGAAATTGTACGAAGATAACGAGAATCGGTCCAAGATCTTCTTGGTTGAAAGATACCACAAGTGGACCTTCGAAGATGAGAAGGCTATGCTGCCCCAAGTAAAGGAGTTTCTGAAGCTGCGCCAAAATTAGATGACGAGAAGATGCCTCTTGTCGACAAGTTTGTCGTTGGAGGAATCGTCTCTAAACTTCCTGCGGGGTGGAGCAACTTCTATGCAAGGATGCACCGCAAGAAGCTGGACATATGTATGTAAGATCTCCTGCAAGAGATCCATGTTGAGGACGAGATGCGCTCTCAACAGAAGATGGATTCTCTGTCCAAACAACTGGCAAAAGCAAATCTGGTCCAAACCAGAGAGTACAAGGGGAAGCAGGCGGCTTCTCCTCATAAGAAGAAGAAGGACTTCACTAATCTGAAAGTGAAGAGTCCTTCATTCAAGAATCAGAAATCCAAGTCCCATGTGACTTGTTTCAAATGTGGCAAGAAGGGCCACTACAAAAGTGACTGCAAGGAACCAGAAAAAGGTGAGCCTAGTAAGGTTTCTTTGGTTACTAATCTGGTTGCAATGATAGCACAGGTTGCAAATGCGGGAGTTGACTCGGACTGGTGGATAGACACTGGTGCGACATGTCATGTCTGCTCAAACAAGGAATGGTTCGAGTCATATGAGCCAACTTCCGAGAAAGTCTTAATGGCAAACCAGGCACAAGCTGAAGTACTGGGGATCGGGACGGTGGAGCTGAAACTCACATCGGGGAACACTCTGACGCTTCAAGGAGTGAAGCATGTTCCTGCAATTGCTAAGAACCTGATCTCTGGGAGCCTGCTTTGTAACGCAGGCTTGAGGATGGACATCAATGCTGGCTAGATGATGATGTCCAAGAAGGGTACATTCTTCGGAAAAGCTTTCCATACTGAAGGAATGTACAAAATTCAGCTTGTTGTAACCCAGAAAAATGATATTAATGCTATTTCTACTTTGAACTATTCTTTTGAGTTGTGGCATAATAGGCTAGGACATGTTCATTGTAAAAGAATTAACAAAATGTCTAGCCTATGACTTATCTCCAAGTGTGGGGGTAAGGTAGAGAAATGTGAAGTGTGTGCTCAGACGAAGATCACAAGGAAACCCTTTTACAGGGTCCATCGAAGCACAGATCTTCTGGAGTTGGTTCACTCAGATATCTGTGATTTCAAGCAATTCTCTATAAAAGCCGGGATGAAGTATTTTATTACTTTCATCGACGACTTCTCAAAGTATGCTTTTGTCTACTTGCTCAAGTCTAAAGACGAAGCATTCGAGAAGTTCAAGGAGTTCAGGGCCGAGGCTGAACGGCAAACTGGACAACAACTCAAAAGGCTAAGGAGTGATCGAGGCGGGGAGTATCGGTCTCATGATTTCTCATCATTCTGTAAAGAACATGGAATCATAAATGAGACGATGGCTCCGTACTCTCCTCAATCCAACGGAGTAGCAGAAAGGAAGAACAGAACGTTGACAGAGATGATGAACTCTATGCTGTTGACTGCGGGTCTTCCAAAGAGCTTCTGGGGAGAAGCTGCATTAACGGCTACTTTTATTCTCAATAGAGTACCGTATGCAACTTCGGATATAACCCCTCATGAACTCTGGTTCAAAGTCAGACCTAACTTGAATGTCATTCGAGTGTGGGGGTATCTGGCTTATGTGAAGCTCCCAGATCTGAAGATTCAGAAGCTGGGGACTAGGACTACTAAGGCTATCTTCTTGGGTTATGCCGAGAAGAGTGACGCTCGGAGATTCCTTGATATAGAATCAAATCATATCATTGAATCTCGCGATGCTGAATATTTTGAAGACAAGTTTGCAAGGAACAAAAATATTATTCTCGCGGATCTTCCGGAGAATGATGAGAGTGCAAAGCAGACAGAAGTTCTTATCGAACCAGTAGTCCAAGAAGAAGCTATTGTCGAAGAGACACCAGTTGAACCAGAACTCGCTGAGCCGTCAATTAAGCGAGTAAGGAGGCCGAAAGACTTCGGAGATGACTTTGTCACCTATCATGTGGAAGCAGATCCGCTTACCTATGATGAGGCGATGAAGACCAGAGATGCTGTATTCTGGAAGGAGGCGATAGACAACGAGATTGACTCAATCACCTCCAACAACACATGGATGTTAGTTGACCTGCCAGAAGGAGCAAGACCCATCGGATGCAAATGGATCTTCAAGAAGAAGATGAAAGCAGATGGAACCATTGACAAGTTCAAGGTCAGGCTAGTGGCCAAGGGGTTTGCTCAGAAGCAGGGGATCGACTACTTTGACACTTATGCTCCAGTAGCTCGGATGACAACCATCAGATTGTTAATTGCTCTAGCAGCAATACACAAGCTGGTGATACATCAGATGGATGTGAAAACGGTATTCCTTAATGGCGAGCTGACCGAAGAGATCTACATGCAACAACCAGAAGGTTTTATCGTCAGAGGTCTGAAAGACAAAGTCTGCAAGTTGATGAAGTCTCTGTATAGTTTGAAACAAGCTCCCAAAATGTGGCATGAGAAGTTTGACAAAGTGATAAGGTCAAATGGCTACAGGGTCAGTGAAACAGACAAGTGTGTCTATACGAAGTTTGCTGACGGAAGAGGAGTAATCGTTTGTCTTTACGTGGACGACATGCTAATCCTAGGTACGGATTTAGACTGCGTCACAGAGACAAAGAAATTCCTCTCGACCAAGTTCAGTATGAAGGACTTGGGGGATGCCGACGTAATCTTGGGGCTCAAGATCATCCGGACAGGTACTGGAATAGCGCTGTCACAATCTCATTATATTGAGAAGATGCTCACTCGCTACGGGTATCAAGATCTTCCTATAATTGATACACCGTACCGGAGTGATCAGAAGCTGGAGCCAAATTCGAAGGAAAGCGTCAGGCAGTTGGAGTACGCTAGCGTCATCGGAAGCTTGATGTACGCTACTACTGCCACAAGGCCTGACATAGCTTTTGCGGTGGGAATGCTGAGTCGGTTCACTAGCAACCCAGGCGTTGAGCACTGGAACGCTGTGAAGCGTGTTATGAGATATCTAAAAAAGACTCAGACATTTGCACTATACTACAGCGGAGATCCGTCAGTAGTGGAAGGCTTCAGTGATGCTTGCTGGTGTTCAGAGGTGGAGAGCGAGTATTCGACAGGTGGATTCATATTCGCTTTGGGCGGAGCTGCTATATCGTAGAAATCGAAGAAGCAGACAATGTTATCTCGCTCCTCTATGGAATCTGAATTCTTTGCATTGGATGCTGCTGCAGATGAAGCAGAGTAGCTTCGGGAGCTCATGTATGATCTTCCAGTAGTTGTAGCTCAGATACCGGCAATCCCGATATACTGTGACAACCAGGCGGCAGCAACAGTAGCTTCAAATGAACTCTTTAACGGAAAGAAGAGGACTGTACGGTTAAAGCACAGAGCAGTGAACGATCTCATCAAACGAGACATCATTGCAGTGATCGATGTTCGGAGTCAGGAGAACCTGGCGGATCCATTCACGAAAGGCCTCAAACGACAGCTGGTCGAGGACACAGCAAGGAAGATGGGTTTGAAGGCATTCTAATATTGTGTCATTATAATCCTATCAATAAATTTTATGTTATTGGTTCAAAGAGAAATCTACCAGATATCTATTTTTTTTATTCAAGGGAGGACTATTGACTGGAAAAATATTAGTTAACAGTGGGTACTTGTTCTGCGGAACATGTAAGGGTTTCGGACCCAGAACCACTGTTGTCTACTATGAATTTTCTACGGAAAATTGATCCTGTGGGAAGGATGGCATAATGCCTTAATGAGTTCTCAGACTGAGTGAAGGTCTGTTATGCTTTACAGGAAGCATGGTGGCGCAACAACCACAAAGGAGTGTTACAACTCCATGCTACAGTGGGGTGACTCCACCATGAGGTTCCCAGGTAGGGGTAATGCCTCGGCTTTGTTAGCCAAGTCACAGGCGGCGTAGCACCGCATATAGGCAGGTAGCCTAATGTTGCATAATCATAAAGAGGTGTAGACAGCACTACAAAGAGGACAGTATCCTCATGTTACAGTGGCATGACACCACGAAGAGGTACCAGGAAGGGTAAATCCTCGGCTTTGCAAGCCATGTCATAGCGGCGTAACACCGCACGGAAGCACAAGGCTTCATGCTGAGTAGTTTGGCACTACAAAGAGGATTGTGACCTCATGCTACAGTAGTATGACACTACGATGAGGTACCCAGGTGGGGTAAAGCCTCGGCGTTGAGCCATGTCATAGCGGCGTAGCACCGCAAAGGAGCGCAATGCTTCATGCCATGACTCTTTATAAAGAACTCACCTATAATGTATGGAAAGAAAAATAGGCCGTCTCTTGAGGGTAAATTTGTAGACGCCCAAAATACATACATTGAAATCCAGGCTGGCACAAGGCCTTTAATGTGCAGCCAGAAGCACAGATAACTACATTATGTGAGTGGAAAAAATTACAGCTGTGGTACAGAATTCAAGGCGTAGTCCATTCTTGTATCATACTGTTGTTCAACCCATGTGGGAAGATTCAAGTCGTCAGCAACATCTATCCTAATGCATAATGGACAGTTATTATGTGGAACGCTTAACTCATATATATAGAGATATGTGGGGGATTGTTGGTGTTTTATTCTATGAGTTGTGTGTTCACAACACTCTATTGTTAAAAGATAGTCCCACATCGGAAAATCACACCAATATGTATCTCTATATATTACTTATGAAGGAATAGAGAGATGCACATGGGTTGAGGCCCAATGGAGGGTGCCATGTGGGAGGATTTTACATAGAGGTGAGAATAAGAAACCAAGACTCGGACTCGGACTCGGACTCGGACTCGGACTCGGGCTTGGGCTAATGGACTTTTGAGGCTTATTGTGGCTTTTTGATGGCACTTTGCACTTAGCACGAGCTGAGCGTACGGAGCGTACGGGTCGAGCGGGTCGAGCGGGTCGAGTGGGCCGTTCAAATTATGTAACGTCCGCGGGTCTTGTGGGCTCAGATCCGGAAATGGCTCAGATCCAGAAAATCCGGATCTGGCATTAATCCAGGGCGTGCGTTCAGAATTTGAAAAGCCCATCTCGTGCCTATAATATTAGCAGCATCTCCTCTCTCCAGGGTTACAGAAAATAATCAGAGAATTTCCAGAGAGAGAGAGAAGTGCTGCTGCTATTCCGAGGAGTCGTCGACATTTTTGGCCAGCGTTCTAAAGTTCTCTTCGAACTTGCTGGTTCCTGGAGGCTTGTCCGTAAGGCGGATATAGCTTTGAGCGCCGGTGATCTTTCACCCCAGCAGGCTTTCTTCTTCCTCTGTTGCCTTCGAGAATACCGTCGCTTCTCTTTATAAGTTATACGGTTCTGTTGCCTTCGAGAAATATTACGAAATAATCTTTTTAGATTCTCGTAATACAACATCACCTTCTTTAGGGTGTTGTTGCTGGAAACATTGTCTTTACAATAGTTTCTGAAATCGTGTTTTTCCATCGATTGTTCGCCAAGGGACTAACACAATCTTCCTCAACAAGATCCACTCCTGATTCGACCCATGCTATTAGTATATTTGACACTTGGCTTCCACAATCTGACAATGATTTTTTTACAGGGACTGCATCACATACGCCACCTTGCTTGAGTCCTTTGCCTTCAGTTGTACCCTTTACCTCAGATATGCAACATGGTGAAAGTTCTGACCATTCCAATGTCTCATCTTTGGTTCCTATATCTAATTAACCTTTTTTAATAACACCACCTGATGATAGCAGCCCAACAGTGCCACCTTCCAATGATTCTATATATAGTTCTTCCCTTGCCAAACGTTCTATCTTCACAAGTCACGGGTTCAATGCAACATAATGAAGCTAGTCCATCCTTTTCTGCATCTCATGAATTATTTTTAGACACTAACGTTCTACATGTTCCTTCACAGGTTGTCCCCTCACCTTCTGTTGATGACACAAAGCAACCTTCTCATTCAATGGTCATCCGGTCTAAACTTGGTATAGTTAAAACAAATCCAAAGTATGCTATGACACAGACAACCTCTACCGTTCCTCGAGAACCTCCTAATGTTCGATCAACATTGGCTCATTCCGGCTGGAAAGCTACTATGGAAGAGGAACTTACGACTTTACAACAAAATCAAACTTGGCAACTAGTTCCACGTTTGGCGTCTATGCATGTCATCGAATCACATTGGGTGTTCAAGCCAAAGCTCAAACCTGATGGGTCACTGGATCTTCTCAAGGCTCGTTTGGTCGCACAAGGAAATCATCAAATTGATGGAATTGATTACATTGAAACTTTTTCTCTCCAGTCATCAAACCGGGTACTATACGAATGATTCTAACTGTGGCTCTTGTTCGAAAATGGTCCATTCGACAACTCGATGTAAAAAATGCCTTTCTACATGGTTTAATTTCTGAAGAAATATACATGAAGCAACCACCATGAATGGCTGATCCACAACATCCAACCCATGTTTGTAAACTCCAATGAGCACTCTATGGTTTGAAACAGGCACCTCGTGCTTGGTTTGATCGCTTTAGTGCTTTTTTTTTCTTAAATATGGTTTTATTTTTTGCAGTTTAGCTGATCCATCTTTATTTATCTTTCATTCTGACCATGGTTCTCTTATTTTGCTTCTTTATGTAGATGATATGCTTCTTACAGGATCAACTGATGAGCTTGTCACCTCCTTCATTCAACTTCTTAGTACTGAATTTGCAATAAAAGACTTAGGGCCGGTTCATCATTTTCTAGGCATTGAAATATCTCAAACACCTGATGGGCTTCACCTCTCACAAACACATTATGCTCTTACCATACTTGAGAAAACAAACATGGTTGACTGTAAACCTATGAGTACACCTCTCGAAGCAAAACCAAAATATTCTCTTAAGTACCACTAGAGGATCCAAGTCATTTTAGAGGAATTGTTGGAGCCTTACAATATCTCACTCTTACACGTCCGGATCTATCCTTTAGTGTTAGTTATGTCTCAATTTATGCATGCTCCTACCGTCATCCACTTAAAAATGGTTAGACATATTTTTTGATATGTCAAAGGCACTATTCACCTAGGATTACATTTTACTTTAAATACTACACTTGATCTGTGTGCATTTTCAGATGCAGATTGGGCGTGATGTCCTAAAACCAAATGCTCCACTACAGGCTATTGTACTTTCCTTGGGCGAAATCTCATATCATGGTGTGTAAAGAAACAACATACTATCTCCCGTTCAAGTACCGAAGCTGAGTATCGAGCGATGGCAAATACCGCAACTGAATTGACGTGGTTGACCTTCATTTTGAAAGACCTCCGAATTTCAATGCTATCTCCTCCAATTTTATATTGCGACAATCTCAGTGCTCTGCCTATGATTGTTAATCCTATTTTTCATGCACGTAGTAAACACATCGAGTTGGACTATCATTTTGTGCGCGAACGAGTTGCCCTTGGTCAGCTTATCACTCGATATATCCCCACTGGTCAACAAGTTGGCAACCTCTTCACCAAACCAATGTCCAAAGCAGCTTTACATTATTTTCGGACCAAACTGTGCCTTCAGCCCCAGCACAGTTTGCGGGAGGGTGTTAGAAATGTCTCACATCCTGGCAACAAAAATTATGAGGATCAAAGGAGTAATAAGGAGACCCAAAAAATCTTGGAGTGATAAGGTTGTGATTCCTCACAATGATTTTAAACAAACAGTGGAGAGAAATAGAGTGATCAAGAAGATATGGGGTCAACAAATTCAAACCAAAAGTTAGTTCAACAAGATGAAAATAATATCTTGCATGAAAACAGTAGAATCAGTTCAGTTTTATCATCAACAGCAGAATCAATTTGGTTTTATCCTTGGATAAATGCATCAGTTCACATTCAAGTCTAGGTGCAAGCAGAGCCTCTACAAGTTGTTAGTTTGTTAGTAGTTTCAATTTGTTGTTATCTTTTGTTAGCTAGTTTGTTAGCATGTGGTTGTTAGATTTCTAAGATTTCTTTCTTTAAATGAGAATAAACTTGTAACATCCGAAACTCAATCTTTTTACAAAGGAAAAGAAACACATGACCTCATTTATCTAATCAAAAGTTTATTGTTGTCCATTTCATTTTTTTTTCTCTGTCTACACTAAATCTGTGCATACAATATACTGTCGGTTATGTGCTCTTTTTTCCAGCAAGTTCATTATTGTTTCATGAGATAGAAAGGTATCTTGATAGTATATTGTGCGTATAATGTCAATACTATCAGTGTACTGTTGTCATACTAATTTTTTAGGATAATTCTTGGTTTGTGTGTCATTTTGTCGCAAGGGCGTTTGAACTTCTCTAAAGTATTTTCTAGTACCCACTGTCCCTTAACCTTAACATTCAAAAGTTTGATTAGCTTTCGGGCTTCGACCATGAACCCCCATGAGGGGCACTGCACCCCTCGAATTATCTGTTTTCTAGAATCTACGGATTAACTTGTAGATTTTGTGTGCTCTAGCAGGTCCTAAAAAACCTATGTTAGGGTTAGTATATTGTACAATGGTCATATTCCAAACATGATATACCTGATATGTACTAGATCGATCAATTATTGGAGATAGTAAATTCATGTTGATTGATTACTTGATTGTTCCATGTTCCTGATCTGGCTGTATCTGTACCGACTTATACCAGGTTACCTTTTGTGGGACTTGTCCAGTTATTGCATAAGTGACATGTCATTGTCATTATTATTATATATACTATGTTACATGTGCGAATATACTTGTAGTTGGTCGACAGTTATAGCGTGGATTAAAAATAGGATTGATGTAGGATGAATCTAGGTTGGAACCCTTGGGAGCCAATCCAGATCTACACCTAATGTACCCGTACTCTGGTATGATATGTAGGATGTATTGTTGTGTGTCCATGACACATATTCTGAAGAAAACATGATAGGGTTATTTAACTGGTTAATCACATAAATCATGAGGAAGGAAATGATCTCGATTTCGTACATTTCTTACTGGCCAGCCCCCGATACTGTACCATATCCTTATATTCCGGAGCACAATATCTATTATATTCATAATACCAACCCAATATATGTCTTATACGAGCATCAAGACTGTTATATTATATCTCAAAGCACTGACCTAATAACTACCTTGTAAGGGGTACTGCGGATTGTTATAAGTTATTATTATTCATGTTTGGCTAATCCTGTTTAAGAAGTGCACGATTGACGAATTATTATTGCATCTTAACCGGAATAGCCCATATATTAATATACCAAGCCATAGGAACCGATTGATCTCTCTATTAAATCACATGATGTTATATGATATTGCTTGCTTGTAGACTTAGTGTCTTACGCTAATTAGTAGTTCAACAGCGTCCTTGTTTGGTGTTGAGTTGGACTACTACATAGACAATAGACTATAGATCTAGGCTACAACACATCTACCTATGTAGTGCTTATTAATTTGGGTTTCCTGTATTATTCACTTGTGTTTTTTGTGGTATTTGCTATTAGGGGTTGACACCACTGATTTTGTTTGGCCAGATCTAGTAGAAGAGAGAAAGGATCTACCGCTACTCCCACACGATGGCGCATACTAATTAAGAGGATAACCGCTGCAGATCCTAAGTGGATTCTTTCTCCACCACTTGTGATATTATTTTAATTTTTTTGGGACATTTAGCCACCAGAAACCTATTTAGACCATGTATTCTGGAAGCTTGTTTCCTAGTCATTTTGGCAGCATGATTGTATATATTATCCTGCAGCTGATGTGCGATCATGTATGACTTGATACTATATTAGCTTTTCATTTTGTATCGATATCTTCATGACCATTTTGATAGAGAGTTAGAATGGTGGCATAGGACTAGAAAACTCTATCTCAAGGCACACATTAACACGAAGACCAATATGACAGGTAATGAAAAGTATAATAGAAATCATATACGTGCACGTAATATAAGAAAGGAAGTAAGCAACATGAATCTGTCAAATATCATGAAAAGACAGGAAAATAAAGGTCGACATGCATATAGAATATATTGTACAAGTTGGCAAGGTATACTTGTCTGTCTCCGCAACTGTGCGTACTGCGGTCCAATTCCGATATCCTCCGTCACTCCGTTACGTTCTCCTAGAATATACATCCACCAATCGTTGACACACACACACACACACACACACACACACACACAAGTCACATTAACTACCAGACTCAATTTAACATATATAACATTAAATCTATCCAATAAAAGTAATATTTTTATATCATAAATAATATGTTTTTATTTCTGGAATATATTTATAAATAATTTGTAGTAATATTTATCTATTTAATTCATAGAAAACAGGTATATAAGTCTCATATTGATCCAACATCAATAATCACCAACTTGTGTAATAGTTTCGTATTAATACTTCTTGCTTGATTGATTGAGACAATTTATTTTGAAGGCCTCTGCAAAGCATAATGAAGATACCTTGCTGTATCATGGCCATATTATGAATGATCTATCGGATTGCCTGTATGACTTCTACCAGGAGATGAAAATGCTACTAGAAATTTGGAATACTCTTTAAAATAAATACAAAGTGCAAGAAGAAGGTACGAACAAATTTCTCATTAATGAATATTTTGACTCTCAAATGTAAGATGGAAAATTAATACTTAGTCAAGTGCATGAACTACAAGACATTATGCATAAATTTAGTACTCTTGACATTAAGCTTCCTGAGTTATTCCACATTGGTGCTATCATTGTAAATCTTGGAGTAATTATAGGAAGATTATTTTCCAAAAAATAAAGGATATTACTTTATAACAATTCAAAATCATCTTCGTATTGAAGAAGAATCTCGTAATCGTGAGAACATAGAAATTTTGTCCAAAATTGATGACAAAGTTGTGGAGGAGAACAACAAAATCCGCACTTTCAATGGGAAGGCTTCCACCTTCAACAAAAAGAAGAAAAAATGGCAAGTGCTACAAGTATGACAAGCATAACCATTACACAAGAGAGTGTCATGCTCCAAAGTCGACTGCCAACATGGTTGAAGATGTTCTCTATTGGGCGGTGGTCTGATTCTTGAGCTATTGTCCATGTCTAGGATAAGTCGTTGCTCAAGACCAATGAGTCTATCAACGATGATTTAGATCAGGTTCAAAAGGAGATCATAATTGCATTTAAGTTGTTGGAAAAGGAAGTGTTATCCTAGACTTCACTTCTGGAAAGTGCTTACTATTGTTAATGTTCTTCATGTTCTAAACATGATAAAGAACACTGCTTCTGCCGACCTTGTGTGCAAGAGAGGATTTCATATTGTCTTTGAGCCTAATAAGGTTATTTTAACCCAGAATGGGTGGTTGTAGGAAAGGATATGGATGTAATAGAATGTATAATCTAAGTATCAATAAGGTTGCTTCTACCTATATCGTTGAATATTTTCATTTATGGCATAGATTAGCACATTTGACTTATATATCCATTACAAACATGAGTAAACTTGGTTTAATTACTTTAAAGGGACTATTTGTGACAAATGTAAAATATGTGTATAAGCCAAGATTAAAGAAGTCCTTCCCTAGAGAAACATAATTGTGAAAATTTAGATTTGATGCATTTTGATATATGTGAATTAAATGATGTTTTGACCAGAGGTGGAAATACTTCATTACATTCATTGATGTTTTTTCAAACTATACTCATATCTTATGAGAAATAAGGAAAAATTACAAAAGAGAGGTCAAAAATCAATTAAGTAAGAAAATTAAAGTAATATTATGAAGAACATGGTCTTTGTCGACCTTGTGTGCAAGAAAGTTCTTACTTTTGTCAATGCTTTTCATGTTCTAAACATTATGAAGAACATGGTCTCTGTCGACAAGAGAGAATTTTGTGTTATATTTGAGTCTAATAATGTTATTTTAATCCAGAATGGGAGGTTGTAGGAAAAGGATATGGCTATAATAGAATGTACAAGCTAAGTATCAATAAAGTTGCTTCTACCTATATCATTGAATCTTTTGATTTATGGCATAGGTTAGCACATTTGAATTATAAATCCTTTGCAAACATGAGTAAACATGGTATAGTTACTTTAAAGGGACTGTTTGTGACAAATGTAAAATATGTGCACTAGCCAAGATTAAAGAAATCATTCCCTAGAGTTAAACAAAATTATGAAAATTTAGAAACCATTTAATTCACAATTCTCCCACATCATCTCAAGCTTTGATTTCTTAGTTGAGGGAGAGAGAGAAAAATTGACAAATAAAGTTCCACTAGTTTTAAACATTGAAGAGGATCCAAAGACTTATAACGAGGCTATTAGTTCTAGAGATGCTGACTTTTGGAGGGAAGCAATAAATGATGAGAGGGATTCCATCATGTCTAATAAAACCTGAAGTTTGGTTGATTTGTCTCCGAAATCTAAATCTATTTGATGTAAATTTATGAGTTGTCAAACAAAAATATAGACCTAATAATTTTGTACAAACTTTTAAGGCCAACCTACTAGCTGATGGTTTTAGGTAAAAGGCAGAAATATAGTATTTTGATACATATGCACCAGTAACAAGGATAACCTATATTCGAACTGTTATTCTTATGTCCTCAATATATAGTTTACACATTCATCAAATGGATGTAAAAACTGTCTTTTTGAATGATGATATGAAAACAAAAGGTTTGCGAATTAAATGAATATCTATATAGCTTGAAACAAGCACCAAAACAGTGGCATGAAAAGTTCGAATCGTCTATTTATCATTTTGGTTTGTTCTTAAAAGTATCGATAATTGTATTTATTCAAAATTTACAAAAGAATGTGGTATAATAGTGTGCTTGTATGTTGATGATATACTTATTGGTACGAATATGTTTGGCATTTTAGAGACTATTTATCATTGGTCTTTAAGATGAAAGACAGATGAAGTTGATAATATCTTATGTATTGAAGTCAGAAAGCATAATCGAGGATATGCTTTAAGCCAAGCACATTACATTGAAAAAATATTATACAAATTTAAGCATCTTATTTTTAAAGAATTTAAAACTTCTTTTGATTCAACTGTAAAATCGACAAAGAATTCTAGGAGGACAATTGCTCAACTTGAATACGTTAGTGCAATTGGCAGTATAATGTATCTTATGTATTGTACTAGACTCGATATTGCTTTGTTTGTTTGCAAACTAAGTAGATTTACTAGCAATCCAAGTGGAGAACATTGGAAGACCATAAGTAAGACTTGGCTTATTTTATAATAATTTTCCAACAACACTTGAAGGATATACAGATGCTAGTTGGATCACTAATACATGAGATAATATGTCCTCATCTAGTTGGGTGTTTCTTGTTGGTGGAGGTGTTGGGCATCCAAGAAGCAAACTTGTATATCTCATTCGACTATGTAGTTGGAATTTATAGCCTTTACGGCTAAGAATAAGGAGAGTTATTGGATTAGAAAATTGTTATTTGATATTAAGTTGTGGCCTAAACCAATGCATCACTACAAAAATATTGTTATTTAGCGACTGGTAATACCGATGAAGTAAATCAGTCGCTAAATAGTGACGAGATAGCGACTACTTAGCTGCTAATAATATATGTAAAATACAATATTAAGTTTCGTCGCTATATCCATCACCAGTTAGTCGCTAAATATGTACCGACAACTTAGCGACAAAAATATTCGTCGCTGTCCACGAGTAAAAGTGGAGCAGTAATCCTTTCTTACTCATTCTCAAAATTTTACCAACTATTCATTTTCCTCCAAACTTCCTCCATCGGCTCCCTCTCCCTCGGCTCCTCTCTGGCGAGGCGGTGCGGTGACCTCCTCTCCGACCCACCTATCTGGCCCCCTCTCCGCTCTCTCGGTTCTCCGACCCCTCTACGGCAACCCCCTCTCCGCTTCTCCTCTCTGCCCCCCCCCCTCTTGGACCCCCCTATCTGTCCCCCAAAAGCGTATCAGATGAGTTAGCAACGGAAATATCCGTCGCTGAGCTTCTGAAAAATTTGTATTTTTGGCTCACAAAAGTCTGTTGGTAATTCGTCGCTAATATGTCGCAGAGTTTTCGACGATTTTTATACGTTGCTAATCCGTCGCTAGTTTCGGTCGGCAGATCTGTCACTAAACTGTCGCTATAGTGACGGATTACCGACCTATTTGTCATAGCGACGACAAAGCTATCGACGTACCATTTTCGTCGGTAATCCGTCTTAGCGACGGAAATATCGTATTTAGCGACGGATTTATCTGTCGCTAATCACCAATATTTTTGTAGTGCCTCATATTTCTATCATTGTGATAATCAAGCTACTCCATCAAAGACATATAATACTACTTGTAATGGCAAATCTAGACTTATAAGTCTAAGACATAAGTTTGTGAGACAATTGATATTAGATGGAGTGATCACAACAATGTATGTAAAGACTAGTAAGAATTTGACAGATCCTTTTATTAAAGGTCTACCTAGAGAAGTTGTAAAAGAAATATCCAAAGAAATAGCGCTAAAACTCTTATAAAAATTACAAAAATTGTAAGTCAACTTTAGACTAATAATCAAAATTAGTACAAGGTTTAATGGGTAAAAATTTAACTAGAAGTGATTGAGATACACTAATTGACAAATAAATTTTCACTTGATAAATGATTGTGAAAGAATCAATGTTGATACAGTAACGAGGGTGGGATTTGCTATTAATGAAGTTGAATATAAATGCCTAAGTAGTTGGGCTATGTAAATTAACTTCACATATATTAATGTAGGATTGGTGTCGCTCCTCACGAGAGTTCAGAGGTTTACTCTTTGGATCATTCACAAAATCCGTAAATTAGCAGATGGTCCTAAAAGTGCTAAATCAATATTTGAAATTGTTAAAGTCGGGATGTTGTAATGTGTATGATATTTCCAATTTATTATAAAAGTAATTAGTTAAAATCTAGGACTACCAATAACTTTAATAAAATTTTGACATATTATGAACTAATAGAAGGTTTAAGTTATAAACACATTATTGTAATTGTTATAATATTATTTTATATTGTGTTCGAGAGACTTTATTATTATACAACAAAGTAGAGAATTAAAAATGGAAGTTTGATTGCACAATCAAAGTGAAAGATTGTTGAGGATATAAGTGTTTTTGGTAGAAAGACGAGCACTTTTTCAATACTCCGCTATTTCTTTAGTCCCACATGGATTAAAGAAAAGAAAGTTACAGGCTATATATAAGTGAAAGTTCACTTTCATAGTCAATAAAGTGGTGCTAGGTGTGTGTAGCAATGTGGTGTGATGCATATTAGTGACATACTTATCACGCACTTTGTATGCACTTGCCAGATTTTTTTTTTTTTTTTGAAATGTCCGACGTAATGCACGGTGCTTTGTGCACCCGCCAGATTTGATTAGTCACTTTTAGTAACTCTTTGGAAGATTTTCGACTGTCCAAACTTCATAATGAGCCTTGGAGGAGTTGTATATGTTCATAAAAATGCATGAGATTTTTTTTATAAATAAACCAAGTCTCTTACATCTATGACGCACAACAAATTCATAACAACAATAAACCATTTATGAAGAAGAGATTCAGATTTGTTGTATTCTTTTGCTCAAGGCTTTTTTATATTCTGAAAAAAGTATATACTTGAATCCATCAAGTAAATAACTTTCTAAAAAAAATTCAATACATTTTCGCCTCAAAGCCAATTCTTTATATCTCTTACACATTACCCTAAATGTAATCAAGGATCATGGCACTTTGAGAGTGTTTTTTTTTTTTGGAATTTAGATAGCTTGACCGAAGGAAAAAACAAAAAATTATCTGCCAAAGAAAAATATGCACTTGATTTATCAAAGGAGAGTCGAAAGCATGGGCGGATCCAAGTGTTCCACGGGGTGGGCTGGAGCCCAACCCTTTTTTTTTTTCCATATAAATTTTAGTTTTCGATTTTTTTTTTATATGGACTAGTCCACCTCTAGCTCCTCCATATTTTTGGTAGCCCACCCCAGCTATAATTTCTGGATCCGCCCCTGGTCAAAAGCTTGGGTGCCGACCTTCTGACTCGCTGATTGATCCCGTCCATCATAGATATTATTTAGAAATAACTATCATCTTAAAATAAAATAATTTTTTTTATTTTTTCGGCATATAAGTTCGGAAGTTGTACTACACATGCTGCATTGCATGCTTTTCGGACCCACTATAGTCCCAACTCCAAGAAATAATTGTTCCACTATTAGGATATCGTAGATTAAAACATAGTTATGGTAAGGTCATGAAGTGCAAATATAGATCATAGGCACTTGCTCAAGGTGCTTGAGAAAGACTATGGCTAAAAACAGCTTCTTCATGACTTAATTAAGGGTAGCTATATTAGGGCAATTTATATAGGCACATCACTTTTTTATTCAGGCTAGCCCGGATTGTGGCTAGCCCAAATTTTTTTGCTTTGAAAGAGGCTAGCCCAATATTTTCATTGGGGCTGTCCCAAATTTCCCTCCACCCCCCAAACCCATTTCAACTTCTCAACTTCCCTCTCTTCCGGTCTGAACTCCTCTCTCTTTCCAAACGGTCCTCCCGCTCACCCGTCTCCTCCGACTCCATCTCCTCCATTGAGTCGAAGCAAGGTCGTCGACTTCTCGTCCGGCCTCCTCCTCTTTCCCGAACAAGAGCAATGGCACCGAAAACTTCCTCGCAAACAAGGTACCCATTGTTTCGTAAATTTTTTCTCTCCGAAACCCTAGAATTGATCTCGTCCGCCCTCCTCCGCTTTATGTTTCATTCATTATTTTAATTGCAAGTATTTCGATGGTAATTGAGGAGTTTTTAAATGAAAATAGCACTCACGAACATGAGAATTTCTGTGTCGACGTGGACTGCCCGTTCCTTTAGCAGTCAATTCCTTAACGTGGACTGCCAAAAGAATGGGCAGTCCGCAGTTACACAGGCTATGGCTTGGACTGCCCAAATCCCTGACAGTCCAGACTGAAAGTTGGACTGCCAGAAAAATGGGCAGTCCAAGTCACAGCATGTGTAACTTTGGACTGCCCATTCTTCTGGCAGTCCAACATCTATGGTGGACTGCCACAAGAGTGGGCAGTCCAAAGTTACACATGATGTGACTTGGACTGCCCATTTTTCTGGCAGTCCAACTTTCAGTTTGGACTGCCAGGTATTTGGGCAGTCCAAAACTAAACATGCTGTGATTGTTACAATGTTGGGCAGTCCATAGTTATTATTTTAATATCTAATTAATATTAAATATTAGTCATGACAAGAAGAGAAAGGAGAAGGATGTTGAGGCCGGGCCTGAAAGAAAACGTCCGACAGCATCAGATCGCAAGGCGCATGCAGCTGGTAGAGTTCTTGAGACATCGCTAACAATCAGAGAAGCAGAACCAGTCTCACAGATAAGGACCCGTGGAACGAAACATGTTGCAAGTCGTTTGAAGAAGCCGGTGAATCGTCGTGATGATTCATCTTCTGATGATAATGTACCCGTTGCTCGAAAGAGAGCGGACGATGGATCCGGTCAATCCGGTCCTGCTCCTGCAGTCGAGAAAACGGAAGATACTGGCCCAATTGGTTGCTCGATATTGACGTTAATCGAGAACCACATTTCGTATCAGATTTGTAAGGATCCGGTAAAATACTCGTATTAATTATTATCCATATTAATTATTAAAAAAATACTTGTACTTAATATCGGAAGTTTTTTTGTAAATTTTTTATTTGCAAAAAGCTCGCGTCTTTTGAGGGTAATAAACCATGCCAAGATGTGCAGTACGTGGCGATTTGACAAGTTGAAAGAGAGTGTGAAGGCCAAAATCACCCCCACCGGATTGTAAAATTTGGCAAAATACTCGTATCAGATATTGGACCACGCAATGATATCTGCGTTTATGGAGCGTTGGCATCCAGAAACCAATAGTTTCCATTTCGCAGACGGAGAGTTGACAATCACCCTTGATGATGTGCACCACATTTTGGGGCTTAGAGTTGACGGTCGTCAAATGGCGATGGATTATTCTGAGGGTGACTTCGAGATGTATGATGAGCTTGTGGGACTGGTCGCCAATTCTCTTGGGGTTGAGACGGAGACTTTCGTCAGCCTTCCCGAATTTAAGAAGTCATATGGAGTTCCGTTAAGTTTTTTGAGGAATACATTCTGTTCTGACGACTCCGACTCCGATGACGACGACGACGACGACGACGACGACGACGATGCTAGTGACGACTCCGTGGCCCGGGCATACATACAGTTTATCCTAGGGGCCGTCGGCGTTACCAACAAGTTCGGGACCGCGATACATGCCAAATATCTAAACAATCTTACGGACTTGAATACTGTGGATGAAGTATCATTCGGAAGTGGTATCCTATCTCATCTCTACCGCGAGCTTGGTGCTGCATCTCGAGTCGAGTCGAAGACAATAGCCGGTTGCCAGACTCTGCTCCTTGTAAGCAAATAATACCCTATAGTGTTTATAGGTAATATAAAATTCTTTTGATAACGATAACATTATTATATTTTACATTTACAGGCGTGGATATACGAGCATTTTTCGACGCTGAAGAGGGCGACTCTTAATAGATATTATGATGAGCATATGCCTAGGATGTGTAAATGGAAGCCGGCTAAGATGGATACCAGACATCCACATACGTTGGCAACCCTACGTGTCGCTCTAGAAGAGATGAAGGCGAAAGAGGTGAAACAAGTTGCACTATTTAGAGACATTAAGTTAAAGTAGCATTTAAGTACTACTATAGTTTTTCACATTGATTAATAATTCCTTAAGTAATGAGTACATATTGCAGATTATTTGGGATCTATATCGGGATATGCAAAATACTACTCGTACAGTGCAACCGGTTGTACTATTTAGAGGCCCGATATTTTGTCATGAAACTGAGGAGCCTCACATCCCGGACCGAGTGCTTCGTCAGTTTGGTTACGTACAGACTAT
This sequence comes from Iris pallida, assembly GCA_029216955.1. Lineage (NCBI taxonomy): Eukaryota > Viridiplantae > Streptophyta > Magnoliopsida > Asparagales > Iridaceae > Iris > Iris pallida. Next base: position 9,351,821 of record JANAVB010004599.1, on the reverse strand, counting down.
CCCTAGCTTTTTAAGATTGAGGACTGCTGCCAAAGGCAAGAATGCAAGGACTTATGTCCCGCCGTACTACCCTTGGGGTTCTATATTTTTTACTGAGTGGCAACGTCATGTTGTCGGTGAAACCATACGAACTCCGGCCGTGGAGATATGGGATTTTAGTGAAGATTATATGGAGTATTACGTGGATGCCGGACATGGGATGATGTTGGATCCGGATAAGCGAAGTGCTAAAGTGCCGGAAGCAGCTCCTCTACCATCCAAGTCAGTAATATATGAAGCACTACAGAAGACGGTAAGTGTCTGTAACCCAGTCTCATATTGATGAGTATCAGTACCTTAAGTTATATTTTTTATTCGTGCATGCAGGCTTCGAAAGTTAAGAAGTTAGGGAAAAGTTTGATCAGATGCAAGGGCGAGAATTACAAAGATGTTGGGCTGCAGATGCAAAACATCACAGATGATTATCCATTTTTTGAAGAGGAGCGACGCACGAAGAGGCGTCATGACAAAGAATGACCATGTGACTAGTATTATTCGTGACTATGTGACAATGTGTATGTGACTTTGTGACTCTTAACTGACTTCGTGACTATGTGACTAGCCGTGACATCTGTATCATTTTGTTGCAAGTGACTTTGTGACATGTATGTGACTAGCTGTATCATTTTCTTTCAAGTGTGATGTTGCAAGCATTAACATGTGGACTGCCCAACTCCTGGGCAGTCCAACTCACAGCAAGTAATGAGTTGGACTGCCCAGTTTCCTGGCAGTCCACATGTAAAAGTGGACTGCCAGGAAACTGGGCAGTCCAACTCATTACTTGTTGTGAGTTGGACTGTCCAGTTTTATGGCAGTCCACAATAATATGTGGACTGCCAGTTTCCTGGGCAGTCCAACTCACAGCAAGTACTGAGTTGGACTGTCCAGTTTCCTGGCAGTCCACATGTAAAAGCGGACTGCCACAAAACTGGGCAGTCCAACTTAGTACTTGCTGTGAGTTGGACTGCCCAGTTTCCTGGACAGTCCAACTTACAGCAAGTATTTGTATGGACTGCCCAGGTTCCTGGCAGTCTACTTACTCATGTGGACTGCCAAATTTCTGGACAGTCCAACTCACAATAAGTATTGAGTTGGACTGCCCAGTTTCGTTGCAGTCCACTTTTACATGTGGACTGCCAGGAAACTGGGCAGTCCAACTCAGTACTTGCTGTGAGTTGGACTGCCCAGGAAACTGGGCAGTCCATACTGCAACATTCAGTAAGCCAAAATGATACTCATGAATACTTGTTACATTCATCAATACTTGATAGGAAAATGATACAAAATGATACTCATCCATATTCCAACGGTCATATACATGATGATACTCATCCGTATTGCAACCTTCATATACAAAATGTTCATGGTCTATACTTGTTACATTCTTCTATGCAAAATGACAGAAACTATTACAAAATGTGATATATTGCAACGTTCTTGAATTTATTAGTCTTATAGGTGCAATCAACAAGCAAGACATCGGCAAAGGACCGTGCCAATTGTGTGCAATCCGGATGGGACCAAAACATAGAAATGACTTCATTGCTCTGCGGAAGTCTTCTATGGTATTCCACGTAATGATTTTCGCCAAGTACCTTCAACACTTGTTGCATCGCCATTCTTCCTTTTAGAGTATTTGTTCTCGTCCTAGCAAGTGCATTGTATATTGTTCTCAAACTGGACTTGTTCTTATCATTCTTCTCACGCAGTACGGAATAAATTTCTTTAGGACCAACTCCGGAAGTTGATAATTCTGTAACTAACTTTTTCTCATCGTCATTCAATCTTCCAGCGTAGGGATGACCTGCAAGCGTGTCCGACACAGGATGATTGTGCATCCCGTTCCTCACCACAACTGTCCACTTCTCATCATTTTTGCACACCAACACTAACTTGAAGGGACAACCACATTTCCTTGTCCCTGCCGCTTTCTTCGGAGTTTTCGTTACGACAAGTTCATTTTTTTACTATGATCCCTATACTGCCCACCTCTTTCACAACCAAGATCTATAGTTTTTTGCTTCGCCCGCTGCCTTAACGACCTTGAAATGACAAGGATGGTGTTCGATCGCCTTCCAACATCTCTGCACCATTCTAATGCTGCATCGTATGATTCAAAAACCATATCCATCGAGAATATAGTCCTCAAATCAATGCACATAGGAGATAGGGTGCCCTACAATATATTTTTGACTTTTTTAATAAGTAAATCAACGAGAAGTGCAAAGACAATATCCAATTCATGACTCACATTGCAGTTAAACTAGACTGCCAGAAATTCTGACAGTCCTAAGTGGTTGATGGACTGCAAGAAAGTGTGGCAGTCCAGTGAAATGGGGTATAAACACTTTGACTGCCACACATTCTGGCAGTCCATCAAGTACTATGGACTGCCACAGAGTGTGGCAGTCCACGTGTTCATACCCAATTCAACTGGACTGCCCTACATTACGGCAGTCCATAGTACTTTTTGGACTGCCAGAGAGTGTGGCAGTCCAAGTGTTCATACCCTATTTAACTGGACTGCCACACTTTCTGGCAGTCTATTGCACTTCATGGACTGCCAGAAAGTGTG
>JANAVB010004599.1:9261707-9344207 GCA_029216955.1 Iris pallida | reverse complement strand
AGTTATATCAATTTTTGGGTGTCTCATTCCAAAACAATTATGAGGGCTTGGCGGTAAACTGTAGTATACCGATATTGTATATCATAGTATACTGTCTGTCGGGATTTTGTTCAAACGTGGGTCCAAGTCAGCATATTTTTGGACGGTCGGATAATTTGGACGGCTAGTATTAGTGCTGGGCTAATTTATAAATTTGCTAATACTAAATTAGGGTTTCTTAACCTATATATAGTGGTTAAGGGGTTGCCAAGAAGAAGCCCATAGAAGAGATTCAAGGACGCAAGTCTACATAAATCTAAGAAAACATCCGTACTTAGCTCTTAGGGCTCGTTTTTCGATAGTCTGAAAGGATTTTTTTTTTTTTTGATGAGTTGTCTTCCTCGTTCAGGAAGATCATTATAGGGTTGGGTGGGTGATTTCATTATGTATATTCTTCTTTCTTAAGATTGATGAGGGGTTGAACTTTGGGCAAATGGTTCAACATATATTGTAAACAATCTTGTACTATTATAATTATAGATAGGATTTATCCAGGTGACGTAGTCACTGTTTGATATGTCTTGCTGCTTGCATTAGACGGATGTTTGTTATCTTCAGGTGGACTGGAATTGTTTTCACGATGTTTTGGGACCAACAATTTGTGTTCCTGCTGGTATCAGAATAGAAGCAAACAAAAGTGTCACAAATCTCATTCTCGATTGATCACAAGACTTCAGGCTTGGACAACCCTCCTCTGCTTGGGGCAACTCCAAAGCTCAACGTGACCCCACAAGAGGTCAGGGCTCCAGGAGGATCGACCAACAATAAAGTTAAGGGATAACAAAAACTAGCTCTGGATAGGGCAACTCAATCCCGCGGGTCGATCATGGTCATAATAAAACTAAATAATCCAAGTCGCACAACCCTATCTTGCAAAACTAAATCATCTAAGTCACACAATTCTCTCTTATTTCCGTTGAGTTTTAGTATCTCGTATGATATTCAAAATTTACGTTTAGGTCTCCAATTTTAATGACCAGGACAAGATTGTCCATACATTATTATAATTATATGTAGACGCGGAGACAACTGGTCATAGGTCGTCGGACTTCCAGTTTGTACGATTCTTCCGGAGGTAAAGTTTTGAAGCCGAAAAGAATGATGCAGGACCATCTAACAAATTTCGACTTCAGTTTAGATTAGGATTTTATTTATATTTTCAAAATTATTTAATTAGTAAGTTTCCTATTAGATTTGGACTAAAAAAAAGAAAACTTATTCCTTGTAAGATTGAAGTTGGTTTCCTATTTAGTATTTGTAGGACCTATAAGTAGTGTTTGATCCAATTGTCTTACAAATAAAAAGTTTAAATTTTTTTCAATCTCATTTTTTGTTAGTGCCGAGGCACAATTTTCGATGGAAAATTCTGAAACTGAAACAATTGTAAAGACAACGTTTCAAATGCAACACCTTAAAGAAGATGTGCAACAGAGATCCTGGAGGATTCTGAATTACGAGGATCTAAAAAGATTCTACGTAATACACAAAAAATCTAAAGAGACTTTTGTGCAAGCGACTATCGGCAGTAGAGCTTCTAAAAAGAAGTTACTGTAAAAGGCAACAGCAGCGATGACAGGCGAGAATGAAATGCTGTGGTGAATGAACCACCGTTGCTCAAAGCTTTATTCGCCCCACACGAGCACGAACAGCTTACAGGAACCAGCAAGTTCACGAAGAACTTCTGGAACGCTCGTAAGTCAATATTTGAGACTTCAACGGACTTCCTGGACCTTACAGACTCCCATAACTCTCTTCTTGGTGCATCTTTCAAAGGAGGCCATGAGGCTCTATTTATAGAGTGGAGTTGAGACTTCACCTCTTCTCCTATCCGATGTGGGACTAAAATACCAATACTCAAAAATAGAGTTTGATATTTTAGATCATCCCACAATCAGCATAGAAGTGTGCCAGTCCACGCCTACCCCCCGGACACTCCCGTGCATGCACGAGACATCCTGGAGTCCGTGTCCGAGTCCGAGTCCGCACAACAAAAATTAACTTGCATCCTTGTTGGATTTAATCCTTTTTCCTTCTAGGAAAATACTTCCACATGGCACAAACTTGTGCCCCACTACACCTCATGTGCACACCTCAACACAAGCAATGCATTATATTGAGATACTCACCATTTGGTGTAGCCGATGTGGGACTATCTTTTCTAGTCCAAAGGCAAAAATACCAACAATCTCCCACATATCTCAATATATGGGTTGAGCGTTCCCACAGTGACTGTCCATCATGCATTAGGAGAGATGTCGCTACGACTTGAATCTTCCCGCATAGGTTAAATAACAGCATGATACAAGAATGGACTAAGCCTTGAATTCTGCACCATAACTGCAATTCTTCCTACTCACATAATGACATCAACTGTGCTTCTGGCTGCACATTGAAGGCCCTGTGCCAGCCTGGTTTCAGTGTATAATTTTGGGCGTCTACAAGTTTACCCTCAAGAGACGGCCTGATATCTCTTTCCATACACTATAGGTGAGTTCTTTATTAAAGAGATATGGCATGAAGCCTTGCGCTTCCTTGCGGTGCTACGCCGCTATGACATGGCCTGAAGCCGAGGCATTACCCCTACCTGGGAACCTCATCGTAGTGTCATACTACTGTAGCATGAGGTCACAAGCCTCTTTGTAGTGCCAAACTACCCAGCATGAAGCCTAAGGCTTCCTTGCGGTGTTACGCCACAACGACATGGCTTGCAATGCCGAGGCTTTACCCCTACCTGGGTACCTCATCGTGGTGTCGTGCCACTGTAACATGGGGCCATCCTCCCCTTTGTAATGCTGTTTACAACTCTTTAATTACGTCATACAGCATTAGGCTACTTGCCTATTTGCGGTGCTACGCCGCTATGACTTGGCTTGCAAAGTCGAGGCATTACCCCTACCTGGGAACCTCATGGTGGAGTCACCCCACTGTAGCATGGAGTTTCACTCCTTGTAGTGCTGTTCTATCGTGCTTCCTGTAAAGCACACAAGGCATTCACTCTGCCTGAGAACTCATTAAGGCGTTTAAGCCAACCTTCCACAGGATCTGTTTTTTTTCGCAGAAAATACATAGTAGACAACAGTGGTTATGGGTCCGTATCCCTTCCATGTTCCAGAGAACAAGTACCCACTGTTACCTGATAGTTTCCCAGTCAGTGATCCTCCCTTGAACCAAAAGTTAGATGCCTAGTAGATTTCTCTTTGAACTAATAGCATAAAACTTTATGGTAGGATTACAAAGACACACTATCAGAATGCCTTCAAGCCCATTTTACAAGCTGTGTCATCGACCAGCTGGCGCTTGAGGCCCTTGGTGAACGGATCCGCCAGGTTCTCCTGACTCCGAACATCAATCACTGCAATAATACCTCTCTTGATAAGATCGTGTACTGCTCTGTGCTTCAACCGTACCGTTCTCTTCTTCCCGTTGAAGAGTTCATTTGATGCCACTGCTGCTGCCGCCTGGTTGTCACAGTATATCGGTATTATCGGTATCTGAGCCCCAACCACCGGAAGATCATACATGAGCTCCCGAAGCCACTCTACTTCATCTGCAGCAGCATCCAATGCAAAGAATTCAGATTCCATGGAGGAGCGAGATAACATAGTCTGCTTCTTCGACTTCCACGATATAGCAGCTCCGTCCATGGCGAATACGAATCCACCTGTGGAATACTCGCTCTCCATATCTGAACACCAGCTAGCATCACTGAAGCCTTCCACTACTGACGGATCTCCGCTGTAGAAAAGTACATATGTCTGAGTTTTCTTGAGATATCTCATAACACGCTTTACAGCTTTCCAGTGCTCAACGCCTGGATTGCTTGTGAACCGACTCAGCATTCCTACGGCAAAAGCTATATCAGGCCTTGTGGAAGTAGTAGCGTACATCAAGCTTCCGATGACGCTAGCGTACTCCAACTGCCTGACGCTTTCCCTCGAATTTGGCTCCATCTTCTGATCACTCCGGTACGGTGTATCAATAATAGGAAGATCTTGATACCCGTAGCGAGTGAGCATCTTCTCAATATAATGAGATTGTGACAGCGCTATTCCAGTGCATGTCCGGATGATCTTGAGCCCCAAGATTACGTCGGCATCCCCCAAGTCCTTCATACTGAACTTGGTCGAGAGAAATTTCTTTGTCTCTGTGACGCAGCTTAAATCCGTACCTAGGATTAGCATGTCGTCCACGTAAATACATACGATTACTCATCTTCCGTCAGCAAACTTCGTATAGACACACTTGTCTGTTTTACTGACCCTGTAGCCATTTGACCTTATCACCTTGTCAAACTTCTCATGCCACATTTTGGGAGCTTGTTTCAAACCATACAGAGACTTCATCAACTTGCAGACTTTGTCTTCTAGACCTCTGACGACAAAACCTTCTGGTTGTTGCATGTAGATCTCTTCGATCAGCTCGCCATTAAGGAATATCGTTTTCACATCCATCTGATGTATCACCAGCTTGTGTATTGCTGCTAGAGCAATTAACAATCTGATGGTTGTCATCCGAGCTACTGGAGCATAAGTGTCAAAGTAGTCGATCCCTTGCTTCTGAGCAAACCCCTTGGCCACTAGCCTGGCCTTGAACTTGTCAATGGTTCCATCTGCTTTCATCTTCTTCTTGAAGATCCATTTGCATCCGATGGGTCTTGCTCCTTCTGGCAGGTCAACCAATACCAATGTGTTGTTGGAGGTGATTGAGTCAATCTCGTTGTCTATCGCCTCCTTCCAGAATACAGCATCTCTGGTCTTCATCGCCTCATCATAGGTAAGCGGATCTGCTTCCACATGCTAGGTGACGAAGTCATCTCCGAAGTCTTTCGGCCTCCTTGTTCGCTTAGATGACGGCTCAGCGAGTTCTGGTTCAGCTGGTGTCTCCTTGACGACAGCTTCATCTAGGACTACTGGTTCATTAAAGACTTCTGTCTGCTTTGTACCCTCATCATTCTCCGGAAGATCCGCGAGAATAACATTCTTGTGTTTTGCAAACTTGTCTTCAGCATCGCGAGATTCGATGATATGGTTTGACTCGATATCAAGGAATCTCCGAGCATCACTCTTCTCGGCATACCCCAAGAAGATCGCCTTCGTAGTCCTTGTCCCCAGCTTCTGAATCTTCAGATCCGGGAGCTTCACATAAGCCAGACACCCCCACACTCGAATGACATTCAAGTTAGGTCTGACTTTGAACCAGAGTTCATAAGGAGTTATGTCGGAAGTTGCATATGGCACTCTGTTCAGAATGAACGTTGCCGTTAGTGCAGCTTCTCCCCAGTAGCACTTTGGAAGACCCGCAGTCAACAGCATGGAATTCATCATCTCTGTCAACGTTCTGTTCTTCCTTACTGCTACTCCGATGGATTGAGGAGAGTACGGAGCCGTCGTCTCATTGATGATTCCATGTTCTTTGCAGAATGATAAGAATTCATGAGACCGATACTCCCCGCCTCGATCACTCCTTAACCTCTTGAGTTGTTGTCCAGTTTGCCGCTCAGCCTCGGCCCTGAACTCCTTGAACTTTTCGAATGTTTCGTCTTTAGACTTGAGCAAGTAGACGAAAGCATACTTTGAGAAGTCATCGATGAAAGTAATGAAATACTTCATCCCGGCCTTTGTAGAGAATTGTTAGAAGTCACAGATATCTGAGTGAACCAACTCCAGAAGATCTGTGCTTCGATGGACCCTGTGAAAGGGTTTCCTAGTGATCTTCGTCTGAGCACATACTTCGCATTTCTCTACCTTACCCCCACACTTGGAGATAAGTCCTAGACTAGACATTCTGTTTATCCTTTTACAATGAACATGTCCTAGCCTATTATGCCACAACTCAAGAGAATAATCCGAAAAAGTGATTGCATTTATATTATCATGCTGGGTTACAACAAGCTGAATCTTGTACATTCCTTCAGTTTGGAAAGCTTTTCCGAAGAATGTACCCTTCTTGGACATCACCAACTGGCCAGCATTGATGTCCATCCTCAAGCCTGCATTGCAGAGCAGACTTCCAGAGATCAGGTTCTTAGCAATTACTGGAACATGCTTCACACCTTGAAGCGTCAGAGTGTTCCCCGATGTGAGTTTCAGCTCCACCGTCCCGATCTCCAGTACTTCAGCTTGTGCCTGGTTTGCCATTATGACCTTCTCTGAAGTTGGCTCATAAGAGACGAACCAGTCCTTGTCTGAACAGACATGGCAGGTCGCACCAGTGTCTATCCACCAGTCCAAGTCAGCCCCCACAGTTACAACCTGTGCTATCATGGCAACTAGAATAGTAACCATAGAAACCTTACTAGGCTCACCTTGTTCTTTGGGCTTGGACTTGCATTCGGATTTGTAGTGGCCCTTCTTGCCACAATTGAAGCAAGTCACATGGGACTTGGACTTCTGCTGCTTGAAAGCAGGACCCTTCACTTTCATATTCGTGAAGTCATTCTTTTTGCGATGAGAAGCCGCCTGCTTCCCCTGATACTCTCTGGTTTGGACCAGATTAGCCTTCGCCAGTTGCTTGGACAGAGTATCCATCTTCTGTTGAGAGCGCATCTCGTCCTCAACATGGATCTCTTGTAAAAATCTTCCAAGCTAATTTCCATCTTCTTTCGATGCATCATTGCATAGAAGTTGCTCCATTCTGTAGGAAGTTTCGCGACGATCCCTCCAACGACAAACTTTAAGATTGTTAGTGCCGAGGCACAATTTTCGATAAAAATTCTGAAACTGAAACAATTGTAAAGACAACATTTCAAATGCAACACCTTAAAGAAAATGTGCAACAGAGATCCTGGAGGATTCTGAATTACGAGGATCTAAAAGGATTCTACGTAATACACAAAAAATCTAAAGAGACTTTTGTGCAAGCGACTATCGGCAGTAGAGCTTCTAAAAAGAAGTTACTGTAAAAGGCAACAGCAGCGATGACAGGCGAGAATGAAATGCTGGGGTGAATGAACCACCGTTGCTCAAAGATTTATTCGCCCCACACGAACACGAACAGCTTCCAGGAACCAGCAAGTTCACGAAGAACTTCTGGAACGCTCGTAAGTCAATATTTGAGACTTGAACGGGCTTCCTGGACTTTACAGACTCCCTTAACTCTCTTCTTGGTGCATCTTTCAAAGGAGGCCATGGGGCTCTATTTATAGAGTGGAGTTGAGACTTCACCTCTTCTCCTATCCGATGTGGGACTAAAATACTAATACTCAAAAATAGAGTTTGATATTTTAGATCATCCCATAATCAGCATAGAAGTGTGTCAGTCCACGCCTACCCCCCAAACACTCCCGTGCATGACATCCTGGAGTCCGTGTCCGAGTCCGAGTCCGCACAACAAAAATTAACTTGCATCCTTGTTGGATTTAATCCTTTTTTCTTCTAGGAAAATACTTCCACATGGCACAAACTTGTGCCCCACTACACCTCATGTGCACACCTCAACACAAGCAATGTATTATATTGAGATACTCACCATTTGGTGTAGCCGATGTTGAACTATCTTTTCTAGTCCAAAGACAAAAATACCAACAATTTTTACTTAATATTTTTGTACGTGTTCGAGTTTTTCCGCCCTCCGTCGCCTCATCAACTTTCCACGATTGTTCTGTCAACTTTATCATCTCAATATATACTTTCAATTGGTAACTTCATTCCGATTTTCTTTTTCATTTATTGGATCGAGTTTATAAATATTATAATATTTATGCTAAAGTAATTTTTAATTATTCACAAGAAAAAACAAAAAACTACTCTAAAATCCTATCTTTAGAAATGGTCTTGCATCACATTTAATCAAACATTTCCTTCTAATTTGTGTCAATATATGCCAATGATGGGTAAGGATATGTCCCTCAAATTGGATAAATCAATAATGCCTTAAAGCTTCCCAATTAGATGGACAAAAGCACACATAGGCTACCAAGTGACAGCCATGTCATTGAGCAACCTAGCATGAGTGAGGCCCTTGCTTGAGCTGGTACTTTTTTTCTCTTTTTTATTTTGGCTAATTATAAGGGCACATGTTTTTTTACTCGGGGCTAGCGAGGATTAGGACTAGCCAGACTTTGAGGAACTTTTACTCGGGCTGTTCAAATTTTTCATTCAGGGGCTGTCCAAACCCCACAGCCCCCCAAACCCGAAAAATCACTCTCATTTCAAATTTTCACTCTCTCTCTTCACAAACCCTAGCTTTCTTCTTCTTCTTCTTCTATCCATCTTCTTCTTCTCCACCATTTCCATTCTCACATCTCCATCAAAATCCTAGTTTTTTTCTCATCATCATCTTCTTCTTCTCCACCATTTCCATCATCACCATCTCCATCAAAACCCTAGTTTCCTTCTCTTTTCCAATTTCGATGGCACCAAAAAAATTAAATAAATCCTAAAATGCATGAAAATAAAGGTTAAATACTTCTTTCCTCACAAAGAATGCATGAAAATAAATCCTAAAATGCATATTTCACTCTATTATCAAGATTGAAATAAACCCTAACATATTTTTTTTTATTCGGAAATTTCGACTTTAGGACTGCCAGAAATTGTGGCAGTCCTGAAAGGAACTTGCTGTACAGCAAGTATCTTTCAGGACTGCCTCAATTTCTGGCAGTCCTCAATATGTCTAGGACTGCCAGAAATTGTGGCAGTCCTGCTGTAGAGCATGTCCCTTTCAGGACTGCCACAATTCCTGGCAGTCCTCATTACTTCTAGGACTGCCAGAAATTGTGGCAGTCCTGTTGTACATCGAGTTTATTTCAAGACTGCCACAATTTCTAGCTGTACTCATTACTTCTAGGACTGCCAGCAATTGTGGCAGTCCTGTTGTACATCGAGACTATTTCAAGACTGCCACAATTTCTGGCAGTCCTCAATACTTCTAGGACTGTCAGAAATTGTGGCAGTCCTGATATGAACCCAATTATTCTACAACTAGGATTTCTTCCATAGTTTTCTTCTACAACTAGGATTTCATGCAGAATTCTTCTATTAATAAAGAAAAATTGGTTAATAGACTAATAGATTAATAGATTTGATAGATTTGATAACCCAATTTCTTCTACAACTAGGGTTTCATCCATAATGCCCAAACAAGAAGAAGAAAAATAAAGTAGGGTTTGGAGAAAGAGATCTGAGAAATTAGAAGAGAGCAAAAAACCAAAATAAACTAGGTTTGCAAAAATTGATGTTCTTGTTCTTGTTTTTTTTTCTTCTTGTTGTTCTTCTTCTTCTTGTGAGGAATGGAGAGTGAGGAAAGAAACAAAAATAATAACACTTATCTTTTATACCTACCACTTGGATAGCCCTGAGTAATTTTTTCAGTGGCAAACTTGTAAATAATGAAAAACTAACACTTGGACAGCCCTGAGTAAAATGTGTTGTGCCCTTATAATTTACCTTTATTTTTTAGGTGTCATTTTTTCAAGTCAGACTATGGCTATATAAATCATCCAGTCGTCTGAGAGAAAATTCGAATATAAGATCTGTGCTCGGACGGTCTCTCGTACTACCACCAGATTAGTGCCTGAGAGTAGGAAGTCCAAAGAAATGGTGACTTTGGAAAGTGGAAAAAGAATAATATAGGGTAGGGTGGGTGTTGTGATGAGAGAAGAGAATGATGAGAGAGAGAGAGAGAAGGAAAGGGGGACGGGGGGATGTTTTACACAATGTTTTAAAAACCGGATCGGACCGGCCAGTTCAACCGGTTCACCCGTGAACCGGTCGTTTTTTCGGTCCGGTTCAGTAATGACCCGGTTTTGTTCAAAATTTAGTATTTTTGTAAAAAAGTTAATGGCCATAAGGGATTAATTTGGACCACTTAAGTTAATTCAGTGGTTGAACCATTGGTTGAACCAATTTGATCCGATCCAGTGTCTTGGTCGGGTCAACCACCGGTCCAGTTTTTAAAACATTAGTTTTACTGCATAGGGAATCATGTGGTTGCATGTGCGTTTGGATTAGGGAATCATGTGGTTGCATGTCTTTGCCAGTAGGGTTTGCATGCATTATGTGCCTCAGGTAGGTATTGTTAGAGCTGTCTAGTAGGCCGAGCCGGTGGTTTGCATGCATTATGTCTCGGATAGATATTGTTAGAGCTGTCCAGTCGGTCTCGGTCGGGACTGTTCAACCCAAGTTTTGGTGGGTCGAGTCGGACCTGGATCGGACCTTTCAGGTCTATGTACTACAGCGGGGCGGATCAGATCACGGACCGGACCGAAATTAAAGGTGAAAACATGATTCCAACCCGGCACATGGCCACAGCACGATGTGTTTCGGACCGGATTAGACCGAGCCTCGGTATATTCTATGTAGATAAAAATTTAAGAGAACAATTTGATAAAAATGCATTCAAATTTAATTTCTTTCATTGATTTGGCTCATCAAACACAAGACATCTTTCTATACCCAACTTTCAGGAAGAGATGTCTGCATTCTATATCCATCTTTCTATACGCAACTTTTTCAATACATTTAAAGACATAGAATATAATATGTAGCTATATCGGCCGGGCCGGGCCGCGGTTCGGGACGGGCCTGGTTTCGCATGGCTGGACCTCTTGAGCCGAAATATGAGGCCCGACACGTCCCGCTATACTGGGTCGGACAGATCCAGGCCCACAATTAACCGGGACGGGCTGGCACATGGATTATTTTTTTGGAATGGGCTCGTGCCGGGTTGGAACAGTCCGGCCCATTTGACAGGTCTAGATATTGTTTAATAAGGACTGAACTAAAAATTCGAATTAGAATTGACTGGCTTAGACTGGAATGAACTGGTGTGTGTTGAGATATGAATTGACTCATGTATAAATAAAAAAATAATAAGAAAAAACACAAAAGAAAAAAAAAATTGCGATGGATTCGAGTCCATCTTAGCCCTTAAGTGGTTCTGCCCTTATTGTTAAGATGCTATATGTGGTGTGTACATGATCATTTCACACATTCTAAGGATTATGTGCAAATACTAAAAAGTAACCTTTTTAACCTGCCGTCTAAAAAATTGACCTTTTTGATATTCTAATGACTTTGTTATTGCAGTTTCTAAAAAAAAATAGGAAGACATAAATATAACTGTTTTTTTACATTATTAATATATACGGAGGTTAAATTTTTTTTGAAATCTTCCAATTTTCGGAATTCTGTAAGATTGTATAGATTGTACATACTCAGAAATAATCCTGATTGTGCATTATGTATGTGATACAAATCCAACAAGCCTAGCTAGTTATGATATTTAGTGTTTTGGCTTCCTTGCTTAGGATTAGGCAAAAACGGAATCAGAAATTTGAGTCGTCTTGAATTGAACTAAAAAAACGTTATATTTGGTCAAAAAAATAATGACAATATAAGACAATAAGTTGATGTACCCCGGTTGGATAATTAGGAACGGTCCAGAGATAAGTTTGATAAGACTTTTGTATTTAAACAATCCCTTTTCATAGAACAACCTTTCAGGTCATTTAGTTTTCTTAGGACTGATTCAGTCCAAATCCGATTTAAAATCAATTTTTCGGATCGACCTATGAATAATTGGACTAAACTGAGATAAGAGTTGGACAAACCTCTAATAAGTTTGTGTTAAGCTAGAATGGGTCAGATATGGACTGGTGTCATATGATTATTTTTATTTTTATTTTTACTTTTAATTTTGGTTTGACTGGAACCTATATCTGTCCTACATGTGTAGGTCCACCCTTGGGGTAAGGTCTCCTTGTCGCCTACCTGAATGATTAGTGCTTGGTGCTTGCACCTTGGGAAACAGTGAATATTCCAAACAATCTTTTATAACTACGCAAATATTTTTCAAATACATGTAACATTGAATTATCGAACTTTAGTTTATACGTTCTTTGTAATGTTTGTCGCAGCCAAGACACAGAATGGCCATTAAATAATAATAATAAAATAATATATTATTTTCAATTTGTTTATATATCTCTTTTCGAAGTTGAGAAAAATATAGCTGCATGAACATATAACAAATTCTAAAATGTATACTACTTTTGTATTATTGCGCATGTACCTCCTCGTCTGCTACATCCCTTCGATGTCTATCATGCGCAAGCCTGAGCCAGATCAAGAAGCGCGTTGTATGTCGTGCACGATCCTGAGCCCGATCAAGGAGCACGTTGTACGTTGTGCACGAGACCGAGCAACGAGTGCGTTGTACGTCTGCATGAGTCCAAGTCCGAGTCCGGTCAAGGAGCACTTTGTCCGAGAGTGAATCAAAGATACGAAGAAAATCCGCCAAGTACCGAACAATGGTTCGCTCGAATCCCCGAGTCAATTCCTACTGATTTTGTGTTTGATTTTGTATATTATTGTGATGGAACTGAAATGAAATTAGGATGGAAATCATTTCTCAATGGAGTACACATGGAAGAGATTTATGGCTTCTTCCTCCATTGTCTCCTGCCGGATTCCTGAATTAAGCATTAGATATTGTTGTGGCAGCAAAGTTATGTTTGCTCTATTTTTGGTATTGAAGTTCTTTGAATAAACCTACTGACAAGCTCTAAGACATGAAAACAATGAGAGAGCTTTCGGATAGAATGTCTCCTCCTGCTGTTCCGGCTCCTTCCGCTCCTCTTGCTCATGTCATTTCGGAGGCCGTCCAACACATGGACATGACATTTTTTTTAATAAATAGATGTTTTCAATTGTACTGAGTATGTATATGCTAATAAAAGAGACGAATTCACATAGAACTTGGAGGTATTGTACTGGATGTCTAGATTGCACTTCACGTTGGGATTTCAAAGTTGGCATTCGGACTTTCGATCGCACGTATTGAGTTAAGCAAAGTACCTCCACGGACTATCGACTTGATGTCATAGCAGGTACTGTCCCACAGTTCTACGGCTTGGTATAGCTACACATTTTCACGGTCTCAAGGCTCATCATATAGAGTATGACTTGGGTTGTAGTGTCGCACAGAACACAGTTAACTTAAGTCACGGAACACGGTTGGTTCAATGGTAAGTAGGAAGGCTATGCAGAAACCGTTCATGGATTTCATAAAGGTACTATGAAAAATTTATGCGACCGTTTGTCGAGTCTCCAACGTAGTACGGAAAAGATGGTAACATTGGAAAGAGTAAAGACTGTGTAGGATGGTAAGTTGAGTCGACTCATGCATGGTCATTGGACAACTTGTGAACAAGGTTTTGTGTTCCTCGATCGATCGTAGGGGCACTGGGATCGATTCGGCCTAGGGGACACTCTGCTTGCGGAATCCCCGGATGGTGTGTGCCCTGACCCGAAGGGTGCACCATATACAGGAGAATTCGGCGAGATTGTGCCTCCTTTTAACGAACGAACCATCTTATCCTTAAGGTCCAAGGATATCTTGTGATGCTAGTGACCATTTTCATATTGTTTAAATTGGTTTGATACCGGCGATCCGCGTGCATGTCTTATATTGAGTCAAGAAGTGTAAACATGGCAGGAATGAGTCAAATAATATTTGTACGATGTGTATTACAATTATTGAGCCTAATATTTGGCCTCAATGGAGTCGTGGATTTGGGTACTGCCCGTGGCATTTGGTTTTCAAAGTAGTTTGACACGAAGTTCAAAGAATTGGTTGAGTCGATTGTAAGTTAAAACATGAAGGACCGGAAGGCAAGAATGATGTCGTTGCGTAGTACCGTTATATTAATTTGGGGTACGATCATGTTGTTGCAACACGAGTAGCCTCATACATATATATGCTATGAAAATAATCCTAAGACAAGATTAGAAAGACCACAAAAGAATAAGTTGTACTCACCAATATATGACATGTAATCTTGTATGTGACTTGTAATCTTGGTATGAGTGTTTGTATGGGTGGGCGAGATGCCCCCCACAAAATAATAAGTTGTACTCACTCAACCTTTTCTCTCTGAATACTTTTGTATGGGTGGGCAAGATGCCCCTCACAAGTACGGTTGTGACACCCCACCAGTCCTCATGCGCAGGTTACATGTACTTGCTCGTTCGAGGATGTCATACTCAAAAAAAAAATTATTTATTAAATTTATACAAATAATGATTGAGGTTAGTAAATGATAAAAATAGGGTTTTCATTTTTGAAAACTAATTTTCATTTTTTTAACCCTAAGACAAGTGTTGCATTTTAATTGTTTCTTCCCCACTAAGGAAGCCATGTGTCTCTCCATGGAAAACACTAGGACAAGAAAACCTCTTCCTTCACCCATGGCATGACACATGTCATGCCATGTGTTTCCAAGAAGAAGCTAGAAGAAGCCATGTGGCTTTTCTTGGAAGAAGCTAGAATTAGCCAACTCATCCATTCATCATATATCTATATATACTCATCCCTTCATCCTTTCCTC
Organism: Iris pallida; assembly: GCA_029216955.1. Lineage (NCBI taxonomy): Eukaryota > Viridiplantae > Streptophyta > Magnoliopsida > Asparagales > Iridaceae > Iris > Iris pallida. Next base: position 9,329,839 of record JANAVB010004599.1, on the reverse strand, counting down.
CCTTATACACACACACACCCATAAACTCATCAACCCCCCCCCCCCCCCCCATCTCCCACCGGCCACCGCCCGCCGCTGCCGCCGGCCACCTCCCCCCCCCCCCCTTCTCCGGCCAACCATCCTTCCTCCTCTTCTTCCTCCTCCTCTTTCACTTCAGAGAAACCCTAGGTAAAATCCTTAATCCTTTTCTTCCCAATCTTTGATTCCACTCTAAACCTAGGTTAGAGTTGCCAACAAGAATCTTTTTGTTGTTAGGCTTAAATTAGAAAATTAGTGGAGAAGTCTAGGTCATCTCCAACCCAAGGCAAGTCCTCATTCCCCTTTTTTTCCTTTCTCTTGGAAATTCTTAAACTTGATCCTCTATATAAATTTTGAACTAGCATGGATTTATTTTATAATGCTGAAATTTCAAATTATATGACAAAGAGTTATAATTTGTAAGATTATAGCCTTGATTTTTGTGCTAAAATAATATTTGGAAGAAAGACCTATTCATGGACACTATTTATCTATAACCGTAATATTGTAGACACATCACACTTTAAACAATATAATTTGGACACAATATTGTGGACATGTCACAATTAATTGATTATACTGTGGCCACAATATTGAGATACAATAGGGACACGAGTAATGGTTGCATGTACGTTTTGGACACGAAATATAGGACACAACGAATGGACATTTGACTCCATTCATATATATATATTTATATATAATGAATGATTTATGTAACAAGTAGAGATTTAATTGAAACTGGAATTCAATTGAACAGGACATCAATTCTGTCCAAACTATTAAATATATCAAAATAACATACCTTGGTATGGTTGATTAGTTAAATTAAGTATTTACGAGTTCCTATACACCACGGTAACTTTGTATCTATGGAAATTCAACTCTTTTACATATCAAGTCAATCTTACAAGGAGTATAACCTTGTTGCTAATCATGACTCTTGGAAACCAGAATTGATATCATTTGTATCACTAATAACTCTATTTTTGATATTTGGGTAAATATTTAGCAAACTGCAATATTCTCGGAAACTTGCTTGCTCGTTTTAAATTAATAGAATTGCTTGCTAAGGTAAGAAGTTAAATATCAATTTCATTTTGCTTGCATGAGTTACGGTGTTGAGGGTTGCTCCACCGAAGGGGTCGACGAACCCGATATATACCTGCGTGGTTTCGGTGTTGAGAGTTGCTCCACCGAAGGGGTCGACGAACCCGGATTTTAATTTTATCATATATTATCTCTTGTGAAAATTCCAGAGTCACCCTATACAAAGGAGACTCTGCCAAAAATTTTGGAAATTTCAAGAGATAGTCAATTTCCGACTTTAAGAAAAATCGTAATATTCTTTAAGCCTAAATTCATTTGGGAAACCTTCTTGGTAACAACTAGGAAGCATTTGGACGGGAGAGAATAACTTGAATATTCCTAAATAGTCCGGTAGCATAATTATAATTAAAAAGCTGATCAGTAAATTTTTTACTCATTTGTAAGGCCATGTGAATCAAGTTTGTGAGACTTAGCTCACGTATTTCCGTTTGCTCAAGGGAGGCAAACTAAGCCCAAGGGAGGCTCTTATTTCGTTTGCTTAAGGAAGGAAAACTAAGCCCAATGGAGACTCCAGATTATTACATCTATTTTGACAGTAACATCGAATAGGTGATTGTTAAGCCCAAGGGAGGCTCCAGGCCGGATACTAAGCACCGTGCCGCCAAATTCACAGCCTGATCCCAGGTTAACGGGATTGTTGATGGAAAATTAATTAGATGAATATTCAGGGATTGTTCTCCAGTATTGCATTCCATGTTATGTTTAATTCCCTTTTTGTATTTCATTTCATGACGCCTATCTAGATAAAAGGAACATGATACTCATACATTAAAATGATACTTCTTTTCAATGAAAACTACCTTACAAAACTATTATGTCTCATTTTTATTTCATATATCTTTTACTTTTAACCGTTCTTGGCCGAGGGCTTGCTTGTCGTTTCTAAACGACCTAGTATTTGTTCACTAGGAGAAGAAGAGGACGTTCCTGTCGAGGCGTTACCGTTGTACGTCGAGATGTAGTTATCTGAAGGTTTTCAAGAGATGACCGTATTGTAGTTAGTTAGTGCATGTGAATTACCTTATTGTAATAAATTATAGGACAATGTACTATTAGAAAAGGTTTCTTGTATAATAGTTACAATATGTGTAATGAAATGTAAGTCTTTGTATTTTTCATTCTGATAATTACGGGCGACAATCGCGAGTTCGGCGCATAGCCTGGGGATGTGTTTATGACGTCACCGTTTAATCTGGGAAGCGAGACGTGATAGAGGAGGAGCTCGCTTGGATGCATCGAGGGATAGAGTTCCTTGATGTTTCGAGACGTGCGATCGAAGTGGAGTCTTCACCTATATATGACATAATTTATGGACATCGCCTTCTGGATTCTTCAAGTTGTAAACCTTCGACATGAGAGATTGTGATTGAGAAAAGAGAGAGCCGAGTGTTTGTATTCAGAGAGAAAGTGAGGTTAAGTGACTTGTAATCTTGGTTTCGCGTCCTTGTAACCTTATTTTTAATATCAATAAAGAGTATCATTTTGTACATGTCTTTGTAATGTTCAACTTTTCTACTTCGCATTTCTGTGCGACAAATCCGTCGCTAAGCTGCAGTATCGGTCGTTATGGTATTCGCCTTGACGGGCGTAACTTAGGCTCGCGCGGTATCATACCTAAACGAGAACGATAGGTTATGCAGAAACGGGACGTAATATAATGGTATCAGAGCACATAATTACATCCTTGGACTTTCGATTAAATTATTTAACTCTGATGTTGCTTTTGTACTCGACGTTGTTAGCGCTCTCTTTTAATGTTTTGCGAGATGTTCCAAGTAATAAGTCTAGATGTTTTACAAATATCACACGGATGTTGGTTGATTCAAAAATCGATTTCACGGAAGGCCTGGTTAGCTGAGTTGGGCTGAGCATTACTGTAACACCCCTGAATTTTTGAATTTTTTTTCTTATTTAATTGCTTTAAATGGGAATTTTTAGAATTTTCTAAGTATTTTTAATTTAATTATTATTATTATAGATGACCTTAGCCATAATTGAGTTTTGGAGTACAAGATGACTAGGAATTGTGGAACGAAAAGTATAGTCGAGTGCTTTGACTAGTATTTTAGCCATGGTAAGGAAAGCTGAGCGATAGGTGTGTTCTAACTAGGAAAACCAGTCCAAGTAGCGACTTAACCCCCACCAGTGATTTATTTATTTATTAATTAGAATATTGACTTTTAGGCGACCGGTTGTACTAATTTGGTCCGAACTGGGCCCGAACCATATCCAAGCCTATGTAGGCATGTAGTGAGACCAAGGAAGGTCATGTAGACATATTTTTATGTGTGTACAAATGTTCTTATTTATTTTTAGGAATTGACGACAAAATTTTAAATATTTATTATACTGTACAATATTGGTATTAATATTATTAAATAGGTGTTTGACAATATTTATACGATTTTCTGGAGCCAAATAAGGAGTGCGTAGGTTATGTTCACCAAACACTACCATTGGTTTATTTTTAGTATTATTAAGATTATTATTATTATTATTATTATTATTATTATTATTATTATTATTATTATTATTATTATTATTATTATTATTATTATTGTGTTGTTGTTAATATTAAATAAGAATCATTATTATTATTGGTTGTATTTTCCTTGTTAAAGGAATATACCTATATATGTAAATATTTCCATAAATAGGCCTACACTAGGAATAGATATTTTTAAGATTTTTTTTTTGATTTGATTTATGTAGTATTATACATATTAAGAATATATGTGTATATATGGTTATCTATATAAATATACTTATATATGGATTTATAAAGGAAAAATAATATATATATAAAGAAATTTGTGAACAGTGCAATGCACTGTTTACTTCTCCCCCTTCACCTAGCATGTGTCCAGCCCGAGGGTAGCTTCTCAATTTTTTTTTTTTTTTTTTGATTTGATCAAACATTGATCAAATCTTGGTCATTTGAATTCAAATCTTTTCTAACCTAATCCTTATCATATTCTCTTTAAAATCCTAGTTAAATTCGATCATATCCAAGTTTAAATCCTCACCATATTCGAACTCAAAACCGAGCATTACTATATATAACTTAACATCGGGATTTCTTCTTACCGAACCCACAAACCCCTCTAAAATTCCTCGAGACCAATAGCAAAGCCTACCTCCTGTCCCTGCGAACTCGCTGCCCCCACGCGCGCAACCGCCGGTGAGTCGACGGTCGTCCATGGCGGCAACAGCAAACACCCGCGCGCAGAAGCAGGACACAGCCGCAACAGCAGTGCACCGAGAAGCCAACTTTGCAGGTAATTATCCCCGTCCAATTTCCATGAAATTCTGATCCATCTTCTTCACTAGTCTGCTAACCTAACCATCTTTGATCCCTACCAATTAGTTTGGTAAGAATTGATCTTGTTTCGACGAGAAACTGAGTTCAAATTCAGGAAAAACCACAGAACACGTGTTCTGTATTGTCAGTTTTCACCACATATTAGAAGACAAATATCTCCCAATCCAAATCGGTTTTTCGAAATCTAATTAAACCAACTTGAAGACAAAATATAGGGCTTCCTAACCTAATTTATATTTCCGATTTTCATTAATTATGTGCAGAGAAAACCATTTTCAAAGTCACAGAAAAACACATTAAAAACAGTTTTCAAATAGGGGTGCAACTCGGGCGGGCTAAACCCGAACCCGATCGGGTAAACCCGTTAATGGGTTGGGTTAGGGTTGAAGATATTCGGGTTCGGGCTTGGGCACGGGTTAAAATATTTGAACCCGATCAAAAATCGGGTTGGGCTTGGGTTCATGTGTTGGGTAACCCGAAGAACCCGAAACCTGACATACATATAATTTATATATATATTGTTTCATACTACTTAAATAAAAAGTTTAAACTATAATTTTTTCACCCGAACACTTCAATTCCTTGTCCTAAATCTTATTTCAGTTTTATTTTATAATGATTGAGACTTGATTGCTATTTGATTATGCATTTAATATTACTCTTGTTTAAAATTATTTCAAATATCATATTAGAGTCCGATAAACCTGATGGACCCGACCCAACCCGATCCTCCGGACTTGGTCTTGGGCTTCATATGTTGAACCCGAAGTCGGGTTGGGCTTGGACTTGGGCTAGGCTTATGATCTATCGGGTTGGGCTCGGTTTGACCTCAAATCCGACCTAACCCGCCCGAGTTGTTCCCCTATTTTCAAAACTTTGAAATTCTCCCGAGCCAACGTGCGTCCCGCCAATCCGGACGACGTGGTCACAAACCGAAAGCATCAAAACGTGCGTATCGACTTCGTGGACGTGTGGGCTTTGACGGAATTCAAATTGATCGCGTGTGCGCGACGAATTTGATGCGTATCCGTCGAAAATCATCGTATCGGCCTTTTTCAAAAAAATTCAATTACTTTCTGCACGTTCGTCAAATCGAGACGAAACTTATGCCAACAGGACCGTATCATTTTTTGGTCCTGTATGCCAAGTTTTGTCCGATTCTGAGATAGTTGACCGGATCGCCGTTTTGCGGGCCCCACGATCCAACTAAACGGACGATTTCGTGCACGGCCTACCGGAATCCAACTTTGGATATACCGTTGGGTTTGTCTTATCAAAACGAATCCGTAGACATATAGTTTGACGATTTTAGAGTCCATATACTCTGTCACGCTTTTCGGTGCAAAGCGGGTCCAACGGCGGAAATTGTTTTGACCCAAAATTATCGTTTTGCCCCTGTGTCCAAAATTGGACTTAAGGACAGGCAATCGTAGCTAATTTGACTAATTTGGAAATATTTGTAACGTTTATTACAGCTTCTTGAGGTAGTTGTGAGACTTGGACTTTCTGACGTGTTGATTGGCGATATATTGTTGGTTCTCCGTGCAACCCTCAGGAAAGTATACCTTGCCAAACTTTACAGTACTTACTTGTTTTTCTATTTCTATTACTTTTTGCTTGGTTACATATTCCTCTTGTTTCATGTCATGGTTATTCTAGTTTTACGTGCACGTAGATTTTTACTCTTTTTTATATTACTTGTTCTACTTTCTTATACTGTTCATGTCTAGTGATAGTGTTATTTTGTCCATACCATGATCTGCTGACCTGTTTGACTTGGACTTGACCTTAGTCTTATTTTCGGTACTTGATTAACTTGACCCGATCATGATCGTTTGATTTGACCATGACCTGTTATTAGACGTGACTATACCTGACCACCTCGTTCGTGAGCTTCCATCGAGTGCGAATGAGCCTTACTATAGTTAGAGATTCCCTATCGGCTACTGACTATAGGACTGTGAGCTCCCATCGGGCTGCGGTTACCCCGACTTACTATTAGTCACGCTTGATAGCACTATCTTTGACGGTATGCCATTTATACTTATTCTTTAGTCTCATATTGTTCCTTGTACCATTTCCTATTTTCTCACATGTTATTTATTATACAGTTGGCATGTATATTATGTGTCTTGCTAGTCCTCTGAGGACCTGGTGATCTCTCCAGGTATTAGCTGAAGTGATCGAGGTAGAATACATTAGAGAATTGATGATTGTTTCTCAGGAATTTCAGGTATATTTAGTTCATATCTTTTCATACTCGTCCTATTTTATATTACTTTGACATCGCTGCTGTATAGCCTAGTTTTACAAGCTTTATCTTTCATTAGAAGCTTGTTCAAGATAATTGCATTAGAGTCTGGTCCACTTTATTGTATATTATCTTTTCTTGTTACTTGTGGTAATCGGTTTGCTAATGTTTGACCAGCATTAGTTTACTTGGTTTATACAAGAGTTTATCTTCAGTGGATTGAGATATTTGTAGATTGCTTTAGAAAACCAGACAGCTTATACGTATTCGAGCTGGACTGGAGTCCTCTCGATGCGTAGCTGGTATATATACGTATCCTAGTCCTACGTATTTTGGGACTGGGGCATTACAATTACGAACCTAAGACTTATGTCGGTGTTAAGCAAAGTCGTGTACGGGATTTAATTTATTTCGGACAAGAATGAGTTAGACTCGATTTGAGTATGTGGGATAACTATTGATAGAGGTGATATTGTCGGTACGATATATATATGCGATATAGATGGATCGTGCTTGAAATTTTGAGAAATGAATTGAACGGAGATTCAAAGCGTATCGATTGTGATTCAAAATTTGTTTCGAAGATACGTTGAGTGACTTCATCCCTGAGTGGTGTATGAGATAGCCATAGAGATGTGTCATGACCTGCACCCGCTTTTCAGAATATGAGTGCGTGGACAAGTCCAGCCTACGCTGCGATATCGGCGGTTGAATGCTGTCTAGACCACAATGCTGAAAATCATAATAATTGCTTATAATTAATTTATTTGCTCATTCACAATACTAATCAATTACAAGTTTAAAATTATATTTGAATAAAATGCAATATCTTACAAAATCTAATATAACAAATTTAAACCTGATGATCAAATCTATCTAACTAGTACTTTAGAGTCGACCTCGGCATATATCCACATCTCTTGTTTAATTAGGTGGTTAATAACACACACGCTATTAATGTGGGATTTATATCACCTACTAATTTAATTGGATGGTCCAGTTGATTAGACATGTGGCACATACCAAGATTTGAGAGAATGTCTTCTGGAGATGAAAATTTAGCCGCATAAATCCTGTCGTATAAGGAATTTCGGCAACACTGCCGCATGAAGTCATGGTCGCATAGGGACTTTCGAAAGTACTATTGTATAAGGAGTGTATATGTGGCTCTGCATCGTTGTCCTCTGTCAATAGGTAATGACTAAGGTGGTGTAGACCTTGTGTTGTTGCCATTGCAAAGGGCACTCGGAGCATCTTAAGAAGAAGGACCGTCTGGGGAGTTGCATGGAGAGCCGCGAGTTGGTGTGCTGCCTCTTAGCCGCATGACCTGATGCAGTTTGGATTGAGTGGGCCTTTAGTGATTTTATATGCTTCTACATACCAGAATACGAAGAACGCTGATATGGCCATGTCAACTACCCATTATTGGATATGCTAGCACATGTAGTACAATCATAGTTATACCAAAACAAGAGGCTACTACAAATCCGAAAATCGCCCTAAAAAAGCAGAACAACCTATGTCTCAATCATCAAACAAGAAACAATAGAATATGACATATAAGATAAAGCATAAAGACAGCTTAAATATTATGTCATAATAATCATAAAGCTAGTATAACAAAATGGGATACTAGCATAACTGTCAATTATACATAATCACATAATCAGTTGCAGTCAGATATCTGTAATTTTAAGAACATGAAATTGTAATGAGACTATAGCTCCATCTTCACCTCAATAAAATTGAGTAAAAGAAAGAAAAACCCTCACATTAACATAGATGATTAATTCCATGCTATTAACAATAGGTCATCCAAGTAAGACTATAGCTCCATATTCACCTCAATCAAATAGAGTAAAACAAAGGAAAACCCTCACATTAACAGAGATGATTAATTCCATGCTATTAACAACAGGTCATCCAAATTGTTTCTGGGGAGAGCTGTGGTAATGGCTACCTTTATTTCAAATAGGGTACCATTTTCACCTTTAAAAGTGACTCCCCATGAACTATGTTTCAAAGTCAGGTCCAAGTTGAATGTTATTCGAGTGTGGGTGTGTCTAGCGTATGTCAGACTTCTATATATGAAGATTCAGAAGTTGGAATCGATGACTATAAAGACGATCTTTTTGGGCTATACCGAGAAGAGAGATGCTTGGAGATTTCTTGATCTTATCATGTCATTGAATATCATAAACTTGATTGTTTAAGGACAAGTTTGCCGTAGACAAGACATTATTCTTGTGGATTTATCAAAGAATATTTCTAACACCAAAGAGTCTAGTACTGCCAAAGCAGCTATCGTCCAAAAGTATATTGCACTTGAAGATACAACAATAGAACTAGAACACGTAGATCCGTATTTAATGTCATGCCCCGATCCCGGAGGATCGAAAATAAGCCACTGGGCGTGATGCCGTACAAGTCTAGATTACACTTGTACAAGGCAAAACCATTACAGTTCCTGGTAATTCTCAAAAAACATCGATAAGGCAGCGGAACCAAGCAGATAAATTGAAGTCACACAATTTATGAAGAAATGTATCTCTTTATTGATATTCAAAATGGATTACAAGACTTGCAGCGGAATACAGAGTTTACAACTGAATACAAGACTCTTGAGTAGCCAACTGAATGTATACACTTGCCCTTTAGGCTACAAATGAATATACCGACTTCTTTACAATGACTTGCCAATTTGGCTACAATCTCTCTGGTACATCTGAGTTCCACTGTTCCATACATTATGTCCCGTATAGCAGAAGACATCATCTTGAAAGAAGAGCTTCTGCACACCCATCCGATTCATTGATGCCAAGCACTGATTCACAGGATTTCCCCCAAGCAAACACCTGTAATATTGCCCACAACGTGGGTCAGTACATCATCAATGTACTGGCGAGCGGTGCTGGCCCAACTCACCTAAGAAGACAGCACTAAGTAAACATGTTACGGAACATTATTAACAGTTGTCTTTCTCGTTGCCTTAGGGTCAATTTCATGTTATAGCCGACAAGAAGTAAAGCATGCAATTCTCATAGCCAACATAATTTAAGGCATGCAGTTATCACCCTTTGGTGATTCTTACCCACGGTCGTGTAGCCATCCCTGTACAATTATAATACTTACTCTGCCTGCACAAGACATTGTTAGGAACAATATCATGATTCAATATGAATATCACCGTTCAGGTGATTCTTACCAATAGCCGACATCCTTCCCTGTATTTGAGTAATAACTTACTCTGCCTGCATAAGACATCATTAGCACTGGACCTATCTATATGAAGGTCACTGGCGACATGCCATCTTGGATCATCTTCTGGTGAACGGCTAACTCCAAATGGGGTGCGAATCCATGGGAGGTTTCCGAAACACCGTGCTACTACTTCAGCACTATGGGATTTCAGCGTCCTTTCAGTGGGCGGTAGCAAGCCCCCACTGCAAGTCCTGAAATCCCGATGTCAGTACATCGACACCATCCTTGTTCCCCCTAGGACGAACCGGGTTCCATGGCCCAGGAAATACCGTTCGAGGAACTACACCTTGTCGACAAGTTGTCCATGACCATACAACTATATGCAACTTATCTAAGAAGAAAACATATAATGCATGATAAGGAAAACTAAGCAAAACCATCATTCTCATTCATATTGCCATCTAGCCATCTTGCCTTGAGCCAACGCCCATATTATCTTCTGCCCATCCAGGGTCTTAGTGATATCAACATTCTACATCAGCACAGGATAATAGAATGTTGTTATCCAATCTCTTTGCCACATCTTTGATACCATACATCTTTTCAACCAACTCAATGTACTTACCGTCCAGTTCCTGGGACTTAGCATCTGTTTAGCATACATCCATTCGGACATAATTCAAGCATACTCACTGCCCAGTTCTTGGGTCTTAATATCTGTGTTATCAACTATTCATCAAGCCAAAGCTTGATATACTCACCGCCCAAGTATTTGGGACTTTGCCTTCACCTGTCATGTATTTCATTGCAACAGCGTACAAGCATATAATTCATTTAGCCACAACAGTTTACGTTCAGGTGATTATTATCTTTCATTATCTTTCCAAATTCCATGCAAGGTGTTATTGAGCAATTCAACAAGAAACATAGCATACTATCCTTATTTTAAGCGTGAAGCTAAAGGATCTTTGAAGGGTTCAACACTACTCACATTCATAGGACGATTTTCGCCACGATCGCATAGCCTTCCAAGCGATCCTTCGCATAATCCCAAGTCCAATAAGGCTTCATCGAACCAACCATCCATCATAAGGCATCTTGCGGGTCGGGGCACTACAATATATACCACCCAGAAAAAGTTTCGTCCTCGAAACTTAAAACAAAACTCATCCTCAAAACTTCAACCGACTTTTCATGAAACTTCTTAACGATCAACTTGCACCATTTAATATTTCTCCGCAATCTCTCGATTGATTCAAGTAATACACCGTCTCGACATAGCATCTCAATTGATTCAAAATAGTTTACCATCTTTGATCTTTCCTCCGACACTCGTGCAAATCTTTTAGCACATGATAATCTTCCCCGTGGCTTCGTTTGAATTCAGCATACCACTTAGTTGGAGTCATGCACATATTTTAGGCGTCCCCGAAATACATACACTTCAGCCAAGTTTAGCGATAGAGAAAACGAACGGGCTACGGTATAACTTCTCTTCCGAACATCAATAATTCTTCTTGAGCATCTCGTATAATCCCACTTTATTTATTCAATATCCGAACCAATTAATAACACAATAGATGTTACCAATTTCAACTCGAGAAATTTTCTACAATCGATCCCAACATTTTCCAAAGTATTCAGACTTAGATGTATCATGTATTCCTTTCAAGTTCATTGTCATCCATGCCACCAAAGTTGATAACTCCTATTGCCACCTTTCATTTTAATACCCTAATTCTCATTGATCAAATCTTGTAATCATCATCGTTCGCATCCATACACTTTGTTTGCAACTTGTAAATTTCTCGATCATGATTCATCCATCAAATTGTACCATCATCCCACTCTAGTAACATTTCTCATTGTACTCAAGTATTTCTTCGTATTGATCAAGCCAACATATTATCCTCTCGCATAGGCAACTATCATATTCCAGCAACATTAATTTTTGAGGGTCATTTATATTCACATTCGCCGATCTCGGCTACATGCACTGTCCAATTCCGTCATTACACTTATCCTCAATCTTGATCCGATCAATGAAATTATTCCAACTTCTCAAAGCACTACCAACAATTTTCGCAGCTCAATATCAATCAACCAATCCAACCAGTTCTAACAATTTCCAATATTTCAACCAAGGCAACTCAATTTCCGAAACCAACATGATCCGTCATCCCATCCAACATTATAACATCAAAATTTCCCAAATATCTATTCAATTCCAAAGCCTACCTTCCAACACATCTTATTCATTTCGACTAAACTCACGCAACATTAATAGGGACATCCTATGGTTTTCCAACAGTCAACTTAGCATACAATCAAGTCTCTACGGTCAGCTAATCTAAGCTAAACCAGACATTCAGCTAACCCATATGAGATGAGTAGCTATCAGGGACATACTTATCTCTTATCTTAGAGGCAACCAATTCTCAACATAGGGGCAACTCTATGGTCCGACCAACTTAGGGACATGGGACACCACCCCAATCTTATGAACTTATACCCAACACGGACAACTGAAGAACATAGCCAACCAATCTGAGACTTAATCAAGCAATCAATAATCTAGACAACAAACCGACACTCTAGACAACCAGCCAACAATCTAGGCAACCAACCGACAATCTAGGCAACTAGCCAACAATCTAGGCAACCAACCGACAATCTAGGCAACTAGCCAACAATCTAGGCAACCAACCGACAATCTAGGGTCAAGTCTTTCTACCCGTACTCATACTCGAGTCATACCCAACGAAGTCTCATTCTAGACTTACCCGCAACCGACAAAATCTATCCGACAATTCTAGTCAACAATTCTATCCAACAATTCTTATGGGTCAATCCAAAGCTATCATATAAAACTCCTCAATCGAATATCAAACTTTCAATTTCCACTTGCATAGACATAGCATCACTTGTTCAATCCGACTTGCATCCTCATATCGTACTCAAATTGTCTATTCAATCGGGTCAACTATTTTGAGTCATCATCCGACATTGCTATTTCAATAGTTTATCACTTATGATCTCTTTCCTACGGTCTCTTCGCGACATATTCATTTCTCATATATTTAGATCATCGATACGGTCCGTACACTTTTAACCAACAAAATAAGGCAACTACATAATCATATTTCTTCCGAGGCATCCTTTATAAATTTTCTAGCACAAATACGGTCATCTCTTAGCAATCCCCGTTAACCATCAATATTCGTTTTGTATCATCTCCTTGTGATTCCGTAAGAAGATTTACTATTCATGCACTGATCCAATCTCTATGGCACCAATCATCTAGCATTCGCGTATCGGTCATCTTAGCGGATATAACATAACTCATTAGCTAAGTCATAATCCCATAATTCTATATTCCACCAAACTTGTTATTCATGCGACAACATCATCTACCGACGTGGTCTATTACATATCGCTGCACCTCGATATTTATTTGTATTCCAGCCATTCGACTCTCATAAGGGACATTTACCTTTCATGCATCAAGGGACAAGTACTCATTCTCTATGCCTCAAAATAGTCAAGGGTCATAACTTGTTAATTCGGAACATCAATTTCTCTTAAGCCCAACTACACATCGTGCTAAGATCATCCATTCTTCAAGTCCATTCTCTAACTTTTCGGTCGTTGATGCAACTCTCTCTGCATCATCTAAATCATTTCTAACATCCCGATAAGCGTCTAACATTACCATCAATTCTATCGATATCCAACATGCAATTTCTTTCACTCAATTCCAACATCGTTCAATATTCGGTCCATAGTTATTCCCACAAAATCTTTAGATAGCAACACCACACTATTGTTACCAAGCCTACAATCCTTTTATCCAACTGATTCAAGTACTCGCTTGAATCTGAAACTCATTTCATTCCCAACCAAGTCATTCATTTCATATTCTCAATTCTCTTATTATCCAACATAATGCTAACCGACAAGGTCTAGCGATGGTTCACCCGAACACATCAAAATCTCGTAACGGGTCATCCGAACTTAATCGTCAAGGGACATTCCTAGCCGACATGTATCAATCGTAAGCTCAGCTACGATTCGATACCACCCAATACCTTATAGGTAAAGAAATCACAAACTCACAAACACATCAAGGGTCAAGGGACATCTTATCACAACGAGGGTATATGTAATATACCACCCAGAGCTCAAGCCATTCCAAACACAATATTCCTCGCATCAAACCAACGTCCAATATGGACAATCTATCCTGCAGTGGTTATGCTGACCACAAATATCGACTCAAGATTCTGTCGATTCCCATTTACTGAAATCCATGCACATTCTGTTCCAACATACCATGCTATCACCCACTGTCGATTGCTGCATAACAATCGATTCAAAGAATCCCACACATAAGACATCCAGCATACATCACAAACTTACGCATCGCATCATTGTTATTCTTTTTGGTATCTTTTAGAAATTCAACAAAGCACACATATCACAGCCCACATATTTAGACTTATTGTATGGAACACCCAGTGAGAGGTTAGAATGATCAACGGACTTTCAGTCAAGGGTACAACATAGAATAGTTTGGAAGCAACACAGAATAATCGCAGAAGCACTATGAGTCATCATAGAGGCAATGTTGATTTCATCGCGGAAGCAACTTTGAGTATTCGCGGAAGCAATCTTTGAATAATCGCGGAAGCCGCTTAGAATCATCTTAGTAGCGACATTGATTTGAAACAAATCGAATAGAAATCCAAGGACGTAAAGCCGTGCTCTGATACCATTATGTCACGCCCCGATCCCGGAGGATCGAAAATAAGCCACTGGGCGTGATGCCGTACAAGTCTAGATTGCACTTGTACAAGGCAAAACCATTACAGTTCCTGGTAATTCTCAAAAAACATCGATAAGGCAGCGGAACCAAGCAGATAAATTGAAGTCACACAATTTATGAAGAAATGTATCTCTTTATTGATATTCAAAATGGATTACAAGACTTGCAGCGGAATACAGAGTTTACAACTGAATACAAGACTCTTGAGTAGCCAACTGAATGTATACACTTGCCCTTTAGGCTACAAATGAATATACTGACTTCTTTACAATGACTTGCCAATTTGGCTACAATCTCTCTGGTACATCTGACTTCCACTGTTCCATACATTATGTCCCGTATAGCAGAAGACATCATCTTGAAAGAAGAGCTTCTGCACACCCATCCGATTCATTGATGCCAAGCACTGATTCACAGGATTTCCCCCAAGCAAACACCTGTAATATTGCCCACAACGTGGGTCAGTACATCATCAATGTACTGGCGAGCGGTGCTGGCCTAACTCACCTAAGAAGACAGCACTAAGTAAACATGTTACGGAACATTATTAACAGTTGTCTTTCTCGTTGCCTTAGGGTCAATTTCATGTTATAGCCGACAAGAAGTAAAGCATGCAATTCTCATAGCCAACATAATTTAAGGCATGCAGTTATCACCCTTTGGTGATTCTTACCCACGGTCGTGTAGCCATCCCTGTACAATTATAATACTTACTCTGCCTGCACAAGACATTGTTAGGAACAATATCATGATTCAATATGAATATCACCGTTCAGGTGATTCTTACCAATAGCCGACATCCTTTCCTATATTTGAGTAATAACTTACTCTGCCTGCATAAGACATCATTAGCACTGGACCTATCTATATGAAGGTCACTGGCGACACGCCATCTTGGATCATCTTCTGGTGAACGGCTAACTCCAAATGGGGTGTAAATCCATGGGAGGTTTCCGAAACACCGTGCTACTACTTCAGCACTATGGGATTTCAGCGTCCTTTCAGTGGGCGGTAGCAAGCCCCCACTGCAAGTCCTGAAATCCCGATGTCAGTACATCGACACCATCCTTGTTCCCCCTAGGACGAACCGGGTTCCATGGCCCAGGAAATACCGTTCGAGGAACTACACCTTGTCGACAAGTTGTCCATGACCATGCAACTATATGCAACTTATCTAAGAAGAAAACATATAATGCATGATAAGGAAAACTAAGCAAAACCATCATTCTCATTCATATTGCCATCTAGCCATCTTGCCTTGAGCCAACGCCCATATTATCTTCTGCCCATCCAGGGTCTTAGTGATATCAACATTCTACATCAGCACAGGATAATAGAATGTTGTTATCCAATCTCTTTGCCACATCTTTGATACCATACATCTTTTCAACCAACTCAATGTACTTACCGCCCAGTTCCTGGGACTTAGCATCTGTTTAGCATACATCCATTCGGACATAATTCAAGCATACTCACTGCCCAGTTCTTGGGTCTTAATATCTGTGTTATCAACTATTCATCAAGCCAAAGCTTGATATACTCACCGCCCAAGTATTTGGGACTTTGCCTTCACCTGTCATGTATTTCATTGCAACAGCGTACAAGCATACAATTCATTCAGCCACAACAGTTTACGTTCAGGTGATTATTATCTTTCATTATCTTTCCAAATTCCATGCAAGGTGTTATTGAGCAATTCAACAAGAAACATAGCATACTATCCTTATTTTAAGCGTGAAGCTAAAGGATCTTTGAAGGGTTCAACACTACTCACATTCATAGGACGATTTCCGCCACGATCACATAGCCTTCCAAGCGATCCTTCGCATAATCTCAAGTCCAATAACGCTTCATCGAACCAACCATCCATCATAAGGCATCTTGCGGGTCGGGGCACTACATTTAAAGTGAAGGAGATTGAAGGATTTTGGAGAAGATTTTGTCACCTATCATCTGGACGTTGATTCTCTTACCTATGATGAGGCGATAAAGTCTAGAGATGCTATTTTCTGGAATGAATCGGTCAATGATGAATTTGACTTCATTGTATAGAATAACACTTGGGTATTGGTCAATCTTCCTGAAGGAGTAAAATCTATTGGACATAAATGGATCTTTAAGAAGAAGATGAGAGTCGATGAGACTGTTGATAAGTTCAAGGTCATTTTGGCAGCAAAAGTTTTCTCGAAAATAGGGAGACGTCTTCTTTGACACTTATGCTCCAGTAGCCTGGATGATAACACTTAGTATGTTGAGCACTCTAGGTGTAATTCACAAGCTGTTAATTCATCAAATGGATGTCAAAATATTTTTTTTTTTTGAATAGAGATTTAACTAAAGAGATTTTTATGAAGAAACAGGAAGATTTTTTTCATCAAGGGTCGACAAAGTGTACAAGTTTGATAAATCTCTATATGGTCTGATGTAAGCTTCCAAGATGTGGCATGAGAAGTTTGATAAAGCTAGATCAAGATGACTATAGGGTTAACGAGTCAGATAAGTGTTTGCACTAAGTTCGCTGATGGAAGAGGGGTTATAATGTGTCTCTATGTGGACGATATGTCAATCCTTGGCAAGGATATAGATAGATCATTGAGATCAATAAGTTCCTCTCATCTAATTCAATATGAAGGACATAGAAGAAGCTAATATTGTCCTTCGACACGAGCTAGGCTTACTTTGTCTCAAGCTCATTATGTCGATAAGATAGATGCTAATAAGATATGGATATCAGAATCTTCCAGGGATCGATATTCCATACCAATATGATAAAATGATAATATCATATGCATAAAAGACCATCAGACAAGTAGAATATTGAAGCATCATTGCCAGTCTAATGTATGTTATGAGATGCACAAGGTATGATATAGCTTTTGTTGTGGGAATACTGAGTCAGATCATGAGAAATTCGTGTGTGCAATACTGAAAAGTTGTAAAAAAGATTATAATGAGGTATCTCAAAAGTACTCCGAAGAATGCTCTGCACTTTTGCGATTTTCCTCCCATAGTGGAAGGCTTCAGTAATGTCAGTTGGTTCTCAAAGATGGAGAGTGAAAGATCCAACAGAGAATTTATTTTCTTCATGGATGGAGCTGTTATATCGTGAAAATCAAACAAGTAAACATTGCTCTCATACTCCTCAATGGAGTCAGGGTTCATTGCAATGGCTTTAGCGACGGATGAAGTAAATGGCTTTGGTAGCTAATGTATTATCTTTCTCATATTGGTGCGTAGGTTTCGACTATACATATATATTGCGATAAGCAGACGAGTGCATCAATGTCATCAAATGCTCTCTTCAATAGGAAGAAGAAGTCAGCAAGACTTCATCACATAACACTGAATGAGAGCATCACGGATGGTGTATTGTCATGGTTGATGTTCGGTGCCAGTAAATCTGGTGGATCAGTTCACCAAGGGCCTCAAGTGCCAGCTTGTCAAAAACACAATAAAGAAAATTAGCTTAAAAGAATTATAATGTAAATCTTTGTAGTTCTACCTTAAAGTATTGTACTATTAGTTCAAAAAGAAATCTAGTAGGCTTTTACTTTTGGTTCAAAGAAATATCATTGATTCGAGTACATCCGGTCAATTTTATAGATTTCGCTAGGCAAAATCGGTGCGCCGAGGGCCCGACTAGCGCCTAGGCACAGCCTAGGCGGCCGATTTGTTTTTTTTTAATTTTTATTTTGCATATATATATATATATATATATATATATATATATATATATATATATATATATATATATATATATATATATATATATATATAAATACTATATAGGTAATATGTTGACACAAAAGCTTGTTAGCTCTTATGGCTAACAGAGCTCTGCATAAGTTTGTAATTTAAGGAAGGGGTTAAGTGTTCGAATACCTGCTGTGGTTTGATTTTTTTTTTGACATAAAATAAAATGGGAGGAGAGGGGAGAGTCTTCTGACTCTTCTTGCAGCCCTCTCCTCCCCTTCCGTTCCCTCCCTTCTCCTCATCCCCTCCCCTCTTCCTCTCTCTCCTCCCTTCTCCTTATCCCCTTCCTTCCCCTCTCCTCCCCTTCCCTCACCGGGGACAGCAGCAGTGATCGGCGGAGGCGGCAGCGACGACGACGACGGAGGTTGTCACGACCCGCTCCCGAATATTCGGATACGAGTCGGACACGCCCAGCCTTTGTTGTTAGACACAACAAAGTAAGCTGTACCAATCTAGGGAAACTAACCAGATAATATGAACAAGTATGAAATCACAGCATCTATAAATGTGTCCCAACCAGAGTAAAGTACAATATCTGAAATTATTACATTTCAACTAATAAAAGAGTCTGCTAGTCTCAATACATGGAAAGTAAATGGAAAGTACTAATGAAGCTCTAGGCTTCTGCAGCCTCTAGGTCAGAAGCAGCTCCAGATGGCTCAGTAGGGAAGCAGTATCCTGCCCATAGTAGGTGTCACACAAAGCCTCCATCTCACCTGCAACATATCCTATTCAGGAGCGGAGCAAGTACAATTCTAGGTAATGAACAAAACATCATGAAAATGAAAGTACAAGAAAACATGGAAAGTACAGGAAGAGCAAGTGAATAAGTACATGAAGAACAGTGTAAAGTACATGGAAGAACATGAATGTAAGAACATGATATGTAAGCACCTGAAAGAACATGATATCATGGAATCACAGGAAATAAGTACAAGGTAATCTCCTGAACATGTGTGTACTACATTTGAAATATAACTAAATATGTGACCGGCTAGGGTAAGCACCTGAAAGCACATGAATGGTGACTTAGGACCCGCGTGCACGATGCGGGGTCTAAGCTAAAATATACCTGAGTTGTTACTTGGGATTGGTCACATAGATAGTATATTTCCCCTCCCCGGATACAAGTAATAAGCACAAGAGAACAAGAGCACCAGAAAGAACATGACGTGTTGCAATTGTGTCACTCAAGGAAGCACAGGATATATAATGTAAAGTACAAAACCGTAGAGTGTACTTGCCTGGCTCCAGGAAAGTACAAGTAGATAAGAAAACTGGGTGTCCTCCTGTAATTAATAATGATGTATACAAGTTGGTTAATCTCTACATAATCTCATTGGGTTATCACAAGTTCTAATCCTGTTTTAAAATACTTTAATCAAAATCTCTATTGAACCTTATCTTATGATCTACTACTAAAGTCTAAATACAAAAGGATCATTAAAATACTATACTCAAATTAGTAACACAACTTAAGTATCATTCAACCTTTTGTTAAGGAAGCACATGAATATTCAAAACAGGGTTTGAACACAGGGCTTATAGGAAGTTATTGTTCATTCAATAACACATTAAAGAAGTAATACTATTTCTAACAGTGTCCGCATTCCTATCCTGAAGTTCAACCTAACTGAACAGTGAAATGTCTTTGGTTCTTCTAACTGAGCCAATAGATGTCTCAGGTTCCTGTGTTATCTGAACCTTGAGGAATGACCCAGATTCCTGTGCTAACACATAACAGTGCATGAAGGATGCATGGTTTCCAGGTTCCTTAGTTAATTAGAAATCCTTGCCTCAGTCCTATATGCTCATAGCAGTATTAGCAATCAAGGTTCAATGTTCAGCAAGCCTCTACTCATCAATTAAAACCATGTAACCTTCCTATTTGGAAGTTCAAACTAAACAGGAACTTACCTCTCTTGAATTCAAAACTGAACAACATGAAGTGCTATCTAAAACTGAAATCCTGATTGAACCAACCTGGGAAATCATCTCAGGTTCTTGATAACACAATCTGAACCATGGAAGATGTCCCAGGTCCTAATAACACCAACTGAATCATGGAAGATCTCCCAGGTTTTTGATAACACCAAATAAATCATGGAAGATCTCCCAGGTTCTCACTAATCAGCCATTACTCGAGAATCCATTCAAAATGCAGCTGATACTTCCAACCTGGAACCAGGACACCATCAACCTGCAGATGTGAAACTAATCCAGACTAAAACATAACTCTACTCCATTTCCCCTACCACAGGCACATGATCCTTAGTGATAGGATTCCTGGAAAAATCCTAACTAAAGTACACTGATGATTTAGTTTAGGATATGGGGCTGATACAAGTAATTTTTCTGAATAGGATTGAAGCATGGCTGATACCATTCAATCATGTCCAGGTTAATCTACCAATACCAGTCCCAGATTGAAGTCACACATCAGATTGACATAGCTATGAATGAACAAAATTTCAGGAAGAACTGACTCGATTACCAGTGACACTGAGATAACATCATGTCAGTGATATTGATAACGTATTAGTTTACTTCCTGAAGGACTGTTATCCATACAATTCTCACACGATCTACCCACATAAATCTACAACAAAATTACTCTACTGCTCATAGCATCAATTAAGTTAAAAGTTGGATAGCCAAAAAGAAGTACCTCAAACTTCAGACAAGAACTCCTCGACACAAACTCAAGCTTAGAATCTGGATTCTAGGAAATTGAAGTGATCTATAAGGAAAATGATCAAACAGTGAGGATGCATCAATTATTGAAATACATAATAGTTCTCCTGATCTAGATCAGGTTGGATCGAGACCATCAACCCACATCCTCACAACCAAATCTGATCGGAGGAACAATAAGAATGATGAGGAAAATTAATACTCACACACGACTGATGGTTGTCCAAGGAGTATCAAATCGATCACCAAAGCTTCGATCCAGTTGAAACAAGGAAGGACAGCCTTGATCGTTCAATCCTTCAAAACGAATAAGATCTAAAGAACAAAATCCTGATCAAGAATGGATCAAATCGGGGTTTCACTCGAAGTACTCACCAAGAACAGATCGAATTCTGGTTCGATCGTCGAAGCACACTCTCGATTTCTGGCTAAGCCTCCAAGAATCACTCCTTCTCCTTCCTTACGCCTCCACCATGCTCTCCAACTCGAACTCAGCAGCAGGGATGAGATGGAAAATTTGGTGAGGATTTCTGAAGGGAAAAAATGGGATTAAATAGAAGAGATAGCGTGAGGCTCAGGCTTCATTTGGCGGAAAAAAATTCTTCATTCGCTCCTCTGACAGTTCTGTTAGAGATGGAGATGCACATGGCCCTCTCCCTAGGCCGTTGAGGAAAAATTCGAATTTGAACTTTCCAGGCATTTCTATGGAAGAGCAGGGGAAAATATACCTAAGTTAACACTGGTTGAACTTAAGGAAACAATTTGATTTGGGCTGGCAGCTTGGCCCAATTAAATTGGGTTAAAAGAGATTGAGCCCAAGAGGAAAATAATTAGATGATCCACAAATAAAAAAAAATATAATTCCACCTATGTAAAATATATAAAATATATTTCTAAATCATTATTCAATTAAAAATATAAAATTCTATCATATTTCAGGAAAGTGGAGTTACAAATCTCCCCCCTTGAAAAATTTCGTCCTCGAAATTGGAATGTAGACACGGATAAACAAGAATAGTGAATCCAAAGAGTTGTTTATTGAATTCAAAAAAAATATGTATAAAATACAAAGCACTCAAGTGAACAAACTAGGATATCGCTCACGCATCTCATCCTCACGCTCCCATGTGGACTCTCCTGGAGAGTGGTGTCTCCACATGACGCGAACGAGAGGAATGATCTGGTTTCGCAGACGCTTCTCCCTCCGGTCCAAGATCTCTACTGGCTGCTCCTTGTAAGTCAATCTCGGGCCCACCTCCAGCTCAGAATAGTCTACCACATGGCTCGGGTCCGGGATGTATCGTCGAAGCTGGGATATGTGGAAGACATCGTGCACTCCCTCCAAGCTAGCTGGAAGTGCCAGTCGGTACGCCACCTCGCCAATCCGTGCCGTCACATCGAAGGGTCCGATGAATCTCGGACTGAGCTTTCCGCCTCTGCCAAAACGAATGCTGCCTCTGGTCGACAAGATTCTTCAGGAACACTCTGCTTCTAACTGCGAACTCTGGTGACCATCTGATGTTGTCCGCCTAGTGCTTCTGTCGATCCATGACACTCTGAGCCTTGAGTCCAAGTACACACAAGAAGTTTGGGATATCACGCTTTGACAAGGATCGAGGATCAAATAGTCACGAAGTGGAAGGAATTTCAATTACAACTTAGAGGAGCAAAATCATGAAGACAACTATTAAGTACGATCAAAAATTGATAGTTTAACACAAGTGGACTAGGATAAGATAGGAAAACATGGTCAAATAGACATGATTTAAGATTGAAGTTTAGACAAGACACAACGAAATATGGAATCACAATCTGGTAATATACAATTTTGAGGAATTCAAAGATCTAACGATAAAATGCTAGAAGAAAATTTTAGCAAGGGTTGATTTGAGGAACGTACGAAATACTTAGGAGATACAGTATCAAATCAGGGGAACATACAAGAATTTATGATTCTCAAAAACCAATAATCATATGAAAAGGAAATATAGTCTCCAGAATATCCAAGAACATGTGGGTATCTGATATCACTTTGCTTAGAATCCCTACCCCGCCAGTATGTATCTGACTGCAGTGGACTTTCGGCTCCGTGACTCAAATAACAATATGTCTCCAAATACTCTATCAACCTTATCCATTTTCCAACAATCATTGACGAAACAACCCAAGAGATCAAGATATGAAGAATATGACAAGTCTCGACAATACTCGAAAACCTATGGGTGTCTGAAATCATTTCAACTTAAGAGTTCCTGCCTCGCCAGTGCGCTACTGGCTGCAGTGAACCCTCAGTCTCCATAATCCAGCTAATGGCTGCAGCGCACAACTGTCATGCCATAGTAGGTCATCGAATAGCCTCTCGACTTTATCCCTAGGAATTTTTAAAAGAGTTTCAAGAAGTTCAAAATGAGTTTCAATAGTCCAAGTCACGGATTGGTGAAGTTACCTGACTGTTAGAAGACATGAGTTTATTAGGTACTAAAAATGACAAGGGATCCAATCAGTGAGTACAAAAGGGCAGCCAGGGAGATTTAAAATTTCAGACAGGGAGTGAAGTTTCAACTTATAACGGGATTTCAACTGATATCTGGAATGGTAACAAGATTCCATATGTGGGACATTATCCGAAGGGATAACAGAATCTCGAAGGATGAACTGAGGCAAGGTATCAGACAGGAGACAAGTTCAAAATAAGAAATAAAATTCCGTACTAGAAACAAGTTTCAATAAAATCTCGAATAAAAATAAAATCTCGAGCAAAGCTTGAATTGAAACGAATTCCCCAATAAGGTATACAGTGAAAAATAGAAAATCAAATATCAGCAAGGTCGTGATTAGGAAATAAAATCTCGAATAGAAAATCTTGACGAGGAAACAAGGTTTAGAATAGTGACTAGAAAACAGGTTCTAATAGGAGACAAGATATTGGATTGTAAACATGAAACAAGCGAATCTCAACAACCAAAATCGTAAATAGTGAACAAGTCCCGAATAAAGTCAAGAATAGGGAATAGAATCTCAAAACAAGCATCAATAGAAGCGAAGGTTCAAACAAGGTTTCAGAATGATATTTCAAGTAGGAATAATTCTGAATAGTACAAGTTCAATTAGCAAACAGAATATCAATAAACGAGTAGGAACAAGTATCCATAAAACAAGCAAATCTTGGATAGGAGACAAGATCGAAACAAAAATAGTGGGCCAACAACTCTCGACTAGAAAATCAAAGTCATGAATGAGGAAACAAGTCTCGAATAGGAAACGAAATCTTCAAACCTTCAAAAGTATCCTCAACAATATCCTAAATAGGAGGAAGCACAAATAAGGCTTCGAATGAGGAACAGGGTTTCGAAATAAGTCTCAAGTAGGAATTAAATCTTAATTAACATGAAGTTTGATAAAAGAACAAAATTTACAATTAGGAGCCATCACTAGGAAACAAGGTCATGAATGAATGTACAAACGGTATCGAATAATGGATTTCAAACAATATCGAATTGTGGGTCTGAAACAAGTTTGTCGAATATGAAACAATATCTTGAAATAAGTTTCGAACATCAATCAAGGTTCCAAAATAGAAACAAGAAGTTTCAAGAAATGATCAATGTGTTAGGAGGAATTTAAGGGAAGACTGGATTATGAATCATGATCCATGGTTTCCTCCAACCATGCAAAAGAGTCTTCTGACTTCAGTCCATCTTCAGTGTTTCTCTGGGACTGGAATCACTTCAATTTCTTCAGCTGTCCTGTCGTAGGCCGGTCCTTGCGGTAGTGCTCCATGTGGTTGCTGATTCTGAAAAGGTGGTTCCCTTTTGCTGTAGTCTGATGCTCCTCGTGCTTGTTCTCGGGCAGTGTGATCAACGTTCTCCAGCAGTCCTTGATTTGGTGGGCAGGCGATCCGTAGTATAGTATAGCCTCCGTCTTTTGCCGCACTCTTCATAGTGGCATCTTGAGAGGTGGCAGAAATTGTAAATGATCGTCGGCTGGATCTGAATCTGGATCTCCCGCTGGGGCTGAAGCGCAGGGCTCTGGCAGGAATATATGACTACTGGCGTGCTGGCTGCTGAGATCTACTTCTGATGATGCGACTGGTGGTGTGACCGAAGAAATGCCGACTGAGTGTTGTGATGTTTTGCGGGTCCAGGGTAGTTGTTGTCTTTGTCATAAATCTTCATGTCTTTCATGAGCTTCAGCTTCCGGTTTCGTTCCATTGTCTGCGTTACATTCTGAATCTCCAGGCTGGTGGCTCTAATCTTCAGAGAAGTCGGATCCTCACATGCTGAGATGATCTTCAGTGGCGGCTTCAGGTTCTCGATCGGCTCTCTGGTGCAAGATATGCGCTTGGTGTCGGAAAAGTCCAAGTGTCTGAGCGTCTGAAAATCATAAGTCCTTCCTGGCTCGGAGAGTGTATCCACAAGTCTGACTTGGAAAGGGTGGCCTGCTTCCTCTGGTTGTCAAGGGACCCTTCAGACGTCTCCGTCAACTACGTACTACCCATGGGGATAGTAGAGTGATAGAAGGTAGTGGAAGCTCGAAAACGTCAAGTGCAGGTGAATTGACAGTTCTGGTGTCGCATGCTTTTGAACTATCTGCAAAACAGAAAACTGTTAAAATAACCTAGACCTACATACAACAAGTGTTTATAGAATATTAAAATACCTGATACACCTGATATACCTGATATACCCTTATTTCCCGATTTTCCTATGCTGTGATCAAGTTTCCCTAGTGTAATCAAGTCCCCCAATAGTACGCTAAGTCCTAGGTACCATTAGGATGGACCTGCATGGGCCACCACTAAAAACATGTCACGACCCGCTCCCGAATATTCGGATACGAGTCGGACACGCCCAGCCTTTGTTGTTAGACACAACAAAGTAAGTTGTACCAATCTAGGGAAACTAACCAGATAATATGAACAAGTATGAAATCACAGCATCTATAAATGTGTCCCAACCAGAGTAAAGTACAATATCTGAAATTATTACATTTCAACTAATAAAAGAGTCTGCTAGTCTCAATACATGGAAAGTAAATGGAAAGTACTAATGAAGCTCTAGGCTTCTGCAGCCTCTAGGTCAGAAGCAGCTCCAGCTGGCTCAGTAGGGAAGCAGTATCCTGTCCATAGTAGGTGTCACACAAAGCCTCCATCTCACCTGCAACATATCCTATTCAGGAGCGGAGCAAGTACAATTCTAGGTAATGAACAAAACATCATGAAAATAAAAGTACAAGGAAACATGGAAAGTACAGGAAGAGCAAGTGAAGAAGTACATGAAAAACAGTGTAAAGTACATGGAAGAACATGAATGTAAGAACATGATATGTAAGCACCTGAAAGAACATGATATCATGGAATCACAGGAAATAAGTACAAGGAAATCTCCTGAACATGTGTGTACTACATTTGAAATATAACTAAATATGTGACCGGCTAGGGTAAGCACCTAAAAGCACATGAATGGTGACTTAGGACCCGCGTGCACGATGCGGGGTCTAAGCTAAAACACACCTGAGTTGTTACTTGGGATTGGTCACATAGATAGTATATTTCCCCTCCCCGGATACAAGTAATAAGCACAAGAGAACAAGAGCACCAGAAAGAACATGACGTGTTGCAATTGTGTCACTCAAGGAAGCACATGATATATAATGTAAAGTACAGAACCGTAGAGTGTACTTGCCTGGCTCCAGGAAAGTACAAGTAGACAAGAAAACTGGGTGTCCTCCTGTAATTAATAATGATGTATACAAGTTGGTTAATCTCTACATAATCTCATTGGGTTATCACAAGTTCTAATCCTGTTTTAAAATACTTTAATCAAAATCTCTATTGAACCTTATCTTATGATCTACTACTAAAGTCTAAATACAAAAGGATCATTAAAATACTATACTCAAATTAGTAACACAACTTAAGTATCATTCAACCTTTTGTTAAGGAAGCACATGAATATTCAAAACAGGGTTTGAACACAGGGCTTATAGGAAGTTATTGTTCATTCAATAACACATTAAAGAAGTAATACTATTTCTAACAGTGTCCGCATTCCTATCCTGAAGTTCAACCTAACTGAACAGTGAAATGTCTTTGGTTCTTCTAACTGAGCCAATAGATGTCTCAGGTTCTTGTGTTATCTGAACCTTGAGGAATGACCCAGATTCCTGTGCTAACACATAATAGTGCATGAAGGATGCATGGTTTCCAGGTTCCTTAGTTAATTAGAAATCCTTGCCTCAGTCCTATATGCTCATAGCAGTATTAGCAATCAAGGTTCAATGTTCAGCAAGCCTCTACTCATCAATTAAAACCATGTAACCTTCCTATTTGGAAGTTCAAACTAAACAGGAACTTACCTCTCTTGAATTCAAAACTGAACAACATGAAGTGCTATCTAAAACTGAAATCCTGATTGAACCAACCTGGGAAATCATCTCAGGTTCTTGATAACACAATCTGAACCATGGAAGATGTCCCAGGTCCTAATAACACCAACTGAATCATGGAAGATCTCCCAGGTTCTTGATAACACCAAATAAATCATGGAAGATCTCCCAGGTTCTCACTAATCAGCCATTACTCGAGAATCTATTCAAAATGCAGCTGATACTTCCAACCTGGAACCAGGACACCATCAACCTACAGATGTGAAACTAATCCAGACTAAAACATAACTCTACTCCATTTCCCCTACCATAGGCACATGATCCTTAGTGATAGGATTCCTGGAAAAATCCTAACTAAAGTACACTAATGATTTAGTTTAGGATATGGGACTGATACAAGTAATTTTTCTGAATAGGATTGAAGCATGGCTGATACCATTCAATCCTGTCCAGGTTAATCTACCAATACCAGTCCCAGATTGAACTCACACATCAGATTGACATAGCTATGAATGAACAAAATTTCAGGAAGAACTGACTCGATTACCAGTGACACTGAGATAACATCATGTCAGTGATATTGATAACGTATTAGTTTACTTCCTGAAGGACTGTTATCCATACAATTCTCACACGATCTACCCACATAAATCTACAACAAAATTACTCTACTGCTCATAGCATCAATTAAGTTAAAAGTTGGATAGCCAAAAAGAAGTACCTCAAACTTCAGACAAGAACTCCTCGACACAAACTCAAGCTTAGAATCTGGATTCTAGGAAATTGAAGTGATCTATAAGGAAAATGATCAAACAGTGAGGATGCATCAATTATTGAAATACATAATTGTTCTCCTGATCTAGATCAGGTTGGATCGAGACCATCAACCCACATCCTCACAACCAAATCTGATCGGAGGAACAATAAGAATGATGAGGAAAATTAATACTCACACACGACTGATGGTTGTCCAAGGAGTATCAAATCGATCACCAAAGCTTCGATCCAGTTGAAACAAGGAAGGACAGCCTTGATCGTTCAATCCTTCAAAACGAATAAGATCTAAAGAACAAAATCCTGATCAAGAATGGATCAAATCGGGGTTTCACTCGAAGTACTCACCAAGAACAGATCGAATTCTGGTTCGATCGTCGAAGCACACTCTCGATTTCTGGCTAAGCCTCCAAGAATCACTCCTTCTCCTTCCTTACGCCTCCACCATGCTCTCCAACTCGAACTCAGCAGCAGGGATGAGATGGAAAATTTGGTGAGGATTTCTGAAGGGAAAAAATGGGATTAAATAGAAGAGATAGCGTGAGGCTCAGGCTTCATTTGGCGGGAAAAAATTCTTCATTCGCTCCTCTGACAGTTCTGTTAGAGATGGAGATGCACATGGCCCTCTCCCTAGGTCGTTGAGGAAAAATTCGAATTTGAACTTTCCAGGCATTTCTATGGAAGAGCAGGGGAAAATATACCTAAGTTAACACTGGTTGAACTTAAGGAAACAATTTGATTTGGGCTGGCAGCTTGGCCCAATTAAATTGGGTTAAAAGAGATTGAGCCCAAGAGGAAAATAATTAGATGATCCACAAATAAAAAAAATATAATTCCACCTATGTAAAATATATAAAATATATTTCTAAATCATTATTCAATTAAAAATATAAAATTCTATCATATTTCAGGAAAGTGGAGTTACAGAGGTAGCGACGACGACGACGGAGGCAGCGACGACGGCGGACGACCACGACGGCGGCGGCTGCGACCACGACGGTGGTGGCGACTGCGACCACGACGGCGGCTGCGGCCACGACGACGACAGCGGCCAGTTAAGTACATTTTAGTTTTTTTTTTATATATGATCATTTCAGAGTTTTTTGAAAAAAATTCAAAAAAATCGGCCGATTTGCCCGCCTAGGTGCCGCCTAGACCGAAATTCGCCTAGGACCACCGCCTAGGGGATTTTCGGTGCGGCCAGCTGCTGCCTAGCGCCTAGGCGGCTGCCTAGGCCGACTTTTAGAACACTGCATCTGGTACATAGGTTTGTCCTATAAGGACAATAGTAGGAATAGATCCCGAAAAACTCTAAAGTCTACTTTATGCTCTAGGTAAAGAGCAAGTCATGTGAGATGATAGGTTTAAAAGCCTTATTAAGTTCTTGAGCATTTGAAATGCTCGGTGTGCTTTAAAGGAAGCACAGGTAGTACAACACTATAAAAAGGTTAGGACCTCATACTACTGTGGGGTGACACCACCGTGAGGTAATGAGACCTCGGCTTCAGGCAACGTCACAAGGCGCAACACTACAAGATAGAGAAAGGCCCTATGTTGGTTTAGTATAACTCTCTAAGTGAAGAACTCACTTACGTGTATGAAGATAGATGTAGGTCGTCTCTTGAGGTTTTGTAGACACCCAAAATGTAGAAACATAAATCAGGTCGACACATGGCCTTAAACGTACGAGCCGGGGCACAGTTGATGTAGTTGTGTGAGTGAAAAAATTGTAGTTAAAATATTGAATTCAAGGCCCAGTTATTCAAGTATTTGTGTTATAGTTTGACCCATGCGAGAAGATTCAAGTCGAAGGAGACATCCATCCTAGTGCACGATGTACAGTCACTGTGGAAAATGCTCATATTGACATATATGGGAGTATTGGGGTTATCTTTCAATTTGGTTGCGCTCGTTGCGTGTATGCTCGATTGGGCACGACATGGCGCACCTTCGTGCATTACATTACGTCATGTGCAATTTTGCGTCGTTCTACGCGTGTTGTGCTTGCATTTTGCAAGTATCCTACGGCTGCTACTTTGGCAGTTGGTTAGTCAATCATCCCACGTGAGCTTGTGGGCTAACCGTCCGTCCGGATTTCTAGGGGAATATCCTTTTTTTTCATCTGTCCCACATGGGACATACATGGGCCCGTGGGGCAGTTACATGGGCTGGCCCCTAATATAGTGTTTTGCACTTTGGAGAGAGGTTAGACTCAAATTTATTTTTCTGCTCCAAAGCTTCTTCAAAGAAGAGCAGCAACTGTAGCATGAGTTGTGATTCTTCAACTAATGCTCAGAGCGAGTCCAAGCCATTCATAGAAGCTTCGTTCTTCTCCTCGCAAGGGTCTCAATGAAGCATTCCTGAAGTTCAACCGAACTTGCTTGTTCCTGAAAGCGAGGGTCGAATCTCGCTTTGAGCAACGATAGCTTTCACAACCCAGAATCGCCAGTACCAAATTTCTAACATTTTACTGATACTCAGAGCTGGGCTCTTGTCTGGCAACTTTAATTGTCCATGTGTAGCATCTTGTGTATTCAAAGTCCGCAAAGACTTGGAAATTCTACAGAAATAAGAAGTTTAAAAAAAAAAAAAAAAAATCACTCAGGATCACTGTCGAGCAGGATTTCGTATTTAGCATGAATTTTGTCACGCGGCGTATCAAAAATATTAAAGCCCTGCTTGAATTACAACAACATACTTCAAAACAATGCAGCACAAACTACTCTATGGAACAAGAAGAAAGTCCTTCCCACAAGGACACTAAATTCTCGTTTGGTACACTGTAATGTAATGTAATCAAATAAAAAAAATATTATTTTCTTTCATTTGATTACATTGCGGTTACGATTATATTACAATGAACCAGACGGGATCTAAGAAAAGGTATTGTAGCATTAGAAAATCAACTATGCCAAAAATAAGTTCGGGTCAGATATATAAGTTTGCCTGCCTAATCCAGCTGGACCCATTATCATCCCTGAACAGTAAATAAAAATCTGCATTCCTTCAAATCAAGTATCCAATCAAAGTTACAGAACTGGAATTGCAATTTCATCATTGGCAGTTGAGGAATTCTAGCAATTCATACAATTCATTTCATAGTAACCTGTAGCATCTTATGGATCAGTGAGAAAATGCTAGCTGCTACAAAGAAACAGGAGTTAAAAAAAATTTTAAAAAAAAATTCAAATGAAAGGGCTAATTTATGAGACTAAACCATGTCAAGACATACCCAGAATGCACAATGCATCAAACTAAGACTGTACTGATGCACTCAGAAGTGCTGCATATCATACATACACTCCATTAAAAGGAAAGGACCTAGTTTTATTTCAACCTACTCATCAAACTACTTGTCCCAAAATAAACAGACAATTACAACAGTAAAATTGCTACAAATAAAAGCCAAGACCACCCCAACTGTTGTTCTTCCCGTTCTAGTCATCCATATTGAACATGGCGAAGAACAGCGGCGCCCTGTCTCCCCAGCGCCAAACAGCACCAGCATCGTTATCTGTATTGAACCGCACCCCCCTTCTGTTGGCCATGCAGAAAACCCCCGTGTCTTTCGGATCCAGCGGATACAAATTTTCACACTCTGCAAAGTAAATGCAGTCTGAACCAAAGTCCTCTTCTATCTCGTCCGATGCAACCACCGTCGACAGTGCCCGCCCCAGAAACATCACCCGGTTACCCAAGCTAAATAGCTGCCTGCACCCCATCCGATTCACCCCAATTTGGAAAACCTGAAAGCTAGATGTATTGTACCGCACATACCGCCTCAACATTCCTCTCCGCATCGAGACCTTCCTGCGTCTCCTGACAACCATCAAAAGCTGGCCCATGCTCTCCACCAGGAAACGCATACTGGAAAGGCCCCGGGACCAAAAAAGCCCAGGCACAAACAGCAGCCGCTTTTCAACCTGCCCCGACCTGAACCCAAAGGCCCAAACATGGAAACCAATATCAACGGCAAATAGTCGTCCATTATAAAAGACTGCATCATCATAACGCCGCTTTCTCTTCGGTTCAAGTACTAGCCAACTGGCATCTCCCAACCTGCAGAAGGCAAGCTCTTTGTCACCGAAAATCATTGCCACCATACATTCGGTCGAGGTGGGCGGTGATGAAAGGATGACTTTCCGTATGAGGAGAGGACTTCGGTAGATACTTGGCTCGAAAAAGGTATTAGGGATGTTAAAAGGGAGTGTAGGTAGTTGGACATGGTGGTGGAGAATAGGGTGGAATAGATAGACACCATCAAACCTATCGCTTATTGCAAGCCAGTCACCAAAGGCTCCACAGAATCGACGGGCCCAAGAGGAAGTTGAGCGGTGCAAAGGGTTCATGAGCGTAATTGCCTGGTCATAGGGACGATCAGAGAGCACAAGCCATGGGCGGTGGCGGACAGTAAGCCCAAGGTCGCTTACAAACGATGTGACGATCAAGCGCCATTGGACACAGACACTAGCAACAGAGGCCACTTCTGCGAGGTTTAGTAGTACGAGGATCATCTCTAGGATCTCCCTTGGAATTCCGGCCCACATTCTGAAGTCTTTCTACAAAGAAAAGGCCAACAATATAAATGAAACAGAAGGACAATGGTTAGTGACATGTTCTGATATATATGTTACCGGATGAAATTTTAGAAATTAGTATGAGAAAAATTATAGAGACATATCCTTAAACTAGAATATAGCATTTATATATCACAAGATACAATTACCAGAATAGACCTCATGAAATAAACTAAATTGTTATCAAATTTATACAGAACAGAATCATGAAACCAATTGCACGAACGATGTAAATATTGCTCCATAGACAAGAATCAGCTAAAAAAACTTTAGCACCATGTTTAATATGTGTTAATATGTTGTCTCCTTGAGTTCCTTTGAACCAAAATTCAAGTTTTAAAGAATAATTTGGAGAGACATTTTGATAATTTTAGGGTTTTGGTTGAAACCAATTGCACGAAGATGTAAATATTGCTCCATAGACAAGAATCAGCTAAAAAAAACTTTAGCACCATGTTTAATATGTGTTAATATGTCGTCTCCTTGGGTTCCTTTGAACCAAAATTCAAGTTTTAAAGAATAATTTGGAGACACATCTTGATAATTTTAGGGTTTTGCTTGAAATGGCAGTGAGAACTCATGCTCACATTCTAGAAGTTGCGGATTCAATTCACAAGATAATCCTCCCCATATGATTGGCAGTGGATGTGCATACATATCAACTGTCCCGAGTGTCTAGTGGGAGGCTGGTAACATTGTGAATGCCCTCCTTACCAACGTTGTATCGGCCAAAACGGATACTTTTTTGGCCGTTCGGGGACTATCGGAACTGACCAAATCAAACCCCCCACCCCTGATCGAGTTAGATTACAAAAGTAGTAATCATATCAGACATGAAATGCATGTTACTCCGAATATATGAAGCACGTGTACTCCATTTAGTAAGGAGTACTTGTATTGGGTACTCGTATTCCTGGGTACTTACCGCATATGCGCCCACAAATTTTAATTATTTGTATTTCAATTTTAATTTTGAGTCCTTTCTTGGTACTTCTTGGGTACATTCTAGTGCAAGTCAATGGACATGGCCTTATCTTTTAAATATAACTATGGTACTTTTGTTTAATAAATAAGAAATCAAACCTTCTTCATTTTAAACTTAAACTACAAAGTTTTCAGATTAAAATTCATTTCATGTCTATTACTAGTGTTTGGTTTCTCTATTATATTTATATAGCCCACACCACCATCGAATTAGATTATAGAAGTAGTAAAGTTTAAGAGTGGACAAAATTAACAAACGTTTTCGAGTTGTAAATTCCAACTAATGAGTAAAATGTTAAACAGAAGTTATCCCTGACATTATAAATTAAGACGAGACAAACCAAAACAAAAAGAAGCAAGACCAGAGAATCAGTGTCAAGGATTGTCCAAAAAAAGAAATAGACTTGTGTCAGTGCCAACTGCCAAGGTTCCTGATATCGGATACCAGTCCCACATCGGTTGGGGCTTTGTCGTACGGGGAATCTGATATTGGACGATATATCCAACATATTGGGAGATATGACACAACAGTAGTATAAGATAATAATTTTCTTCCTATATACATTTATGAAAAGAACTAAAAAGTATTAATATAAAACTAACAAGTACCCTTAAATAATTCTAATAATTAAACTAAAAATTATCTTTCAAACTAATAATTAGACAAGTTTTTCTCCGTAAAGTTCATCCAGCATGATAATAAAAGTGTCTCAAGACTCTCAACACGGAATTTAAAACTAAGCTAGTAATATACTATTAGAAGACACCATTCGTCTCCAAAGTTAACTTTATCATATCTCGAAGCAACTTCGATTATGAATACGAAAATGTATCATAAAGTTCAATTTTTTCTTGAAGTAAAACTTTCTAATTTGTAGAGGAAATCAAATTTGAGAAGCAAAGGTTTCTTTTTGTACAACAAAGCAAAATTTCAAACAAATTACATGGAGAAAAAGTTTATAAATGAAAGTAAACAAAAAATTACCAGTATGGCCAAAGGGCTATAGCAGTATATCAGACGGTTTACACCAAATATCGGGCGATATTTTCATGGACCGATTTTTTTGTGTCAGATAGGCAATACCGTATCGTTGTCCCATCGAACACGGCATTTCGGGCGGTATGCCGCACATACCGGATGATATCCTTTAACAATGATCAGTGCTACAGGAATTGAAAATGTATTCAAGACATTATACAACTCAAATCCAACTCTATACATCGCTTCGAATTGGTCAGCTACTATGTCAGTCACTTTTGGGTGGGCTTGGTCCGACTAATGAGGTTGCAGCAAAATGAATATGTAACATAACCACCTCGTAAATTACACAAATTCTTCTTTGGTTAAATTACAAGAAACCCCTATAACATTTTGAATTTTCACCAATTTCCCCCAAACATTACTTTCTTCACATAAAGAATCTTTTCCATCTACTTTCACCGAAATTGTTAGTTCAAGGCAAAACAAAATGACTATAATACCCCTTATTTTGAATATCTTTAAAAAAAAGTATTAAAACTGAAATAAGATTATAACATACATGGTTGTCTCCATGCAGGGTACTAGCAGTATGATAGTACAATCTCATGCTAATGGTAAATTTTCTATTTACAGAACAAACCTAGCAATATGTCATTATCTTGTTTCACCTTCGGGTTTGGATGATTGCTGGAGTATTGAGGGCTTATTTGATCTGCTTACCAGATGTGTTATTTTTATCTTATCACTGATGCACTATCGCATTTATCATGCCCCCCCTCCCTGTCCACCCCAAAAAATGAACTCTTCATCCCCACCTTCCTCTAATAAGCAAAGATGGATCAAAATTTTCAAATGTAGGAATCTGATAACTCATACTGGCACCTGCAAGTGTATCCCATCAAACAGTAACTTTTTCCAACTAATTGGAGGCCCATCATCAATATAAATGAAGGGTTTGTGGTAAATTTATCAATAGATGAAAGTTTTTGGCCTACAGAATAATTTAAATTCTAATATCCAAATATTTAACTGGTCATTTGGAGGCAGGTTCAAGTTGACACTGGTTGGGCTTGAGATCAGCCTTAACGAAAAGTATTCAATCGGATTGCACCATCCCAACCCAAACTGAATTTAAGAACGTCCAGCCCTAACTGAGCCATCTCCCAGATTATGTAGGGTAAGAGGTTGGGGTAAAACCTAACAAAATTAAAGCCTTAGATTTGGCAAGCATGACTTCAAGTCGCAGTCTCTCTTCAAACAAGAGTTCCAACCATTTCCTGAAGAATAACAAAAGATATCAACCTTTATATAGTAAAGTTGTACTAGATGAGACTTTAGTCACCAAGTGATTTAATAACTAAACAAAATCGGGCAATTTTAAAGATAGTAAGTGGAGTATTTGGAGACAATCTCTTTACATTTTTACTTAAAAAGTATATTTTAACCCTTGAAATGTGGCCATAAAGCTAACAGTTGCTTATACCAACTCCTCCTAAATCAGATGTACCCTCAGGAGAAAAAAGTTATAAATGTAAAACATATTCTAGAAAGTAAATCAAAATGATCGGAGCTAACGGATAATCGGATATATCGTCAACCAAACAACGTTAGATCAATAATCCAGATTTCACTGGAGGAAATTTGATCTGGATTTCATCAATCAAAATGATAAATCCAGATCAAGCAAAGCACTCAACACAAGTAGTCATGTATTCATTGATTCCTGATTGCGAACAGAAAGCTATTTTAAGAATTCAACATATATTCAATATTTGCTGATAAATACTAATTAGACTACGAAAATACAGAGAGGCTACTTTGTGAATTAGAGAAAATAACCCCTTTATTTGGTAAAAGTTAGCAAATGATATTTATTTGACGAAATCACCTTAGATCTAGAAAATACCCATGATACTGATAACCTTACCTACAGAACTTTTCCTAAGGGATGGGAAGAGAGGCGAGGAGGCAGGACGATGAATCGCTACTGATCTAAGAGGAACTCTAAATTGATGTGGCCGAGGAGAGAGCATTCTGTATTAAGGAGAAAGGAAAATACTGGCAAAAAAGAAATGTCTGTAGCTGCATGCAGCGCTGCAAGGCGACAAAAATATATTGCCACGAAGCGCATGCACATAGAAGATGCCAATATCGAACCTTACCAACACGTCGAAAATTGTCAGAGGGGCGTTATTACCAATGAAAATAAAAGTTACCTTAACTGAACACCTATTCAAAATCGATGAGAGGATTAGGAGTAGATATATCCACAAATGGTGAGAAGATGTCACAAACAAAAAGATGGGCTACATGGCTGATCTGAACTGTCAATCATGAAATTATTTTGCATGACCCATGTATACCAAAAATCATATGGTTTAAAAAAAATTCCTATGCATCAAATGAGTAAGATATAAAACGCTTTACAAAAAAACGTAAAGGTAAAATTATCCCAATCAAATTAAAATTTAGCCAACATGCACATTATGATTTATACAGCAAGTTTAATTTTATAATTCTATGCCGGAGAGATGTTATGGAAGTCATTTACTTATTAAGAAGATTAATAAGAAAGATTTAGAGAGAAAAATAAGAGATTTACATATGGTTTTTATTAACTTAGAGAAAGCTTATGATTGAGTTTCTAGAGAAATAATATGATGGGCTTTGGAGAAGAAACAAGTTTCTAGTATTTATATTTAGATAAGGATATATATGATACAATTATGATGATTGTTCGAACTGCTGTAGGAGATAGTAAACCATTTATTATTACCATTAGGTTACATCAAGGATCAATAGTTAAGTCTTTACCTTTTTACGGTAGTTATGTATGGAAGTAGTAGGCATACCCCAGAAGGAGGTTCCATGGTGTTTGATGCTTGTTGATGATACTGTGTTTTGGTTGATGAGGGTAGAGAACAGTTATATGCTAAAATAGAAGTATGGAAATAAACTTTGAAATCTAAGAGATTTAAAATTAGTAGAAAGACGACGGAGTATATGAAATGTAACTTCACCTAAAGGTCAAAGAAAAATGAGGGATAGTCCATATAGATGAACAAGTAATACCTAAGAGTGATTTTTCGGTATTTAGGATCAATCTACTTTGTGATGGCAAGATACATCTGAAGTTGGAAGAAAAATTCTAAGACTGTAATAAGACCGGCCATGATTTAGGGATTACAGTGTAGGCAATTAAGAAACACTTTCAGAAAATTAGTATAACCGAAATGAGACACTAAGATAGATGAGTTACTATACATTAAAGGAAAGAATAGTAAATGAGTATATCCATGGAAAGTTAGAGGTTGAGCCAATTGAGAATAAGAAGAGAGAAAATTATCTTAGGTGATTTGGACATACACAACGTATACCAATAGATATTCATGTAATGAGAAGCGATAATATAGCAGTTAATGAAGCTATTCGGACTAGAGGTAGGCTTCGATGAACATGGATTGAAGTTTTATAAATAAGGATGATTTTTGTTACCATTACAGAAGACATGGCCTTTAACAGAGTTGAATGGAATAGGAGGATTCAAACAATTGACCTCAAAATTTTGGGATAAGGACTTTGTTATTGTAGATCAAGTTTAATAGGTTTGGATCATTGAAACAATTAACTATTTCTTTGAAATGTAAGTTTGTAAGATCCCACTTTATCATTTTCTCGCTGGATCACTTCCATATATATATGGTTAGTCCAAAGAAGCCATTGGTTGAAGGAAGCACGGTTACCTATTTTTCAGGGTAAGATGGGGCACCTCCAGATTACCATATACATCGCAGTATCGACTATACCCAAAATGAAATTGCCGAAAGAAACCGATTCAAAAATCACTGAAACCCCTCAAAATTACCAATTATATATATATATATATATATATATATATATATATATATATATATATATATATATATGGTTATTGAAACGCTTGTTAGAAAGCAATAGCTATTCATAATGAATGAAAAACTTACCAAGGATCTATGCTTGCTTCAAGGTGGGGAGGAAATTCACTCCGACCAAGGTAAGAACTGATATGAAACAAGTGAAGCAACTTATGTTTAACACTTAAAACCAAACACAATGTGAAAACACATATTAGTCGTTAAGACAATCTTATAACCAGGTATAGTATAACAAATAAAAAAATATAACTAAACTTTACAAAGGGGTAGCTTGAAATTGACATTTCTAAAGTGAGCCAAGTCTTCACAATGGTATGAAAACTAGTATAGATAAATGGAGTAAATTTGAGTCAATGAAACCTATTCTACCAAATAAATCAAAGCATCTCTGTTTATGTGCATTAAAAGAGCAGGAAATATGACCATATATGAGTGCTATGCATTTTGTAGTTAAGATTTAAGAGCTGCCTACTAATCATTTAAGTAGCCAAAGAAACCTTTTTTGTTAAGCTGACAATTAGTTAAAACGTATGAGCTACCATTCATTTCAGTTATCCAAAGAAAACCATGCCTACTGTAGATTAATCTTTTGTTGAGCAAACAAGTAAGCAATTTGAACAAGAATAAGTGAATGTTATTATCCATAGAGAGGCAACCTATGGTGGCATTTTTTCCGTTCACTAGAATGCCTA
Source organism: Iris pallida (assembly GCA_029216955.1). NCBI lineage: Eukaryota > Viridiplantae > Streptophyta > Magnoliopsida > Asparagales > Iridaceae > Iris > Iris pallida. The sequence goes on along the minus strand of JANAVB010004599.1, from coordinate 9,290,355 downwards.
AGCACTAAATGAAACTAAATCATAACAGAAATTAGAAGACAGAAACAACACAAAAGCGCATAAATGTATGTCTTGGTCTGTTTGGGGGGGGGGGGGGGCAAAATATATATATATATATGGAAAATTCCTCAATACATCCCATATAAAAATTTGTATCGATACATCCCAAATCTGTATCATTGGATGTTGATCCAATGGTTCAGATTAAAGCCGAAATCAAAGTAACAGGTAAAGTCAAAGTCAAAGTAAATACCTTTCACAATTTCCAATGCAATTGTTTGAGATGTATTGATACATCCCATGTATTGTAGAAGGACCATATATATATATATATATATATATATATATATATATATATATATATATATAGTAGAATATGTAGCCAAATTTTCCATCGTCCACAATAGATAAGATTATCTGAAGTTTTTTCTCCAATGATAAACAAAAAGGGGAATCCCAGTGCTAGTATGCTCCCACTAATGCATAGTCTGGGAAAGAACCTTACCCCGGATATATCGAGAGGTAGTTTCCATGAATCATATCCACATCATCCAGGATGCATGTGCCAAGCCTTACCATTGCGCCAAGGATGCACTCAACTATTAACAAGAAAATAGCCAAAAGTTAACGAGTCATATAAGTAGTCTTCTTAAATAGGTTTAAATTAATCATCTAAACAGATACATCTCATCCAACTAATCAAATAGTTTTCATCCAAATTATCTCCCTTCCTTAAATGGTTAATCAAATCTGGCAAAATTTAACTATCATTTTAATAATACCTTTTGAATTTAACAAACTCATGTAATCAAATTGCACGTGATTTTTATATTATTCCCAACTCTAGTACTGGTGTTGTGTCCTTGCTAAAAGAAATAGAAATATCATATTTTTCACATACAGCACATCAACTATTGTAGTGTACAATGTTAATCACATTCATCGAGTGAAGGTGATAGCCAATGTCCACACTCAGTCGTGGTAGAAATAAGTACGTTACTGGAGCAATAAGACCTCGTGCAACTGTTTCTGCATGCAAATAGTCACCATGCAGTGTTGAACGCAACTATTGGTGTTTGTTAGACAGTTTCACAATTTATCTTTTGTTTCCAGAAAGGATTATTTTCTTTCATATGGTTATTTTCAAGGTTTCGGGCTTGTTGCCAATAAGCATAGGCCTTAGTTTCGGATTGTAATAATCTCTTTTATTACTAATAAATAACTTGAATTTTTTCAAACCCTGGTGGTGTCCAGTATCGCTCATGAAATCGAACATTTTTCGTGGAGTTGGGCACCGCTAGTGTATTTAAGCAACTACCCTACTATCATCGCTTCGGCAAAGACATTTATCCCTTGCAAATTATGCCATGTTAGGTGCTATTAGTGTAACAAGAGCAGATGGCTCATGACGCAACTGTAGACACGGGACCAAATTCAAATGGTCAAATCAGGAGATGACGGCCATCAATACCTCTCTAATGCCTGGGCAGAGGGGTTGGCAGCGTTGGCCTGGTTTCTGAAGACAAGGGAAGGGCACGGTCAAGGACTCAAGATAGCCCGGTGCAACAACCACAAGGACCGAAGATCAATCAGCAAAACATCCGCCAATCACCCCGACAAGAGCCGACTCTGTCTAATAGAGAATATGATGAATGCGATGATTTGTGATATCATGGTGGCAATTTCAAGATGAAGATGGATTTGCCTTCATTCAACGGACAACTCTGACTTGGAAAGTTCTTCGATTGGATCAGGACATGAAGGTGGTAGGATTCTTCAAGTACATGGCCAAAAGCAAGTCAATTTGTTGCCTATCAGCTGAAAGGAGAAACATTTGTTGGACAACATCCAAATAGTCCATTGATGCTACTGAAAATTTTTGTATAGCAAATCATGATCACCACCTAACTAAACCTCTGAGTTATATATAAGGAAGTGGAAACTAGAAGTATATCATTAATAAGTTACAAAATACAAATCCGAGAAGAAAGTGGAAACCGCATATGGACCTTGTGACCCCAAATTTAGCGGGTTAACTACCCAGATAGCAAAAGTGTCAGACCAGATAATCCGGATCTTACAAGAGGAAGCTCAAGAAAGATACCAATCAAATGGTAACATAAAAGATAATAAAATCAATCAATTGTCAAAATGAAGCATACAAAAGTAGGTTAGATTTAGTGCAAATTCTCATACACACACAAACAGTTCTTAAGCAAACCGTATCGTACTAGTTAAGTCTACCCCCCCCCCCCCCCCCAGAGTGCGTATCGGTTACTGCAGTACAATACTACAATCTCATGTTGATAGGCAAAAATCTGTCTATAGTAGTATAAATCTAGTGACTTTGTCATTATCTCGTTTCAGCTTGAGGGGCATTTGGATGTTTGTTGTAGTATGAGGGTTTATTTCATCTGCTCACTGCATATGTGTACTTATCACTATGATATTTATCACGTCCCCCAAAAACTAAAGTATTGATCTCCAACTACCTCTAAGCATAGTAGTTAGTGTAACTGAATCCAAGCTTTCATAAGGTAGGAATCTGATAACTCATAATGAGGTCAGACACCAACTTCTTTACTTGCATCCCATTAAACAGTAACTTCATCGTCATCATCCAAGCCTTCTCCCATCAAAAATGGGTCAGCTATGAAGCATAAGAAATCTCCATAAGGAATTGATTGTTTTTATGACCGGCTGTCAACCAAATGTAAACCCTCTATCTTGGTGCCAAGTTAGTCATGGACATGAGAGGGACCAGGTCATGTCACAAAACCTAGACGGCTAGTTGACAGGTAGATTGGCCTGCCATTTTAGCTATGCAGTTTAAGCATGCTACCAGGAGCTACCTCCAAGTTCCCCTAGACTGTAAAAGGGTCTAGATGAAGAGGTAACAAGATGTACAATTTGCTATACGGAATTGCATTCATCTTTGTGACACATAAAGACAGTGAAAAGGAATGACATCCCACAACCCAGCAGATACTAATTTCCTCCAACTAATTGGAGGCCCTCAATAAATATATCTCAGGGTAAACGGATTTTCTGAATAGATAAATGTTTTGACCTGTAGAATAGTTTAAATTCTAATATCTAATATTTAATACTCGTTAGAAGCAGGTTCAGGCTAGGACTGGTTGGGCTTGAGATCAGCCTTAACCGAACACTACTCATTTGGATGCAATTTTTCCAGCCCAACCTTAACTGAATTTAAGAAGGTCCAGCCCCAAGTCCCAACTGAACCACTAACCAGATTATGTAGGTAAGGTTGCAGTAAAACCTGACAAAATTTGCGGCAACCATGATTTCAAGTCATAATCTTCCTTCAACAAGAGTTACCAACCTCTTCTCCAAAGAGTAAGAAGAGAAACACAAGAGCATCAACCTATCTATGGTAATTGTAGAAGTTGTACTAGATGATTGTTAAGGAAATAATACAATCTCACTTTATTCACCAAGTGACTTAATGACTAAACAAGATTATGGAAACTTAAAGTAGTAACTGGAATATTGAGAGACAAATCCCTTTACATTTTGACATATAGAATCTTTTAGCCGTCGAATGTGGACCATACAAGTAACAGGTGCTTATACCAATACCTCTTGACCTATGTTGTCACAGGTGCTTATACCAATACCTCTTGACCTATGTTGTCACAGGCGACGCCTAGGCAGCTTAGACGTGGAGGTAAGAAAACTACCGCCTCGACCTGGGTAATTTTCCTATGGATGTGGTGATGGTCGCCTAGGCACGCCTAGGCGGTCATCTAGGGCGCATAGGTAGTCGCCTAGGGTCAAGTATATATATGCAACTAGGAAAATTATATATGTGCAGCAATGAAATACCCAAGTTCTTGGGCGACGGCTAGGCACGCCTAGGCGAGGCGGGAGGCATGTCGCCTCGCCTAGCGCCCAGAACAACATAGTGCCTAACTCATTTGTACCCTAAGTAAAAAAGAAATTTTAAATGCTAAACATATTGAGAAAGTAAATAATCCAAATGGTCAGAGCTAACAAAGATTTCATCAACCAAAAAAACTTAGATCAATATTTCAAAATAATATTTTACAACAGAAAAAAGAAAAGCACTAACCATAAGTAGTCATGTGTTCTTTGTTTCATGAATGCAAAATGAAGGCTATTTAACAATTTAACATATATTCATTATTTGTTGATACATAATAATTTGAGTACAAAAACACAGAATTTTTTCTGAATTAAAAGAACTTTTATTTAGTAACAATTAGCAAATGATTTGATGAAATATCACCTTTTATCTTGAAAATATGTATGATCCTCATAACCTCACCTACATAACTTCTGCTAAGGGAGGTGCAGAGAAGGAAGGGAACAGGGACGATGGAATGGTGTTGCACAAAGAGGAGCTTTAAATTGATGTGATAGAGGAGTGACTGTTATGTATTGAGGAGAAAGGAAAAGATATTATTGGACGAAAGAGAAAACTATGTATACAACGACGCAAGGGGACACAAATGTTCTGACACGAAGAGCATGCATATAGAAGCTGCCAACGTTGAACATAACTGTAAGATGGAATAATTGGATAGCTTTATTGATATGAGGGATAACATATATATATTCTCTACCCGATACCCTCCCTCAAGTTGGAACATAGATGTCAATCATGCCCAGCTTGTTACATAGAAGATAAACTCGAAAACCCAAAAGAGACTTTGTAAATATATCAGCTATCTGATCTCCAGTTCTCACATGGCGAAATGTGATCATCCCCTTCTGATATTCATCACAGACAACGTAGATATCAAACTCAATGTGTTTCGTCCGTTCATGGAATATAGGATTAGTAGCAATATGGATAGCAGATAGATTATCACACCAAATATCTGCTGCTTTCAATCATGCTTCTTCTCCCAGCTCATCTAGAAGATGTTGCGAGTATAGCACTTCTGTGGTGCCATGAGCAATGGCTCGATATTTCGCTTCCGAACTTGATCATGAGACCACACTCTGCTGCTTGCTCTTCCACGATATCAAATTTCCACTAATGAGTAATGAATACTGAGTATCCGGATGTAGATCGTCTATCAGTAAGACTTGCACCCCAGTCCGCATCGGTAAAACACTCGAGATGAGTATGCCCCTGATTCTCCATCAGAATTCATTTCCTCAGATTCTGGGCTAAATAGTGCAGGATTCTGAGAACTATCTGCCAATGTGGAACTCGTGGAGAAGTCATAAATCTACTTGCTACACTTACGGGAAAAAAAATTGTCTGGACAAGTCATGACTGCCAAGTAGTTGAGTATTTCAACCATTCGACGATACTGATCCGGATTAGTCATCAGTATCCCCTCATCAGGGGGTAACTATACCCCTGGATCTAAGGGTCAAGCACATATTTCCGCTGAGACATTACAATGTCTCACTTTCCCCTTGCGGCTTCAACGTCTAAGAAGTACTTCAACGATCTCACATCCTTGGACTGAAATTAGTCACCCAGAAACTTCTTCAGCCCTGCAATACCCTGAGTGTCGTCTCCTGTAATCACAATGTCATCAACAAAGACACCCAGTAGTATTCTTCTAGCTGACGTATGTCAGTAAAATACCGAATGATTCTTCTTCGAATGACACATGCCAAACTGGATAACATGTGTAAATCGACCAAACCAAGCACGAAGTGATTGTTTGAGACGTAAGGAAAAAAAATTAGAGGTATGGCTCTGATACCATGTAAGATGGAATAATTGGATAGCTTTATTGATACGAGAGGATACATATAAATAGTAGAGGAATAGCCTTCTTACTATTCTCTACCCGATATGGAACTAAATAATAATACTCATCTGTAACCAATGCACAGAAAATTGTGAGAGGATGTTATATCCAATGAAAAGAAAGCTATACTGAATACCCATTACAAATTGATGAGAGGGTTAGGAGTAGAGTTATTCAGAAATTGGCAATGAAATGGTTGGTGTGGGAAAAAAGAGTAGAAGAGTAGTGGGGTAGTTATCTAGTGAGAAGACCTAACAAACAAAAACATGGGCTCATCACATGGAAGATCTGAAATGTTATCAAGAAACTATATTGCAAGAACTATGTACACCAAAACTTGTGTGGTTTACAATTTTTTCCTGCGCATCAACTGATTCAGATATTAAACGACTTACAATACAACTAAATTTTAACCCACATGCATATTATGATTTATAGATCAATTATAATGAACACTAACTATTTCTTTGCAATTTAAGTTTGGTGAGACCTCACCACTTTCATATATATATATATATATATATATATATATATATATATATATATATATATATATATATATATTCACACACACAAGCACTTTCACAGGGCCTAAACATCGTAAGCATAGCGTAGGGGAGAAGGGGATTGATTGGAGGATGTGGGGAACATAGAGGAAGACATCGCAAAGCAGGAGGCGTTACCACTGCACCCGGGTGGTATACGTAGTGTTATTTCAGGGGAACTGTCCCTTAGAAGCCAGAAACCCCTAGAAGGTCAACGAATTTCAGTAACAACTAACAATCTCGATTCGACGGTTCTTACTTGGAAGCTTGTTGGGAGCTCGCTTCCCCGATGGCGGGAGCTCGCTTCTCCGGCGACGGGAGCGCGTTTCTCCGACGACATGAGCGCTCCCCATAATATAACCATAATTTTAAAAGAGGACATAAATTTTGGAAAAAAGTTAGAAGATTTTTAATACACGTTTATCGAAGTACCAAGAAACTAAATATTATTTACCTTGACATCATAAAAAATCAACATGCAAATGATCTCTCTGTAACTTTGAACTGAACTTTATAAATTCTAATAAATATTAAGATATTTATAAGTTTTGATAACAATAATTAATAAACATAAAATTGTTATTAGCACACGCTCCCAACTTTAGACTCTTCTAAGTAGTCGCGTTCCCCCGCTTCGCTCCGCTTTCGTCCCCGCTTTCGCTTCTGACTTCTAGAACTATCCTCTTCTCAATGTCAATAGCCTGGAATGTGCGTGGGACTTGCCTTATAGCCCGGTGGAAGGAGATTAGAGAGATGTATGCGAGAGAGAAGTGCTATATTACTGCATTACTGGAGACGAAGATTAGGGTGCCTGGGATCCTAGATAGACGTACTCCACCTCATTGGAGGCATGTGCACAAATCTTGGTAGTATGGCAAGGATTTGGAGCATGTAGGATGGTACGGTTTGGAATGGCCAGGTTATATCTATTTCTGATCAATTGATATTCATTAATTTCCACAATAAGGGCGGGCTCATGTTCGTTCTTGGTGTGGTTTATGGACACAATGATAGTCGGGAGAGGAACAAGCTCTAGGAGGACCTTATTTCTTTGAGTGACTGTCCAGACAATCTCAACTTACCACTGTTGTGCTTGGGGGGACTTTAATGCTCTTCTTTACAACAATGAGACAGTGGGTGGCCGTCGTATTTCTGACACTATTCTTCAGGACTTTCAGAACTTTCTAAGATCGGGATTGTAGCATATTGCTCGATCTGGCCATATTTGGACCTGGAATAATAGGTGCAATGAGAAGAAGGGTGGCCTGTCAACTTGACAGGGCTGTAGGAAATAGTAGGTGGCTGGCCTCTTTGTCGACGGTTGTTGCTGAGGGTCTGGTAGCAGGTACTAGTGATCACTGTCTCATTCGGATCAATCTTCTACAACCAGAAAGGCGCAAAGCTCGTCCTTTCAAATACAACAAGTGGCCTCTAGTTGCTTGTTATCAAGAGGCGGTGGCCCTAGGCTTGCTAGTCGGACTTACGGGAACAGGCAGTACAGACTGGTTCAAACTTTGAAGAGAGTTAAAGAAGAGCTAAAGATTTGGAGCAAATCCACCCTTTACCCATTCCTGGTGCAAAAGGAGAAAGAACTTCAGGAGTTGCAACACTCACATTCTAAATGAAGTTATTGCAAGACGCGAGCGATTGCTAGTTCGGGAGGTAGGAACTCTTCGTCTGCAGGAGAAAATCCAACTAGCACAGCGAACTAAGTGTGATTGGCTGAAGGATGGAGACAGATGTACCAAGTTTTTTTACGATGTGGTCCGCACGTGGAGCATCGTAATTGTATTCATCGTCTTATTGCTGAGAACGACTCGAAAGTGCGAACAGAGCAAGCTCTTCAGGATGAAACAGTCAGGTTCTATTCTGCTATCTACAATCAATTTGATTATACTAATGTGTTTCCTGAATTGACATGTAAGAAGTTGGTCACTACAAGATCAAATAATATTCTTTTAGCTCCTGTGACAGAGAAAGAAGTGGAGGATATCATTAGGGATGTTGATCCCAACAAAGCTCCCGGTCCTGATGGGTTTAGTAACAAGTTCTTCAAAACCCATTGGGCTGATGTCAAGACTCAGGTGGTTGACGTAATTCAAGATTTTTTTTTCCTCATTGTAGACTCCTGCGGGAGATCAACCATACTTTCCTGACTCTGGTGCCGAAGAAGGAGGGGACGACTAATCTTGTTGACTTTCATCCTATCGCTTGATGTAATTACATATACAAACTTATTACGCATCTCATATGTAATCGCATGAAGGATATTATGTCGAGACTGATTCTCCGAACTAGACTGCATTTATTCGCAGTAGGAGTATTGTGGATCATTGTTTACTGGCACATAAGATGGTACAAGGCTTCAATAAGGCGGGGGGAGAGAAGGCTTGTATCAAATTAGACCTAGAAGGCTTATGATATGGTCAACAGGGACTTCGTCTGCCACATTCTTTTGGACATGGGGTTCAGTCCTACTTGGGTGGATCGTATCCAAGAGTGTACTACCACTGCCACTTTTTCGGTCCTAATTCGGAGACAACCGTATGGATTCTTTGATAGTAATCGGGGGCTTCGGTAAGGGGATCCCATGTCCTCTTATTTGTTCACCATTGTTATGAAGTACCTCACATGTCTCATGGATGTTACGAGTTACCGTCGGGAGTTCACTCCTTTGTTCAAGCAGATGACCCCTCACATAACTCATTTGATTTATGTTGAAGATTTACTCTTGTTCATGAAGCCTTCCAGGGCTGGGTTGAGAGTGGTCTATGATAATGTCTTCCTTTGAGCGGTTGTCGAGCTTGAGTCTCAATAAAAGGAAGAGTAAGGTTTTCTTCTATTGGCTATATCAGGCTAAGGAGGAGACGGCGGCTATTTGGGGATTAACAAAAGTGTTCCTGTTAAACATCTTGGTGTCCCTCTCTCCTATAATTATTATGTCAACCTAGAGTGCCAAAGCTTGGTGGAATTTACCTATCGGCAGGTTGAAGGATACCAGGCGCAATGTCTCTCTTTCGGAGGCAGGATTGAACTGCTTCGATCTGTGATTACTGCTGTAGTGATGTACTGGTTGCAATCAATCCTTTTACTAGTTGCTACCATCCGGAAGATCGAGCAGATATGCTCCGATTTCATATGGCGGAAAGGTATGCATGCGATATATTGGGAGACACCCTGTCGGCCCAGGGAGGAAGGTGGAGTGGGACTCATACCTCTTCTGACATTGAGGAAGGTTGCTAGTATGAGGCTGGCTTGGAAACTCATTCAGGGAGACATTGTGGGTGACCTGGATAAAGAATCGATATCTTCGTCAGGAATCATTCTGGGAGTATCGAAGCAATAACAATGAGTCGGTTGTCCTCAAACACATTCTTCGTCAGCGGAGTGGCCTGAAACAGTATATTACTCGAGTTATTGGTGATAGAAAGGAGATGAGTCTTTGGGGTGATCCTTGGTTGGATCATCGGAGCATCCCGGATTGGCTGGATATCCAGGGTAGGGACTCCTATTCCTTGGCGGGGCCAGGTCAGCCGCATCATCAGGATGGACGCGTGGCAGTTGGAGAACTTACATATTCCGGTAGATCTTGCAAATCGCATCCGTCACATCCCAATTTCTGGGGATGAAGATCGAGATGTCTGGAGATGGGATGGCAGCCAAACGGGAGGATTTGTTTTCAAGCTCGTTTATGATCAGACTCGGGGGCATTTTGCCACTTGGGAGCATGCTGATATCGTATGGCAGAAAGGTATTGCGAGAAAGTTTCAATATTGCATGTACAAGCTCATGTTGGTAAACTACTAACCAGGAACCGTTTTCATCGATTCGGGATTCTTCCTCCCCGACCTTAGTTGTGTTCTATGCAGCCAACGGCCGGAGTCCATAAAACATATGTTCTTTGAATACACTTACTCCTGAAAAGTTTGGCAGGCACAAAGAAGGGTTCTGAAGCTGAGGAATAGGGGCTCTCAACAACTCACAGATATCACGAAAAATATCATAGGGACTCGACAACGAAAATTACTTTGGTTCAAGGAGGCTTGTACCCGTCTGACTTCTGCAGTGTGGCATATCTGGAAGGAAAGGAACAACATGATCTTTGTCCGGCTTAGTAACTCTCCTACTGGAGTTCTTCATAACATTGAGTTTAATGTAAAAGGGTTGATTCCAAATTTGACTCCCACATAAAGGGGTGTCGAGTTGTAACGAGCATTTTATCAATACAATTACCAATTACCTTCTTCCAATATATATATATATATATATATATATATATATATATATATATATATATATATATGGTCTTATATTGAACATTTATTTTGAATATTAAATAGTTAAGTGAAAATGCTAGTAAGAAAGAAACAGCTACTAATCATGAATGAAAATCATACAGAGGATCTATGCTTGTTTCAAGGTGACAACAAAGTTCAATTCCACAAAGATAAAAACTAACATGAAACAAGTGAAGCAACTTATGTTAAACAATTAAAAACGAATGCAATGCAAAAACATGAGTCATTAAGACTATTTTATAACCAGGTAAACATTATAGCAGATAAAAGTTAAAACATAAAACTAAAATCTACAAATAGTTTGTCAGAACTACACTTCAAGAAAAGTTCTATTTAACCAACTCGTCAAAGTACTCATTCCAAGATAAAGTGAGAATTACAATGGTAAAATTGCTGGTAATAAAACCAGGATCATCTACCTGTTGTTCTTCCTATTCTGGCTATTGTTATTGAACATGGCGAAGAAAAATGGGGCTGTGTCCCAGTGCCAAACAACGCCAGCTTCAGTATCTGTACCAAACTGAACCCGCCTTCTATCAGCCAGACAGAAAACCCCCGTATTTATCGGCTCCAATGGATACAAGTTTTCACACTCCGCATAGTAAATGCAATCTGAACCAAAGTCCACTTCGATCTCGCCTGATGCAACCACTGTCCACAATACTGGCCCCATAAACACCACTCGTTTACCCAAGCTCTCTAAGCGCATGCACCACCCTCCATTAGAACCCAATTGAAACCTGAAATCCTTAAGTATCATACTGCACAAGCATTCCTCTGTACGCAGACCTTCCTGCATCTCCTGATATTAGTGTGTATCTTTTGTTTTTTTTTTTTTTTTTTTGTGAAAAGGTTTGGACTCTTGTTTAAAGGTAGGTTATGAGTTGAACTCATGGTCGCCAAATATAGGATTTCAATTTTTGTCAGGTTTTACACAACCTTACCCTACCTAATCTGGTAGATGACTCAATTTTTTTATTTTCATTTATATTGATAAAGAGCCTCCAAATAGTTTGGTGAAAATTAGTTTTTATGGGACGCACAAGTATCGGAGTCGGTGTCCAACAGCAGTACAAGTTATTAGATTATCCTAACTTTTTGAGAAGTAGATTCAATAGCTATGCTTCATGGAAGATGAGGATGAAGAGTTTGCTTTGGAGGACAGATAAAATATACCCTCATTCTCCAACAAAATCTAAATGTTCTTCAAGAGAAAACAAGACAATGACAATTCACTAAACTTATACTTCTATAAAAAGAGTTTTGCCTATCATATTGAGATTGTAGTATTGATTGCTAGTACCCAATGTTGCACGAATACAAGAATGGAGGCTTTAACAACAGTGTGACCATGTGCATTTATGTATCCAACATTGATACAATACCAATCTTACTAGTCCGACCTGCTACATTCTACACGTGTGATTGTGCACTATGTTATATGAGTATTGTGATTATTTCTTTTACTTTGTAAACATTTCACCAACATTTCAAATATGAGCAATCGCTTATTAATTTAGTAGTAGTGTTTCTTCTTTACTTGTCCATAATATGTGTCATTTTCCCATGTAACTAACAGACTTTGTTCATTTGTTTCCCACTTTACAACTTGAATGTACTTCAACATTAACTCTACTTTACATGGGACAATGTGATCCATGCGAAGGGGAAGAAGAACAAATGTAAGCGGAATTTGGTAAAATAGTAAGGAGGCAGTGGAATGATTACAATGGCCCCTCAAGGTTCCTATTTATAGCCTCATGGAGGTTTTACAAGATAGGAACAACAAACCAGAAGAAAAAGAAAAAAACAACCAAATCTGCAAGATGTATGTGAAAACGAATATTACAACCACCAACTCTCAGCAGGATCTCCCACAATCTTGTTGGATAAACTAAATTTGAACAGTTTTTATCTACTACGATTTGGTTATTATAACCAAATATGGTGCCAACTAAAAGAATCTTAATCAAAAGATCCTCCCGGATCATTGTTCCCCCCTCTGAAAGGAGCCAGCTCCTGCTGGGTCTAGAACTGGAGATAGGCAAACTCAACTTGTCAAGGAGTAGAATCATCTCATCCTCTTGCGCCATGCAAGACAATATTAGTACACATTTATCTCTGAGGTTTGGGACCATCGGGCGAATCATCACCAAGGAAAACTTTCGGCAAGCATTTACGAGACGCTTAGCTTGGCAAACCGTCACTAAATCGGTCTGTTGGTTAGTTCTCTCTTGGGTGATCATGAATTTTCTTTTGTCCTTGGTAAGCTCATACTCCTGAGCTCGTCGAAGATAGTAGGCATCCCGGCCGCATAGGAAAGAACTGCCCAAGATTACTTGGCATATCTCTAGTGGAACCACCTCGCAAATCACTTGGTCAATATAGGGTTTCATAATTGCGAAGAAAAGTTTACACTGACGATTCACCATTTGTCCAATGTCTTCTTTTATCCACCCTGGTGGATATGGATGCGGATGAGGCATCGTTGTCAAGCTAGGCCTTTGAACAAGACCGGCAAAGATAAGGTTTTTCTGGCTACATGTGTCGATAATGGCACCAATGACCCCGTTATTCACCTGAATATTGAAGGTAAAGAGCTTTTCTGCATCTTCTTGCTCAGTTGATAGGCTCGGGTCTAGCACCTTCGACATTGCAATTAGCACTAGACTCAGGTCTACACTACAAATCGAATTGAGTCGTTCAGATTCTTCCCTCGTCACGATTGTTGCCACGTGCTTCATGTTTTTCTTCTCCCTCGGTCTTTTCGACAGTAGTTTCGGTTAGAGCTTCTAGCATTACGTCTTCGAATGACCTTTAATCTTGCAGTGCTTACAATATAGGTTCATCGTCTTCCTTGTCGTACTTTTGGTGCAACTTGGAAGATCCTTTCTTGGCCCGCTCGAAAGCCTTTGAGTCGTCAAGTTTATTTTTCTTCTCGATCGTCATTGTGGTGAAGCTGGCGCTGGAGATATCGGTTGTCCGGTACAGTCGTAGTTCGTCCGTCCTGGATTTGTTGAGGAAGTCTAACAACTTTGTGATAATGTCTTCCAAATTAAGGGAGATGCCTAACGTGATTGCTACGCACCGGAACTCCTTCGTGTACTCCTAGATTGATTGGTAGCGTTGGTTCAGGTTGTGCAAGTGTGTCCATCGGTCTTGGGACTATCCCATCGGATAGTATTCCTGGCGAATGAGGCGTTTGATCTCGTACCATATCGTCCTCCAAAGGTTGTCGCACAAGTAGGTGTTCCACCATGCCAAAGCGTGACATGTCTGTTTCGGTCGCACAAATGCAACTTTCTATCCATAAAGAGTATCCATCGTGTTGTCGAAGGAGGGGATGTCCAACTTTGCCTCGACACGAAAAGGTCCCGGCCTCTCACTAGCTATGCTGACGGGTGTGATCGTAGGCTCTAATTTTGCTGACGCTCTAATTTTGCTGACATCTCCCATGTAAAATTCTTTTGTACGAGTTGTATGTGTTTTGGAAGGAATAACGTCGTCATATGCAATCGTTAGACTGGCTATTGATGGAGTGCTCAGTCGTTGTTGGTTCTCTCGAGGTTCTCTATCCTGGCCATCATGAGAGCCAGCATCTCCCGCATTTTCTTGACCTCCGATGCCGAATCGCCGAAGGAACTCATCTTCTATTCTCAAGATCATCGATGTCTTGTCAAGACGTTAGGGGGTTCTCCGATCACTTTGTATACGGCCCTCGTATGGACCATACAACGCATATAATCGTGCTCTGATACCAAAACTTGATCCGTACGAAGGAGGAGAAGAAGAAATGTAAGCAAAATTTGGTAGAATCTCTCCTTAAGTAAGGAGGATGGTTTCTATTAATCTTTGGAATGATCACAATATCCCCTCAAGGGTCTTATTTGTAGCATAAGTGAGGCTTTACAAGATAGGAACAACAAATCAAAAAAGAAAATCTGCAAGATGTGCCTAAAAAATCGCATATGTTGCAACCACTAACTCTCAGCATGATCTACCACGATCTTTTGCTAGATAACCAAATTTAAACAGTTTTTTATCTATCATTATTGGTTAGTATAACCAAATGTAGTGTCAATCGAAAGGATGTTAACCAAAAGATCCTCCTTGATGACATATATTATGGACAACTAGAGAAGGAAGACTACTACTAAATTAAAAAGTTATTACTCATATACGATGAAAAGTTTACAAAGTAAAAAACCAATAATCCCAATAATCCTACAACATAGTGCACAATCACAATACTCGCTTATACTGTAGAATGTAGTCGGACGGACTAATAAGATTGGTGGTGTGTCCATGTTGAATACATAAATGCATATGGTGACACCATTGTCAAAGTCCCCATTTTTTGTGTTCATGCAACATAGGGTGTCAGCAGTATAATATAATACTACAATCTCAATATGATAGGCAAAACTTTGTTTATAGAAATATATAAGTTTAGTGAATTGTCACTATGTTGTTTTCTCTTGAAGAACATTTAGATGTTTGTTGGAGAATGAGGGTATATTTTATCTACTTGATATTATATTTGCCCTCCAAAATAAACTCTTCATCTTCATCTCTCACTATGCATAGCAAATGAATTTACTTTTCAAAAGGTTAGGATAATCTGATAACTCATATTGGCCAACACTGACTCCTGTACGTGTGTTCCTAGGAAGAACTAATTTCCACCAAACTATTTGGAGTCTCTTTATCGATATAAATTGAAAAGAAAAAAAATGAGCCATCTACCAGATTAGGTAGGGTAAGGTTGTGTAAAGCCTGACAAAAATTTAAGCCTTAGATTTGGCAACCATGAGTTCAGCTCATAGCCTACCTTCAAACAAGAGTCCCAAACCTTTTTGCAAAAAAATAATAAAAGATGCACACACTAATATCAACCTTCATATGGTAATTACAAAGTTGTGCAGATGATCAATAAGGAAATAATACAAGCTCACTTCAATGAGTCATAAAGTGACTTAATGACTAAATAACATCACGCAAATTTCAACATAGTAACAGGAAGATTAAGAAATAAATCCCTCTACATTTTGACTTACAGGATTTTCTATCCTAGGCATGTGGACCCTGCAACTAACTTGTGCTCATACCATTTCCTCCTAACAAGATGTACCCTAAGGAAAAATATTTTGAATGCTAAAATATTCTAGAAAGTAAATAATCCAAATGGTTGGAGCTAGCGAAGAAAATAAAACTTCAATAGAGGAAAGCAGCACTCGCCACAAATAGTCATGTTATTAAAGTTAGACTAATAATCCAAATCAAACCTCCCGATTGCAAATCAAAAGTTATTTAAGAATTTAATAGAGTAGAAAAACACAATGACTACTTCGTGAGCTAAAAAATAACACCTTTCTCTGGTCAAAATATAAGTAGAGAATGATATGATATGACAAAATCAACTTTGACCTTGAAATATATAGATCATTGATAAACTTACCTACAAAACTTTTCCAAGGGGAGGCGGGAGGACAGGGCAAGATGGAATGGCCATTGAGCAAGGAGGAAGTCTAAATTGATGTTATTGAAGACAGGGTACACTTTATTAAGGAGAAAGGAAAAAAAAGGTTGTTGGGCGAAGAGAAAGTTAGTTGCATGGAGCGGCACAAGGTGGCATAAACGTATTGCCACGATGCATGACATAGAACGTGTCAATTGAATGCAACCAACACGTTGAAATTGTCAGAGAGACTGTAAAAAGAATTATCTCAACTGAATAACGAGTAGAAATCGATGAGAGGATTGGGCTTAAATTTGTTCAGAAAATACTAGCGAGAAGTTAGCTGTGGAAAAGAGTAGTGCCTATGATGTATTTATCCCTATGCTGAACATTTATTTCACATATTAAATAGGTAATGGAAGATGCTTTAGAAATCAACGACTATTAATCATGAATAAAAAAGATACCAAACATATATGCTTGCTTCAAGGTGGACAGAAGATTTGATTTGACCAAGATGAAAATCTAACATGAAACAAGTGAAGAAACTTATATGGAAAAAAAAAAAAGGAAACTTATGTGAAACGATTAAAACCAAAATGTAATGTGAAGACACATATGAGTTCACTAAGGATCTTATTACAAGGTAAATAGTACTAAAAAGTAAAAAAATGAAGAATAACTCTCAAATCCCTATTTTCTAAACTGAACCAAGTATTCACAAGGATTTGAGAAAATAGTCTAGATAAATGAATGATTAGTTTGAGGGTCAACTGGACTTATGCTACCAACAAATCTAAGCATACATGTGTTGTGTGCATTAAAAGAGCAGGAAATAGGACCATATGTGTATGCTATGCATTCTGTAGTTGAGATCTAAGAGCTAAATAAATTTAATGACATTCTTTTATTTACTATGAAGCCCAAAGCACTCAATGAACTAAATCATAACAGAAAGTAGAGGGCAGGACAAACTAGGCCTGACTAAATACACATACAGAAATGCATACATGTCTGACTGTGTGTTTGTCGTGTTTATATGCATGTGTCCTTTGTGTAACTTCATATAAGAAAATATAATAGAATATGTCCGCCAAAATTTCCACCGTTCCAATAGGTAAATTGTGATATTTTTCAATCAATGATTGACAACAAAACTAATAAAAAGTAACAGGTCATGTGTGTGTAATACCCCGCTCCGCACGGTGCATTACGCTGAGACGTTAACTCGGCGAGTCGCGTTGACCGAATGAAATGTATCGATGCGAATCGATACGAGGGTTACGTTGTCCTGAGCAACGCATCGAATATAAGTCGATGCGAAGAGTTGCCTTATCCCAAAAAATGCATCGAGTTGAATCAATGCGAAGCGCCGCATTGCCCCGAAGGATAAGTGCGTTGAGACGGCTCGAAGATTCTAAGAAATCGAATCGACCAAGGCGCAAGTCCG
Organism: Iris pallida; assembly: GCA_029216955.1. Taxonomy (NCBI): domain Eukaryota; kingdom Viridiplantae; phylum Streptophyta; class Magnoliopsida; order Asparagales; family Iridaceae; genus Iris; species Iris pallida. The sequence goes on along the minus strand of JANAVB010004599.1, from coordinate 9,272,842 downwards.
AATCGATACAAGTATTGATTTTAGTTGGTTTCATGTGCAGGCTATACGTTTACGCAGAAATATTAGAGGTCGACATTTTGCCTTATTCAGTAAGGGGTCCGCGAAATCGAATCGTCGCCTTGCGACGGGCTGAGGCGTTGGCACGGTAAGCCAAGTCGGACGTATAATTCAATGAAGTACGAAGTGCTCGAATGGCTAAGTCAGGAGAGTTGGCCGTGCAACGAAGTTAGGAAATCGAGCTGCATCGGCTCGGCGAAACGACAAGGCATATCGACTCAAGGTGGGAGGATTGACTCTTCATTTTACTCCTTCATGCCTAAGTCAAATTGTGTCATTGTATGCTAAGTTGACCTATCGACGCCACGGACGTGGTCCGATCGGAAGATAAATCGTAGTGTGTGTCGAACACTAGTTAGAACAATTGAAATGAAACGTGCATCAAATGCACGAGTCGCTATAGAACATTGGATATCGCAAAGGCGAGCGCCTCGGTGCGCAAGCCGCAGGAACATGGGATAACTGTAATCGGCGAATGCCTTAGTGCACGAACCATTCCGTGCCTTTGCGCACGAGTTAGAAGGCTAGAACACTGAAAGAGAATAGGCGAGCGCCCTAGTGCGCAAACCACGAACATTGAATACTAAGACATAGAACATGGAAATACGGCTTCGATGCGTGCAGCAAGTGCACGACGCGAAGGATAGATGATAAATGTGTCGAAACGTGCCTACGTGCACGAGATCATAAAAGATGACTTCGTTACGAAAGAATACAGTTGTGGCATGAATGTGACAGAACTGCCATATGTGGCATGATGCCTCGAAAGGTGTTCGGGACCTTCGTGTCGTTCGGTTGACGAACATTGAGTTGAGGCATGATGCCATCGAACATTGAAACGAAGTACGAAATGTAAGAACATGAAAAGTTAATGGAAGAAATACGAGAGGATAAAGTCTGAGTCTCGGACTCAAGACTATGTTTGGTTGTTTGATAAAGTCTGAGCCTCGGCTCAAGACTATGTTTGGTCTGAATAATAGGACGTTGCATGGTCGAATGGACTTGAGATAAATGTGATATCTTCCGTGCACGGAATGTTCCCTCCGAACGGGTGCACCGGGGCACCGGGACCGTTCGGCCTAGGAGCGATATAATCTTTGATAGGCGCACATCTGCGAAGTCCGATTAGCACTCGGTCGTAGATGTGAAAAGCCGCAAATGATGGTAGGCACGCGGTAAGTTTCGGTTGTTGGGATAGCCACCCAACCCGTGAAACGTCGGGCTACCCAAACTCGGAAAAGAAAAGAAAGAGAGAAAGAAAAGAAAGAAAAGAAAGAAAGAAAGAAGAGAGAAAGAAAGAAAAGAAAGAAAGAGGAAAAAAGAAAAGATAAAGAAAAGAAACGCCTTTAGTTCATTTTGGCGTGAATACGCCAACGACCATCATATAGTTAAGGAACGATGGGTTTAAAGTGTAGGCACGTATGTGTCCCGCACATAGATCCTACTTAGAGATGCACTTATAACATGACAGGGAAGGAATGGGGCGTATTCACCTTGCGTCGGTACAAGGGCGAGTACGTCCATGCTGGTAAGAAGTCGCGCCACGAATCAAACACGAGATTGCTTGTCTGTTTGCCTATTCAATTTGAATGACATGCTTGCCATGATAACATGCTTTACTGTTTTCAAATATGCCATGAAATTGACCCTAAGGAGAATATAGCAAGATCATAAGCTAAGTTGCATGATTCAACATAAATACTAAATGTCGGTTAGAAAGAAGGTCTTTGCATCAGTACATGCGAGGACGAACGTACTGATCCCCCACCAGCTTTCATGCAGGGTGCAGGGAATGGACGGCTCGCGGCGAAGCTTCGCTTGAACGCGTTGGGGCTTGGAATGCCGAAGCGTATTGAAGCGTGCGATCGCATTGACGCTCGGACTTGCAACAGGATTGATGCGGCCGAGATATAGAAGGCATGATGTATGGAACGATAAAATTCTTTGTGGGCAAGAGAGAACTCGAGTGTTGTAGCCAACCTGGCAAATTTAGTTGGGCGATTGAAAGCCTTTATAATCTCAGTTCGAATATCAATAAAGAAAACTTGTTTAGTATACTCTGTTTTCCTTTCGTTATTAATACCAACTCAAAGATAACCATTTGGGAACTTGTCATATTGCCTTGCACGAGCGCAACTCCAGGCTCGTGCGGCATCACGCCCCCTGCGAGGACGATGATTCGGGTGATTCCGGGTCGGGGCGTGACAAATTGGTATCAGAGCTCTAGGCTCAATTTTTTCAGGACGTTTGCTTTGTTTCAATTCCAAAGAGTTGCCCACCACCAATCGAAATCACTCTTGACTCTACTCGATGCCGCACTGGATGTTCCATACAATAAGTCTAATACAAAGCCGGGTAACGTTGCCGCAAGTACTTTGAATTTACTTGATGTTGCGGAGAAAGTCGTGAAACGTTTCATTACATTGAATGCACGAGTTGAGAAATGTTAGTTGCTGTAAGTGCAACAAATTGTGAAATGTGATTCGAGATGTTGTTGTGCAATGTAATATGTTGAATGAGAAATAAAATGATGCACGAAGTGCAACGAGTTAATTGTGAATATGCGTTAAAATGAAAGTGATAAGTCAATATCGAATGTGTTGAACGGATTTGGGCATTGACTTTGAATGTCGGGAGTAAAATCGTTGCACGAGATACAATGAATGTCGGAAATAAGTCGTTGCACGATGTGCAACGCGTGTCGGAAGTAAAATTATTGCACGTGGTGCAACGCATATCAAATTAATCGTTGCACGGAGTGCAAAGGAGATTGGAAATAAATCGTTGCACGAGATGCAACGTAAAGGAACTGAAATCATAAATCGACAGAATAAATCGTTCGGTTGCACACCGAACTTGTGTTGGCAAAATGAAAACATTGGCCGGGTTGTGTCGGATTTGATTTAATCAAAGTTACGGTTGTGGTCAAGCACGATCACTGTGAAAATCGTAAGTCGGAAGAGATGTTGGGTTATACCGAGTATAATGAGAGGGAAATAACTTGATTTCCGAGTGGTATATGACATACCACGTATGCGATGAACGACTCGATTCCGAGTGGTATATGGTATACCACTTGTGCGATGAATTGCATCGACGCGTTGTGAGAATTGTGGAAGGTTTGTCCGCAACGGACGGAAAAGTACCGAGACTCGATTAAAAATTTGTATGACGGTATGTTGATGCAAGTGTTCTTCGAAAATCGGTTGGGACGATAAGGCGAGACTCGTATCAATGAATGATACGTCGGACGAAAATTTATAAGTCGGTCGGACGATCGAGACTAGCGGAACGATTATGCCTTAAAGCAATAATCGGATCGACGGGAAAGAAAAAATTCGAACTTACAAGATGAGTCGCACGACTTGCGATCTCGATAGAAATGTTGGGCGAGGCGAATCGAATCGCACGACTTGCGATCTCGATAGAAATGTTATGCGAGGCGAATCGAATCGCACGACTTGCGATCTCGATAGAAATGTTAGGCGAGGCAAATTATAATCGGCTCGCACGATGTGCGACTTCGGTGAAGAGTTGGTTGACGCGAGTAATCGTGCCTAAGAAGATAGTTGGTTGTGTTGCAACGAAACTCATTTGAGTATGACTGAAAAACACGCAAAACTTAGGGGACGAGATCGTATGACTTGAGGGTTCGATATTGGATAATCGGTAACTCAGTTACGCGATCAAAGTATAGCATGATACGGCGAATCGGAAAACGAGTTGATGCGTACGGAAAAGTTTGTTGCGAACTTTGATGTATGCGATGCGAGTTAAGTTGACGTTGAAACGGATTCAAAGTTGACCCTTACGCTATCGAAATTGATATGACGTATCGAGATCGATACGTAAGGAAACGTAAGCACGATGTGAGAATACAAAATGGAGTGTGCCTCGCGCTATCAAAATTTTGTAAATAATAATACGGGAATGAACGAACTGGTTGATCATGAACTTGTGATTTATCAAGGCGAGACTATAAGTCATCGACGATTGTTCGATGCGTATAGCATCTCGTGTGTCGACCGCGAATAAGATAGACTCGAACTCAATGCGAGTGGATGCTTCGTAAATTATAGAATCATCGACGGTAGTGCATGACCTTACTTGGAGGATAGTTGCGCATCAGTTGCGCCGATAGAAATGGTTTTATCCAAACTTGGATAGTCGCATAGAAATCGTCGGAACGTGATTTGGCCCCGAAATAAGATATAGCATGGTTCGTAGTAAACTGTCCTTCGGTGATGATCCACAATTATCGAGCGTAACTTCGGGACAGCTGACCCTAGAAGACTTGACCGCCAAATCAAATCAAATGTTGCAAGACCCATAAGTTGACCTATGCGTTGTCGCATACAAAATTGCATCGATAACAAATGTTATGTGGCGCATGTTGACGATAAGTGTAGGCGATTGCGAGAATCGTGCTATGCACGAGAGAGAACGATAAGGGAATGACTTACGAGTCATGTCGTTAGATTCGGATTCACCTTGCAATTGAGCTTGCGTGAATCGAACTTATATTCGATGTTGCGAGACGGATAAGTTGGGAATTTGGCTAGTGAATTCCTACTCGTTAGGAAATCGAATGTAAGATGCATCGTAAAGACCTTCGTGTCAAGGCGATCGTTGCCTTGAGCACCGTCGCCTCGATATAACTGTTGTGTCGGATAGATTGTGGCCTTTGTGCAATATCAATTTAAATTTCGTCGGGAGAGTTTAAGCACGATGTCTAGGTAAGTAACCTAGCGGACGTAGTCCTGAATGTTGATGCATTTGCAAGTCAACAAAGAAAATCATATCGAGATAAGTTGCATAGCCAGAGTTCAGAAATAGTTGGGTGGCGACTTCGAACGCAAGGCGTTGCGAAGGATCGTTAGCGATCGGATGCGCGACGGCTTGACGCGACGCATAGAGTTGATAGTCTGTGCGAAACATACGAAACGAGAAATGCGATTTTGAATCGCGTCACGTGCAGTGACTCTATTGAATGAATCACGTATGTATCGAATATGCGTATGCGATAAAATTTCGAGAACAATTGCTAAAGATAAGTTCGATCGAGAGTACGAGATGGCAAGCATAGGATTGAAATTTACCTGTCAGCTTTGTTCCAATTTGTTACCACTGGACTTGGTCGAAATACATATATCTTCGGGACGCCTTGAATATAGGTACAGGTCCAAATCGAGTTGTATACAAATTCAAATCGAGCTGCAGGGAAGACTTGAAATGTTAATGAAAAGCTTGCAAGATAGTGGAAAACTGAACAACATTGGTGGGACGAGATCGTGAAACGATCTATAAAACACTTAATCGGAGTGTTGGTTTTGGTTCAAGGACGAACCTTATTTTGAGTGTATATTCTGTAATACCCCACTCCGCACGGTGCATTACGCTGAGACGTTGACTCAGCGAGTCGCGTTGGCCGAATGAAATGTATCGATGCGAATCGATACGAGGGTTACGTTGTCCGAACAACGCATCGAATATAAGTCGATGCGAAGAGTTGCCTTATCCCAAAGAATGCATCGAGTTGAATCAATGCGAAGCGCCGCATTGTCCGGAAGGATAAGTGCGTTGAGACGGCTCGAAGATTCTAAGAAATCGAATCGACCAAGGCGCAAGTCCGAATCGATGCAAGTATTGATTTTAGTTGGTTTCATGTGCAGGCTATACGTTTACGCGAAAATATTAGAGGTCGACATTTTGCCTTATTCAGTAAGGGGTCCACGAAATCGAATCGTCGCCTTGCGACGGGCTGAGGCGTTGGCACGGTAAGCCAAGTCGGACGTATAATTCAATGAATCACGAAGTGCTCGAATGGCTAAGTCAGGAGAGTTGGCCGTGCAACGAAGTTAGGAAATCGAGTCGCATCGGCTCGGCGAAACGACAAGACGTATCGACTCAAGGTGGGAGGATTGACTCTTCATTTTACTCCTTCATGCCTAAGTCAAATTGTGTCATTGTATGCTAAGTTGACCTATCGACGCCACGGACGTGGTCCGATCGGAAGATAAATCGTAGTGTGTGTCGAACACTAGTTAGAACAATTGAAATGAAACGTGCATCAAATGCACGAGTCGCTATGGAACATTGGATATCGCAAAGACGAGCGCCTCGGTGCACAAGCCGCAGGAACATGGGATAATTGTAATCGACGAGTGCCTTAGTGCACGAACCATTCCGTGCCTTCGCGCACGAGTTAGAAGGCTAGAATACTGAAAGACAATAGGCGAGCGCCCTAGCGCGCAAGCCACGAACATTGAACACTAAGACATAGAACATGGAAATACGGCTTCGATGCGTGCAGCAAGTGCACGACGCGAAGGATAGATGATAAATGTGTCGAAACGTGCCTACGTGCACGAGACCACAAAAGATGGCTTCGTTGCGAAAGAATACAGTTGTGGCATGAATGTGACGAAACTGTCAGATGTGGCATGATGCCTCGAAAGGTGTTCGGGACCTTCGGGTCGTTCGGTTGACGAACATTGAGTTAAGGCATGATGCCATCGAACATTGAAACGAAGTACGAAATGTAAGAACATGGAAAGTTAATGGAAGAAATGCGAGAGGATAAACTATGAGTCTCGGACTCAAGACTATGTTTGGTTGTTTGATAAAGTCTGAGCCTCGACTCAAGACTATGTTTGGTCTGAATAATAGGGCGTTGCATGGTCGAATGGACTTGAGATAAATGTGATATCTTCCGTGCACGGAATGTTCCCTCCGAACGGGTGCACCGGGGCACCATGACCTTTCGACCTAGGAGGGATATAATCTTTGATAGGCGCACATCTGCGAAGTCCGATTAGCACTCGGTCGTAGATGTGAAAAGCCACAAATGATGGTAGGCACGCGATAAGTTTCGGTTGTTGGGATAGCCACCCAACCCGTAAAACGCCGGGCTACCCAAACTCGGGAAAGAAAACAAAAAGAGAAAGAAAAGAGAGAAAGAAAAGAAAGAAAAGAAAGAGAAAGAAAAGAAAGAGAGAAAAGAAAATAAACGCCTTTAGTTCATTTTGGCGTGAATACGCCAACGACCATCATATAGTTAAGGAACGATGGGTTGAAAGTGTAGGCACGTATGTGTCCCGCACATAGATCCTACTTAGAAATGCACTTATAACATGACAGGGAAGAAATGGGACGTATTTACCTTGCGTCGGTACAAGGACGAGTACGTCTATGCTGATAAGAAGTCGCGCCACGAATCAAACACGAGATTGCTTGTCTGTTTGCCTATTCAATTTGAATGACATGCTTGCCATGATAACATGCTTTACTGTTTTCGAATATGCCATAAAATTGACCCTAAGGAGAACATAGCAAGATCATAAGCTAAGTTGCATGATTCAACATAAATACTAAATGTCGGTTAGAAAGGTCTTTGCATCAGTACATGCGAGGACGAACGTACTGATCCCCCACCAGCTTTCATGCATGGTGCAGGGAATGGACGGCTCGCGGCGAAGCTTCGCTTGAACGCGTTGAGGCTTGGAATGCCGAAGCGTATTGAAGCGTGCGATCGCATTGACGCTCGGACTTGCAACAGGATTGATGCGGCCGAGATATAGAAGGCATGATGTATGGAATGGTGAAATCCTTTGTGGGCAAGAGAGAACTTGAGTGTTGTAGCCAACCTGGCAAATTTAGTTGGGCGATTGAAAGCCTTTGTAATCTCAGTTCGAATATCAATAAAGAAAAATTGTTTCGTATACTCTGTTTTCCTTTCGTTATTAATACCAACTCAAAGATAACCATTTGAGAACTTGTCATCTTGCCTTGCACGAGCGCAACTCCAGGCTCGTGCGGCATCACGCCCCCTGCGAGGACGATGATTCGGGTGATTCCGGGTCGGGGCGTGACAATGTGCATATCTCTTAACTTGGTTTAATTAAATCACTTAAAGGGATCTTTAACTTATCCAAATAATCAGATCCTTTCATCCAAATTATTTTCCCTTCCTTAAATGGATAATCAGATTTGGTAACTCCCGACATGTAATAATACTTCATCAATTATACAAGTCATGTAATCACATTGCATGCAATCATTTTATATTATATTCAAAGTCTATTTTTGGTTGCATGTCCTTTACTAAGAAGATCAGATTTTCACATATAACATGAAATATTGATATATTGGAGGTTGATATCACGGGCTCGTGAAGCAGAGGTGAGGGAAAGAGACACACGAAAAAGCAACGGTCAAGGACGGTAACTACTACTTGTGATCGCTGCTGCGGGTGGTAGCTACCGCCCACACTCTGTAGTGGCAGCAACAAGCCTGTTGTCGGAGCAGTAAAGCCATGCATAACCGCTCCCTCATGCAAATGATCACTGCCCCCAATGATGAACCCCACCTTGGTACTTGTTAGTTTGTTTCCTAATTTATCTTGTTTATTGTTTTCAAAACATGGATTATTTGCTTTCCTAGGGTTCTTTTCAAGATTTAAGGTTGGTTGTTGATTAATTGGTCGTCGTTCGGGATTGTAATTATCTCTTTCATTATCAATAAAGTTCTTGAGCTTCCTCAAACCATTGTGGATTCTAGTATCGACATCATCTATGTAGTTCGACACTGCAACTACTCTACTATCTTCACTTTAGCGACAATGTTCATTGTCTATAACTTCCTCTACGAGCTTAGCGTTTCTCCAGTCAGCTGATATAGACTCCCCCCATTGACACTTGTAAGTTAGCACAACAATGAATACGAAGTCTGTTGTCAAGAGTGAACACTAAATATGTATGAATTTACTTGATCAAATTTCCCAGCTGAAGCTTCTTGGGTTGGACTCCCTATAAGCACTTCAACACGCGAGCTTTAGGTGATATGAGTGCAACAACCAGATGGTCAGCAACAACACAAGTTCCAGCAGTTGAATCAGGAGGTAGCAAAGATCCTTACCAATGAAAACGTTTGGCCAGAGATTGGACTAGTTTTTTATGATGAGGGAAGGGCATAGTATAGATTGCCCGATGACAATCATGAGGATTGACGATCGATAGGCAAAACATATGCCAAACATTGCGACAGAATCAGAATTTGTCTGATAGAGCTGATGAGAGCTCCTTCCCCACGAGGAAGAGGAAAAACATGATGATAAGGGATCACGTAATAATACTTTAATGATGAAGATGGATTTACCTTCATTCCATGGACAACTATGAGTTTAAGAGTTCTTGGACTGAATCACAAAGGTTGCATTATTCTTCTAATACACAGCCAAGAAGCAACTCAAGTGATTGACTATCGGATAAATCCGATAAAATGAGGAATATATGCATGGTGGGAAAATGTACAGATTACTCGACCAATCCAGCAAAAGATGCTCTTCGCAAGTCGGTCTTATTCCCGACTAGCAGATCTTGCTTGAGTAGTACTAGAATTGCCATCATCAGGGAAACTTTTCACTCCATGATTGCATGGCGCAGTTATATCGTCTATCCACTCCTAATAATGGATTGGAAGCCGAAGAGAAGAATATTTATTGTTTTATGAGAGGATTTCAGAAATGGCATTCATAATAAGTTCGTATGCGCACCAAGACTACCTTGTTACAAAAATTGATGTAGCCGAGAAGGCCGAGGAGCAATCAGGGAGGTCAATCAAGCGACAAATTTTAAAGCCCGGCCATATTAACAAAGGCCCCAAAAAAGAGTACTAGGAGTTAGACTCAGCAACGTAGCCAATTCCACAAAACCCCGTCAAGCAAGAGAAGAATAAGGCAAATAGCAGAGGTTCGGGAAAGGCAGTTCTTGTCAGCCTTAGCCCTAGTTTCAAAGACGGTCACATGGAAGCATGCCCGACGAGCAAAGAATAACCCCTATGCCAGACTGAGACGAGATTACCGAAGGTGTAGAAAAATTGGGGGCATTACTCCGATGCTTGCCCTAACCGCAACATGGCGAGCTTGCTTGACAATGAAGAAAGTTCACAATGTCGTCATTGACAACAGCTGAAGTGGAAACATCATGTCCACGACAACAGCGGAGCTGTTGGGCCTAATGATTTCACAAGATTAGTGAGATTCAGTAGGGTCGGGAGACTAAGGACACGACAGTTTCAGTAGTTTCCTGAATTTATATGCAAGTTTTAAATTGGTGTCATGCTCTTTTATTCATGTGGTCGATACGGATCCATATCGCATTATCTTGGGGAGGCTGTGGCAATAATCGCAGTATCGGTATCGGATCCTACCTATGAGTATCGAGATCGGCAGTATCGACGGTATCGGGGGTTTCGGATCGAAGTATCAGAATTTTTGGTATCGGAAAGCAAATAATTATTGATAAATTATTAAAATTATAGAGAAAAAAATTGTATATAGGCATATTTAAGTATTTCTTGTGCTATTTCTTAGTAGTTTTGAAATTGAATGAAATAGTAGTCCGATTGTTTTACCTGAGATAGATAAGTTGTCTTCTTTTACATGCTTTTACAACCTTACCATGCTTTTACACCCTTGCTGATTGGCCTTTTTCATTCAATTTTCTCTGCCGAATTGATTGAAAAAAAGAGCCCCCCAATGTCTCGGTTTCGGTCAGTGACTCAGTATCATATCGGAACATGCCAAATCGTATAAATATCGGCCGTATCGGATCGGTATCGGCCGATAACGCAAACTATGCAGCAATATTAGCTGGAGGAATTGTCAAATTTGCCTGAGCAGGTCGAAGACTCGGTAAACAACACGCTAACTATAACAACAAAATGAAAGCCGAACGGCCCGATACTCGCTGATACTCCGTAACTAGTCGAAGACTAATAACTGGGACCAACTTTGGATCACGAGAAACCCCAACGGCGATATGAATGTCAGCCTTGGTCTGTACAAAATGAACCTTCTAGTCTAAAATACACCAATGCTGACCGAAAAACTTGGTTTTTTTTTTTCCGATCGGTTCAACTTTCTACCGAAAGCTTCAAAAAAAATTTTGAATAGTTCTATATAGTAAATCATAATTGCAGCCAAATAAAATTTATGTTAACAAGAATAATTAACATCAATTAGCTAGAAGAAAGAAATGCCCAAAATATAAAAGATGCTAACCTTGAGAAAATGAACT